>SJYO01007492.1:17951316-18376069 GCA_006410555.1 Capra ibex
ATTGTACATATGACAGTACATTCTTAACTTAGCGGTCAGGTACAGACTGCATCCCACGTCGAACGAACCCCGACCACGTACCCCTACTGGGTCTCTCTACAACACCCCTCCCTCCACCCTCCCCCCCAAGTACAAACCCTTGCGTACATCCTTAATTACTAAAATTTTAAATTTTTTTTTTTTATTTTTTTTTTTAATTTTTTATTTTTTATTTTTTTTATTTTATTTTATTTTTAGCCAACGTAAATTCGTTTCTCTTCATACGAAGGACACAAAATATTTTCTCTAAAGACTTCTAACAAATTCCTGGTTTGACCCGTCGGTATAAAGAATTAAAACATAAAACGCCTCTTGGACGCCGTAACAACCGTGAGGATTTTCCAGTTATCGTTCAACAAACTATAAAGTTCAATTAACACTCAGAGACGTACAAACGTATCGACTTGGAAATAACGATTTCCAGGGAATATTTACAACGTAACGGGAGTTACAAACTCCGACGGAACTTACGGAACATACGGTCACCTTTACGTTGACAACGTTACCCTTTCGTAAACTAAATTGTGTCATATCAAGTAAAAGGAAATCAGTAGTTTTGTAAATTTTTTTAATTTAAAGACAAAAAGACTGATACTTTCTTTGTACAAGTTAACAAATTTTAATCCTTTTATAATTTGTCACATATTTCTTCTACTTTCACAATCAACAAGTCAGTACAGACTGAGAAACACTGGGGTACCTGACATCAGACGGCCCGAAAAGACAGGTACCTTAAGAGGTCCGTTTTTATGACCTCACTCATCGGTAAGGAAGAGGTCCCCTAGAAAGGTTGGGTCCCTAACTTTCATGCAGAGACGTATTTCTACTTAGTTGGTATTAGGAGAGTAAGTTCTTATTACCAGCATTATTAAAAATTTTACGAGAGACTCATTCCACACGGATGACACACAGTCGGTGACAACACTCTATCCACTCTATTAGGATTGAAACATCTAAACCATTGATTCAGACTCTTTCCAATTAATTGATAGGAGGACTCACCGTCCAAGATATCGGACCTATATCACAACATAAAAAAAAGGATCAAGGTTTCGATTACGAAACACGTACACGGAGAGGGTACATTAGTGACAATTGCAAGATCATACAAGGAAGGTTCAGTAAAAATACGTATAAAAGTACCGACTCTAGTATGACACTTGTGTCAAAAACTGGGAGGATAAAAGTGAATTGTAATCCCACATTCCCAAAAGGGATATATTAGACCGAGACGGAAGGAGAGATTGAAGTCGAGTATGGACAGACGGTCCAAAGTTCTAGAGTACGTCTCCTGTTTAGACTACTTGACTCCAAATTTTACGAAGGTAGGGAATCAACAGGGTTCAAGAAGGAGGTAGTAACACTATATGGTAGTCAGTAGAACCATTTTATAAAGAATTCACTGTAAGAAACTTTTAAAAAAAATTTTTCACAGAATATTCATAAAAAAAAAATTACCTACAGTGTAAGGTCGGTGTGACTGGATACACAAGAACCTTTTTCGGGTCTCACAAGGACGGAGTCCTGGAAACGTGGTCGGTGAGGGAGACGTAGTCGACAAGTACAGAGTCGAGAGTTTACCAATCCCAAAAAAAAAAAAAAAGAGTAGGAAATCTAGACTCGACTTTACACATCCAAAAAGGACTTACAAGACAGAGTCCATCCAGGACAAGAGAAAGAATCGGGAACACCCAAAGTAAGTATCGTGGACAATGTTGAATGATACTCAAATAAAATAAACGGAAACATAATATAGGAGTACAGTCGAAGTAGAAACATCTAGATCGGATTACACCTGGATTGTACTAAGATATGACTTGTCTAAACATATGTACACGAGCACACACACGATTCAGTGAAGTCAAGGTGCATTCAAGGTGTATTCCTATCGTCAGTGTGAAGGGGGAACGATCACACTAGTCAAAGTTTTCAGAATTGATTCATACGTAGACACTTTGGTAGGGGAGTCATTTCACCAAAATTTTATTTCACTTTATCTGTTTTTTTTTTCATAATCGAAAAAACTATCCACTGAGTTTACTACGGACGTTGTAATATCTATGGGTCTGTAAAAACAACTTACTTATTTCCTTAGAGTGAACTATTCCCCTACTATATTTAACTGTGTACCGGTCTCAAAGTTCTTGTGGACTTAGGAAAAGAGTCGGGTAAAAGAATAGTCCAGTGTGTCTCTACACATTCACGTCCCTCACTACCGTTCGTCTCCACGTGTTGACCCGGGGGAGAAGTCGAGACCATTGGACCCGAACTGGAACGTCTCCTAAGGGAAAAGACCTGGATACCCGTCGGTCTCGGATTTTTGTCCCAACGGGGGAAAGGGAGAAGGGAAAAGGGTAAGTAGTCTTACCACTCGTTTTCTTCTGAGAACAACGACCTTATCTGGAGAGGTTTACAGTAAAAGTACAGTAGAGGAATTGTCTACTCGATGATAAAAATAAGTAACATAGTTTAATTGTTTCTGAAAATTTTGACTATTATAAATTACGTACCGTATCATTTTTGAAATGGGAGACTCTGACATTCGGTTATTTTTAGAGGACTTGGACTGACCTAAATAAGGACGTTCGGAGAAAAAGTTCACTCGTCACTTTCCCCTCTATTTTGGCCTCTGGACGGGAATAGTCACAACAAAAGTACATACACAAAAAATTTGATCAGTACTCCAATTGTAGAATTCCTTTTTTTAGCTTTATTGGAAAACCGGTTGGGTTATAAAACGTTTACAAACAATCGGTTAAAATTCGGGAGAATACCCATTGACGAGTGTACAAAACAGATACAACTATAGAAAACACTATATAAATACAATCACGAAATTTATCGTTTTCGTCATTAGGACAAAATATAGACACCGTTTACAAAAAGGTAGAAAACAAAGAATATTAAAAATGACAAAATCAGAATAATTCGAAAATTTAAATGTACATCAGGTAAGACAGTTAAAAAAAAGAACAATCAACGAAAATTTGAATCTTTTTAGGGTCTAACCTATTTACCAATGAGTATAAAATAAGAATAAAATACGAAACTACTCATACAGACCATATCTTCCACGAAAAAGTAACATATTTCCTTGTAACTTTTACAAACTCAACATTTATGGACCAAGACATCATGGAAGGGGTTTTAACCACATTTGAAAAAAATAGGTTAAACCGAAACTTTTTTTTATCTAAAGTTTTTCTCCATACAGGTCTATTCGAAATCTCCATAAAGAAACAAATCAAGGAACCTTAGTAAGTCGAAAAAAATACGAGAGGGACGATAGAGGACCTTATCATACGTCTCCTCGGGAAATCGTATGATTGTATTATTCCTACGAAAAATACCGAATTCTCTAGAACCCTTAGGAACCCTTTAACAAGTCACTGAGAGACGTTACGTTAATTACACAAATTCGGTTTTCGGACTTAAGATACATTCTCTATGTAAAGGTCTCGAGAAGAACGTTACTCGAGATGGTGGGGAGGGGAACGACAGGGTCCTCACTACGCGTGAACGGGGGGCGAGGGGGGGTACGGCGGGGTCTATTAATCTAACGACGGTCGCAAGGAAACAACGAACAAAAAGTGTCTGCCCTCCAACGCATAATAAGATCTCCCGACCCGCGACGACACCACAGTCACGTAACAGAGTCCTCGGGGTGTCTAGGTTCCGACCAGGAAGTAAGACTTGTGGAGTTCAGTGAGGGACCGGAACCGATAAGCAGTAGATTTCCCTCTCTGGGGGTCTCCGTCCGAACTAGGAACTCAGTCCTTCTAGGGGACCTCGTCCTTTACCGTTGAGTGAGTCATAGGAACGGACCTTTTATGGTGCCTGTCCCCTCAGGTCGTCCGATATCAGACACCCCAGTGTTTCTCAGCCTGTACTGACTCGTTGACTCGTGTGTGTGTGACTAACAAGAATGGACAAAAAAGTTTCCCTCTCACGACCATGGTTCCTTTTCCCACCCTTTTAGTCAATAGAATAACCGAATTTTGATTTCTTTTACTCGGGTGTGAAATTTCTATAAATAAAATAGTAGGTAATAAAAGGAATCTATCTGGAACAACCTCGTCCTCTAAGAAAAGGATTAGTGATATGACTAAACCTAGGGGTTTTCTCGGTGGATCTTTACCTTGAGACTTTATACTAAATAAAATTTAATTGCACAAAAGAATAAATTTGGTCGAACCATATTATTCCTTTGTATCTGTGTCTCTCCCAATCCTTAAATCGGTTCTACAATGATTGATCTGTGTCGATGAATCAATGTCTCATTTCTACGAACGACAAGTACAGAAGGTGTGGTCCTGAAAGATAACGAAGAAAAGAGTGTTAGAGGTCTCTTCACATAAAATGTCGAAACCGTTACTTGTTGTTTGTCTTATGTATATCGAAGATAAAAATTTTTAAGAAACGATTTTACTGGGTGACTCCTGTCTATGTAAAAATAAAAACACTCAAAATGGAATCACTATACTACATGTAACATTGGTGGACTTCATCTGCGACTGAAAAGATGTATTTTGAACGATATCTGACGACGACGACGACGATTCAGCGAAGTCAGCACAGGTTGAGACACGCTGGGGTATCTGCCGTCGGGTGATCCGAGGGGGCAGGGACCCTAAGAGGTCCGTTCTTATGACCTCATCCAACGGTAAAGGAAGAGGTTACGTACTTTCACTTTTCATTTTCACTTCAACGAGTCATCGCGACTTGAGAATCACTGGGGTACCTGACGTCGGGTGGTCCGAGAAGGCAGGTACTCTAAAAGGTCCGTTCTCATGACCTCACCCCACGGTAACGGAAGAGACACGATATCTGATTTATTACAGATTTTAATAGATATTTTAAATATACAACTCCGAGATTGTGGGTCACTCTGACATAAATTTGTACCCCCAAAATCCACCATAAACTCCAATTTTTACAATCAGTGAGTCAGCACAGGTTGAGAAACGTTGGGTACCTGGTATCGGGTGGTCCGAGGAGACAGGTACCGTAAGAGGTCCGTTCTTATGGCCTTACCCATCGGTAAGGGAAGAAATCTCCTAGAAGGGGTGGGTCCCTAGCTTGGATCCAGAGGACGGAATGTCCGTCTAAGAAATAGCACACTCGGTAGTCCCTTCGGGTTAACTCCAATTTACTTCAGTATTTACATCCCAGGATTAAGTCATCCTGAACACCGGAATATTCGACTATTTCTCTCTCTAGAAAGGGAAACAGACGGTACACTCAGGTGTCGATTGTACTTTCAATCGAAAGTAGCTACTCGGTCCTTTTAGGGATAATAGTCTTGGGTACTGTGGAACTAGATTCCACAAGGTTGAAAGTCTTGACACTCTTTTATTTAACGACAACAAATTTAGTGTGCCAGATACTATAAAACAATACTATCAGGTTCGATTGATTATATACAAAATAACAGAATGATGTAAGACCAAGAATCTGGGTCGTCTGGACTTTTAATGTTCTAGTAACTCTTACTAGACACCAAAAAATAAAGAGACAAAAACACGAGGCAAAAACCGGTGTGGTACGTCGTACGTCCTAGAATTCAGGGGTTGATCCCTATCTTGGGTGCGGGAGACGTCATCTTCGTACCGTAGAGTTGGTGACCTGGAGGTCCCTTCACGGTACTAGGTACAAAATCTTTTTTAACAAGACTACCAAAGAAACTACGAGACCCAAGGAAAACACCTAAACTCAACACTTACGAAGTCTCGTGAACGAAATAAATATTCTTTATCGAAAAAAAAAAAAAAAAAAACCTGACCATTCTTTATCGTGAAAAAAACTGACCGTTACAGGACCGAGTGACCACCCACCGTCGACCGGATAGAAGGTAATTTGATCCTCATCTCCTATGTAATCGTAGTACTACAGTGACGTCGGTCTCAAGAAACGATACGAGCCTTGAGTGACGACCCGAGGACTTTAGTGAATTAATTCCTATTTGTGTGTATATGGACTTGTCGTAATGAGACGAACAAAACAGAAGGGACGGTACGACTTAATCATTAATTGTAAACATATTTTGTAGACTTAGCATCTTAAGAAAATCCTCCAGTAGGGAAGAGAGACATCCGATTGAGAAGGTGAACGTAGATATTACTTTAAGACTCGAAGAGTAGAAGGGGTGGTGTCTAAACCATGGGAGTACGGTCACCTAGGTCGACTACAGTTTTGACCTTCGTTATAAATTGTAACGTTGGAACCTGTTTCATACTCTAGATTTTTACACACTGGAATACGGAGTATTTCAAGAAAAAAATTACTTACATAATCGAGTAAAATTTTATTAAATTAACTTCCTATTAACGAAATGTTACAAATGTTACAACCAAAGACGGTATGTTGTTACTCTTAATCAGTATTAAAATGTATATATATACATATATAAGGGAGGTAGAACTCGGAGGGAGGATAGGGGGGTGGAGCATTTAAGAACTTTATTTTCTTTGGGACAGGGACCAGACGTCCACAATCGTCTCACTATTACGATGAAAGTATTACAATTGGTGGAGACTCCTACCTGTCCGAGGAACCTAGTGAGTTCTGAGATCTTTGGTTCTTTGTTCTTTCTTTTGGGTGGGTGTATCGGTCACTCGTGGAGAGTGTAGGAGGATGTCTGGAACAAGAGGTTTACGATAAGTCATCTTATTAGTCAATTTGGAACCACTCGACGTCACTACGAAGTCTAGGTAAGTCTACTGATATAAACCAAGGATCTGTCCCACCTTCGTTCGTCCCACGTTGGTGTCGAGATAAATTATCGGTTACTACAACTGGATTTCGTTCCGAACTCCTCAGGTGTCGTTTCGAGACACTGATACTCGGTGGGACTTTTGGTTGGTCGAGGGATTCCTAATAGACCGGGTGACGGTCTGTGACCCTAGTTCTCCTCTTAATCTGTACTAGACACCGGAACGTTTCGAGAGTTGTATCACCCTTTCTTTCTGGATATTTGGGTAGTAATGTCGTACTTTTCACGACGTTTTCACCTTTCCTTTGTCCCCTTCTTTATCCTTATCTCTCCTGCCGTGGATTACGTATAAGAATTTTTGACCGGTTTAATTCAATTTCCCTATTCTGTGACACTGGAACATTCAATGGAAAATCTAAGATCCATTGGAAGGTATCAAAGATTAACGTTACTTCTTTTGTGTTTAAAACTATATACAGAAAATTTGAAACTTAAAGTCGTAAAAGAGTTCAAAACCGAAGAATTTTTGGAGAAAGAATGGGAAAAACATCAATCTTACCTGACCTCTCCACGTACACACAAAAGTCACCTACGATGGAACCCACCGTACCTACTTGGGTCCACGTCCTTTTACGTCGATGACCGATTCCGGTGGACGTCTTCTTGTCCACCCTTTGGAGTCACGGGTTCCCTGAGTCAACAAACAAAATTTTCAGTACATTTTTGGAGTGTAAACCCCAGGGTCGTACCTTTCGTGTCTTAACCCTAAGACTCTAACTATAAACCCGTAATCCGTCCATCTCTAACATTCTTTCAGACAGGTGACCTCCGTCAACCTCCTAAGACCACGACTCTAGTCACTTTTTACCGTCTCCGGTTCGTCTGAGTCAGTCTCAAAGACATGTAGTTGGACGGACTCAGAGGAAAAGGAGGACAAGTTTTACCACTATCAAACCAGACAGACAATCAATATTTCCTATTTACTTTGAGTGCACGGATTCCTGTGACCAGGAACTTTTTTTAGATTGGAAGGGGTGGGAAGGAAGGAAGGGTATGAGGGAAGGGGACGGAAGGACGTGATGAGTAAAAGTGAATAGTCCTTGAGTATAGTCAGTCAGTCAAGTCAGCGAGTCAGAACAGGTCGAGAAACGTTGAAGTACGTGCCGTCGTACGGTCCGCAGTGACAGGTAGTGGTTGAGGGTCTCGAACGAGTTTGGACACAGGTGGTTCAGTCACTACGGTAGGTTGGTAGAGTAGGAGACAGTAGGGGAAGAGGAGGACGGAAGTCAGAAAAGGTCGTAGTCGTCCCAGACAAGATTTCTCAGTCAAGAAACGTAGTCCACCAGTTTCATAACCGTAAAGTCGAAGTCGTAGTCAGGAAGGTCACTTATAAGTCCTGACTAAAGTAAATCCTAACTGACCAAACTAGAACGTCAGGTTCCCTGAGAGTTCTCAGAAGAGGTTGTGGTGTCAAGTTTTCCTAGTCAAGAAGTCACAAGTCGAAAGAAATATCAGGTTGAGAGTGTAGGTATGTACTGGTGACCCTTTTGGTATCGGTACTGATTTACCTGGAAACAACCGTTTCATTACAGAGACGAAAATTTATACGAAAGATCCAACCAGTATTGAAAAGAAGGTTCCTCATTCGCAGAAACTTAAAGTACCGACGTCAGTGGTAGACGTCACTAAAACCTCGGGTTTTTTTATTTCAGACTGTGACAAAGGTGACAAAGGGGTAGATAAAGGGTACTTCACTACCCTGGCCTACGGTACTAGAAGCAAAAGACTTACAACTCGAAATTCGGTTGAAAAAGTGAGAGGAGAAAGTGAAAGTAGTTCTCCAAGAAATCAAGGAGAAACGAAAGACGGTATTCCCATCACAGTAGACGTGTAGACTCCAATAACTATAAAGAGGACCGTTAGAACTAAGGTCTACACTAAGTACGTCGGACCGTAAAGTGTACTACATGAGACGTATATTCAATTTATTCGTCTCACCGTTATATGTCGGAACTGCATGAGGAAAGGGTTAAACCTCGGTCAGACAACAAGGTACAGGACAAGATTGACAACGAAGAACTGGTCGTATGTCTAAAGAATCCTCCGTCCACTCACTTCAGCGAGTCAGTACGGGCTGAGAAACACTGGGGTATCTGTCATCGGACGTGGTTCGAGGAGGTAGGTACCCTAAAAGATCCGTTCTCATGACCTCACCCAACGGCAAAGGAAGAGGTCCCTTAGAAGGGCTGGGTCCCTAGCTTGGGTCCAGAGGGTATACCATCTGTCTGTGAAATGGTAGACTTGGTGGTCCCTTCAGGTTCCACCAGACCATAAGGGTAGACAACTTCTTAAAAGGTGTCAAACAACACTAGGTGTGTCAGTTTCCGAAATCACATCAGTTGTCGAGTGTCATGTCTCTAGATACGATTTTACAAGAGATGTTTTACATGGTTATTCCGAAGATTCCCTCCACCTCTATGTCATTGAAGATTCTGTGAATCCCACCATAACGGTAAACTTATTTACCTTCCTTTCCAAACGATGTTATTTGTTTGTTGGGATTGTAGAGTCTCTGAATTGTTCCAATGAAGAATGAGTATGGTCTCAAGTTGTCCCAAACTTCTCCGACACAACGACAGTAAGCCCTGGGTTGGGGAGAGTAAATCAACGAGACGGAAGGAAATGATAGACCCTCAAAAGGAACCATGGAGACGTAGATGAATCATCCGTTCCTTTCTTACTCTTCTATTTTATAGTATGTCTCCAATAAATACGTGGTCCGAATCTTCACAAATAAAGATGGGTGTAAGGTTACCGGTCTTGGGTTAAATGAGTCGGGGTGACAACGGATCGACCCACCGGTCCGTCCTTTCATCTGTTTTAAACCACCTGTGTATCATCAGGAACGGGGTACCGGTCTTGATTGATTTTAACCTGTTCAATAACCCTTTCTTCACTTATTGGAAGAGAGTAACTTCGAGATATTCGTCTCAGATCACTGGGAAACAGACCCTATACGACAACCCCACCCACCCCCGGAAAGTTCGGTCTTTTTACTCTCCTGTAAAGAGAGACACTCTAAGAGACTAAACCATTTCGTCGTCTCTTAACCTTGGTTTAATGGATCGACTTAAAGACCACGGAATTTGACTCAAGAACCTCATCTTTATCTTGTAACTTAAAGTAAAGTATTTAACAAGAAGGTCGAACTGCATAACCTCCAAAAATCGTGCGCCCTAGTGTGGACCGACGGGCGGTGGAAGACGGTAACGTCTATACGAATGTCCTTCGACAATCTCCTAGACAAAGACTACGACCGCCGTAGAATGATTTTACGAAAACGACCGTAGTACCTTGTCCTCGTCTTAAGTCGACCCTGGTTATTACTCCGATAAATCTTTCAAGAAAGGAGGTGGTGGACTGTTCCGTCTATACCACCCCTAAAAAGGTGAGAGTAAGACAGCTACCACCGGCTTTAATCAAGTTCTGGTAGTTTTCACAAATCTGGAGCTCTCGACTTCAGGGTCCGACTATTTCTCCTGTTTAGGAGAAAAAGGATAGATCATTCTCTTTTTCTTCGAGTGGGGTCTCTGAGGCTTGTGTCTCCAAACAGTGGATAAACAAGAAAATTGTCTGGAGCTTTTTCGTGTCGGTGCACAATCAAACTTTCCTTTTTTCATAACCACAAACAAATTTTATAGAGATCGATTGTAATGACACCGACTACGAAAATGGGTATTTCATTATAATTTAACTTCATAAAAAAAGATTCGTCAAAGTGAAGATAGAAGAGTAAATTTTGAGGACCAATAATAACATACTCGGTCCCTAAAGTACTAAATAAGGTTAAATTAACTATTCTGATGAACTCCAAGTCTCTCTAATTTACTGAACAAATTCCAGATACTCTACATTTAGTTCTAATCATGAGTCAATAGATGTGAAGGTTTGAGAAAACGATCTGGTGTACTCCAATAGAATCGACTACGAAAAAGAAACCCCACCTCCCCTTCCCCACCACCACAATGTCGGGTAATATTACCCCAGGGAGATATACAACTGGGTAAGTAGGTAGCTCGGTAGGTGTTTGAGTCATCGTCCATGACACAAACTTTATGTTTCTACTTACTCCCAGAAACGGAAGTTATTCAAGTGTCGAATCATCCCCTCTACTAACAACAAATCAACGATTCAGATCAGGTTTAGAAACGCTGGAGTACCTGATATTGGGTGGTCCGAGGAGACAGGTACCCTAAAAGATCTGTTCTTATGACCTCATCTAACGGTAAAGGAAGAGGTCCCCTAGAAGGGTTGGGTCCCTAGTTTGGGTGTAGAGGACGAACCGTCCGTCAAAGAAAAGGTGACTCGGTGGATCCTTCGGGGATCCCGTCTACGTGTACAGCTATTTATTCACTATCTATGTTAACATACACTTCTGTGGTCCCATACTACCCACACATGTACTCCTTCCTCGTCCTAACCTGTGTGTCACTTTCGTACCAATCAAGAAAGACCATTCCAGTCCCTACCACAGTGTTTCCCCCATTGAAGACTCGGCTGAGAGTCACTGATAGTCTGTGTAATTCCCGAACCCCCGTAGGGTTGGTTCCCGTGGTCAAACACACGTCTTCGTATTCTCTGACTCTCTTATACCGGGTACATACCTATAAGACCGTATAAACCCTTACCAAACCCCTCATCACTTGAGACCCCCAATGGACCGTTGTGACGACCTGATTTTCACTTCCTACTGTAAGATATTACGAACATAAGTGACCACAGGAACCCGGGTATCACTATAGAGTTAAGAGATTTGAATCCCTTACAAAACTCAGACTGGATGATCTCCGAAGGGACCACGGAGTCTATCATTTCTTAGATAGTCGTCGCGTCATCTGGACCCAAGGTAGGGACCCAACTTCTAGGAGACCTCTTCCCTTACGGATGGGTGAGATCATAAAAACGGACCTCTTAAGGTACCTGTCTCCTCGGACCACCCGATGTCAGGCACCCCAACGTTTCTCAACCTGTGCTAACTCGTTGATTGTGAAACTGAAGTTAAGTGTATCAGATCTTCCGCTACCGTCGGGTGAGGTCATGAGAACGGACCTTTTAGGGTACCTGTCTCCTCGGACCATCCGACGTCAGGTTCCCCAGCGTTTCTCAACCTGTGCAGACTCACTGAGGTGAAAGTGAAAAGTGAAAGTACGTAACCTCTTCCTTTGCCGTTGGGCGAGGTCACAAGAACGGACCTCTTAGGGTCCCTACCGTCTCGGATCACCCGACGACAGATACCCCAGCGTGTTTCAGTCTGTGCTGACTTCGTTGAATCGTCGTCGTCGTCGTCAGGAACTAACACGTGAAAGAACGGAATAAGACAGGAATAAGGGTATTCAGTCGAACCGGAGGAATAACACTACCATTTACAAGTTTCTAGGACTTGGTACAATACAAGAACGACGTAGGGGATAGGGTCTTGATTCTTTTCATATAACACCTACGGTTCCTTAACGAATCACCAAACATTTAGAAGTCTTTAGTTCGTCAATTGAGATCCCTTACAAGTATCCCGTACTGTAACACTCTCTCCTTCGTACACCGAAAGTCAAGTCAGTCCATTGGGTCGTGATACGGTCAGTACTCCTGTATCAACTTCTCACCGAAACCGGGATCTTCTCGCGAATGAGAACTCACCTTCCATCTGTACTTTCCGTCAGTAATGTTAAGGTACTCCTTACCTTATCAGAATCCCTGTTCAAGACACTCTACAGTTTTTCCCTTGCCAATTAAGACGGACCCCCTTTAACCCTTCCAAATGACAGACGAGGATCAGACTATATTAGAGAGTTCCGTTCCCTAAACACACGGAACAAATTACAACTTAAGGATCACAGACCGTGTATCATCCACGAGACCCCTTAATTATGAACCTGAACTATAACTCCCCACTCATACACAAGTGGTTCGTCTTCTTCGTCCCTCTAACACTAGGTCCGTCTCTCTTACGAACATGTTACTATGTATACGTTCATATGCAAAAATAAATGGATTTACAACAAAGAAACTTACATTAAGGTCTCACAAGGACATCTCACACTGACACTCACCCGAAAGACCTATTACCGAAAAGAAAAGAACAACAAAAACTGGTGTACGAGGAGTGTATAACGACACGACACAGAATCGTTCCAACTGGTATTGGTCGTGTATAAGTGGTCCCTGAAACAGTTGTAGTATTGATCCATAGTCTAATTCGACCAAAATCGATTACACTGGTACATTGGACTAAACGGAACCTGTCACGACTAAATACGGACAACAGATTCGTATCAATAATTGTTTCGGAGGAACATGAGAGTTTACATAGACTCAAACTAGTTCTCTTCCTTCCCAAGGAAAAGAGTTCGTAGTCAGACCCTTTCACCAACTACATCTTTTAGGGTGGTGGTCTAAAGTCCCCGTGATTAAGTTGTGGATAAATTGTCTATAACTAACTTACACTAAGATAAGACTTATGAGGTTCTTAGAGGTTCCTGTTGGTTCTATACCAAAGAGGAACCGGGAATAAAGTTTCACTACTAACGAATATAGGACAGAAAGAGTACCAACCAACACTCTTATAGTGTTATTTATGAGACTTTTACAAACAACTTACTAATATTACTCAGTCACATATGTATAAATTGAGAGAGAAGGAATTAACGGGAGTAGACAGTTACGTCCCTATTGTCATTATCTTGGATGGAATATCCTAATAACACTATAATTCACTCAATCACGTACATTTCTCGATTCTGACCACGGACCGTATAATGAATAACTCGTAAATACGGGTTGTCTATCTTCAAAAATACACTTTCGCGAAACGTTTATTTTGTCTCGATGGATATCGAAATATATCGAATTTTTACTCTTTTTGTAGATAAACCTTCGAAACGAATTCCTTCCAACGTAAAAAGTTAAGTAAGTTAGTAAACTAATACTTAGCCTATACTAGGATGGGAATTCCTCGAATTCGGATTATTCTCTTTGTCTGTACGTTTTTTTTCTGATACTTGAATGGATAGAAACACCGTACTTTGTTACCGAATATTAAAGACTTCAGACAATATCCAGACAACCCATGAGGAAGTATCTGGTAAGTAACTTTTAGAGTCATCTTCTCCTCCATCTGTAACTCCAATTAGTCCCTTCGTTACATCAATCTGATTTTAAAATCTTTCCAGTGATACCAACCATTCACCCTAAGTCAGTTTTGACCTCCATTCTTATATAACTTCTATTATTAGGTCCTTTCTCTACGTTTCTGAACTTGTTACTGTCATCGTAACCCACATTCTTTTTAATTCCTCTATATTAGATGTGTTGGTTCGTCAACCGTCCTAAGAATCCTTTAAAAAAAAGAGTTAAAAAAAAAATTAAAAATTAAAATGAAATAAAATGAAATGTTATGACATAACCAAAAAATAAACCGACGTGATCCAGAACCAACGTCGTGTACCCTAGAAATCAACACTGGTCGTTTGAGAAAGAACGTCGTCTACCCGAGATCAAGGGACTGTTCCCTAGTTTGGGTCCGGGGGAGGTGACCCTCGTACCTCAGAATCGGTGACTTAGTGGTCCCTTCAGGGTCCTGAGAGCCCTTTGGATGTCTGTCGAAAAAAGTCGTTTTTCTCCATATAGAATTTCCTATTCTGTCTCTGTGGTAAAAATAAAAGGTTCGGAGGAGACCCAAGAACATTTTGGACACAACAGAAACGATAATTAACAACTTCAAACATAAGACATTCATTTATTACTTTCACCTAATTAACACTTCGATATTCCATCCATCTTTCATATTCTCCTCATTCGTGATAATGGGACGAACCAACCCCTCGAAGTCTTCGACTCTGAACGGTAAACCTCAGAGTCCATTGTTAACAACAAGTCATCGATTCAGTACAGGTCGAGAAACACTGAGACACCTGACGTCGTGTGGTCCGAAAGGACAGAAGGAAGGGACAGAAGGGACAGAAGGAAATGATAGAGGACCTCAAGTTTGGGTATAGATGACTCAGCCATTACGGAAAGTTGGTAGAGTAGGAGACAACAGGGGAAGAGGAGGACGGAAGTTAGAAAGGGTCGTAGTTCCAGAAAAGGTTACTCAATCAAGAAGCGTAGTCCACCGGTTTCGTAACCTCGAAGTTGAAATCGTAGTCAGGAAGGTTACTTATAAGTCCTAACTAAAGGAAATCCTAACTGACTAAACTAAAAGAACGAGAGGTTCCCTGAGAGTTCTCAGAAGAGGTCGTGATATAAAGTTTTCGTAGTCAATAAACCGTGAGTCGGAAGGAATACCATGTCGAGAGTGTAGGGATGTACTGTTAATGGTTTACGAAATTTAATCTACATTATCTATTCCTTTGAACCCGGATTCCCACCATCGAAACCACGATCTTGGGTTCAGAAGACTGGGAGTTAAGTGGAAAATGGGTGTTATAATAGTAAATCTGATCTGATCCAACCAAAGGAGTGACCAAAGACTCAAGGAGTCTCACGGGTCCTTCATGTAACCCCGTCCCATCTATAAATTGCCCCGGGTTAGAAGGGTGGTCCTCTGGACGTGGTAAAACGAACAAATATAGAATCTCTAAAAGGATTCTAAAATGAAACTTTTTAAGTGAACGACCTTTTTTCAAACTTTCGTTTAGGAGACCTCAATGTTTGGTCGATCTTTATCGTATCATCAGGATATCATGTCTCGATAGATGAGAGGAAAATTTGATTGATATATGGATAGGTAGACATATATCACTAAAGTGAAATGTGTGTACAAGTATACGTATAATTTGTAATTAATTACAATACGGGTATATCCATCAATATAATCAATGTACTATAAATCTCATGTGATAATTAAGAGGATTCGTGAACTTAAAGGATCTCAAAAACGTCTGAACACCAACAAAGTCAAGTCAAGTCAAGTCAGTGAGTCAGCACAGGTTGAAAAACGCTGGGGTACTTAGCGTCGTGCGGTCCGGAGGGACAAGTAGTGGTAGAGGCCCTCAAGTGAGTCTAAGTGCAAGTAGCTCAGGCACTACGGTAGGTCGGTAGAGTAGGAGACAGCAGGGGAAGAGGAGGACGGGGGTTAGGGAGGGTCGTAGTCTCAGAAAAGGTTACTCAGTTGAGAAGTGTACTCCACCGGTTTCATGATCTCAAAGTCGAAATCGTAGTAAGGAAGGTTTCTTTAGGGTCCCTACTAGAGGAAGTCTTACCTGACCAACCTAGAGGAACGTCAGGTTCCCTGAGAGTCCTCAGAAGAGGTTGTGGTGTCGAGTTTTCGTAGTTAAGAAGCCACGAGTCGGAAGAAGTGTTAGGTTGAGAGTGTAGGTATGTACTGGTGACCCTTTTGGTATCGGAACTGATCTACCTGGAATCAACCGTTTCATTACAGAGACGAAAACTTATGTGATAGATCCAACCAGTATTGAAAAGAAGGTTCCTCATTCGTAGAAACTTAAAGTACCGACTTCAGTGGTAGACGTCACTAAAACCTCGGGTTTTTTTATCAGACTGTGACAAAGGTGATAAAGGGGTAGATAAACGGTACTTCACTACCCTGACCTACGGTACTAGAAGCAAAAGACTTACAACTCGAAATTCGGTTGAAAAAGTGAGAGGAGAAAGTGAAAGTAGTTCTCCGAAAAATCAAGGAGAAGTGAAAGACGGTATTCCCACCACAGTAGACGTGTAGACTCCAATAACTATAAAGAGGGCCGTTAGAACTAAGGTCGAACACAAAGAAGGTCAGGTCGCAAAGAGTACTACATGAGACGTATCTTCAATTTATTCGTCCCACTGTTATATGTCGGAACTGCGTGAGGAAAAGGCTAAACCTTGGTCAGACAACAAGGTACAGGTCAAGATTGACAACGAAGGACTGGACGTATGTCTAAAGAGTTCTCCGTCCAGTCCACCAGACCATAAAGGTAGAGAAAGTCTTAAAAGGTGTCAAATAACACTAGGTGTGTCAGTTTCCGAAACCGTATCAGTTATTTCGTCTTTATCCACAAAAAGACCTTGAGAGAACGAAAAAGGTACTAGGTCGCCTACAACCGTTAAATTAGAGACCAAGGAGACGGAAAAGATTTTGGTCGAACTTGTAGTCCCTCAAGTACCAAGTGCATAACGACTTCGGACCGAACCTCTTAAAACTCGTAATGAAATGATCGTACACTCTACTCACGTTAACACACCATCAAACTCGTAAGAAAACATAACGGAAAGAAACCTTAACCTTACTTTTGACTGGAAAAGGTCAGGACACCGGTGACGACTCAAAAGGTTTAAACGACTGTATAACTCACGTCGTGAAAGTGTCGTAGTAGAAAGTCAATTTCTACTACCACCAACAAATCTCGTACCCTTACACTCGTCCACTACTTGAATGTGAGGTTCGACATTGTAGTCGTCGTGAAAGGAGAAAAGGTATGAAAGATGTAGTAGGACCGGAATAACCTCAAGAGACACTAACTTCTGGAGAGGTCGGTATGTTCGTGGTAAAGTCACACGTTTGGAAGGGTAATATGAGTAATTTATTCCAACGTCGGTCTCGTAGAGGGGGAGATCGTTATTCTATTACAGAGACAACTTTCGAGTACCGAAGTCGAGTACCCAAATAAGATTTCTTTCTGAAGATGAAATATCTCAAAGACTAAAATCAGTGAACTTGTAAATAATCTCCCCTTTTCTAGTAAGAAATCGTCTCTAAAGAGTGAAGTCTTTTTTACTAAAACACGTTCCCATTTAAGGTTTTCAATTACAAAAATCTTGTTAGAAACTCTAAGTAGATAAATAGTAAATAAAGACTCTCCGGTATAGAAGTGGACGGTACACTTATATAAGTAAAATGAAATTGTTTATAAATCTCACGGTTGATG
The DNA here is from genome assembly GCA_006410555.1 of Capra ibex. Classification (NCBI taxonomy): domain Eukaryota; kingdom Metazoa; phylum Chordata; class Mammalia; order Artiodactyla; family Bovidae; genus Capra; species Capra ibex. The sequence goes on from SJYO01007492.1 coordinate 17,968,990, forward strand.
CTCTGTCGGTGACACGAGTCGACCTCCCTTTGTTTCTGTCTATTCTTGTTAGGAACGGGACCTCATGGAACTTTTGTAGAGGTCCTCTGTCTGGACATTTGTTGGCACCATTAAGAGACCGTACTTAAGACACCTCCGTCCTTCTTGTTCGTCGATACTTTCGAGTCTATTACTTCGTCGATTAAAACGGACCACTCCGACTTCGGAACTTCCTACCCATACTAAGAAATCGTCCTCTCTTCAGTATGGTTTTCCTTACTTTATCGTCCCCTTTTTTCGTATCCTATCTTTCCGGTTCACTACATCCTCTAATCTCATCGGTCGAAGCTCGCTATATATACCTTCCCTTAAAGGGTCTCTTCAGTCTTTCGAATTTACTTCCAGTCTAATATTCCTCGGAACTTGTAGTATGACGTATTAACATAAACTATATCCGTCACTCCTAGTACTTCCGAAAAGTCCAATTTTTCAGCGTCTTGTATCTAACTTAGTATACTTGAACTGTCCTAAACTGACGAAAACTGGATCTTTTTGTTAAAGTATACAAGTTGGACTATATTTTATATCAATTGTAAAACTCATGAATTGTCATATAGTATTTGGGGTACATTATGTACGGAATGAATGTAGGTAATAGAGTAAATTAGAAGTGTTGGAGTCTAACAACAGGAGTAAAATTCATACTACTGTGGTTCTCATAGAAACTTGAATTTAGTTCTACGATCAGTTTAAAAATTAAAATTGGATGGTAGATGTCAAGACATCAAATAATTTTATTGAGATTACCGGTTTGATACATAACCTCCTTGTACCATGATTAGACCGAGAAGTAAACCCCGTCAAAAATTTTAGAGGAAGTTTTTGAACTAAAGGGACATCGGTCGTAAGAATATGACATTGTAGTCAACTTTTTAGACTCAATCGGAATGGCTTTTAAAACAAACGATTAATTTTTGATAAATATATATCTGGGACTGTATAATCTCGACCGTAGAAAGTGAAGAAGAAATGAGTTTTTGTAAGACCGGGTTTCTCTTGTTCACTAAACGGGTTTCAGATCTCAATAATCCTATCTACCTCGACTCGAACTCTGGAGGACTGAGGAGAGACAAGGGAGCGTTAAATTTTACCTAGAATGAAAGTTCTTGTGTGTAAATTGTGGATAACACGTACTCCCGGTAACAAGGTCCGTACAAGAAGTCATTATGAGAATGTGTACCGATACCCATTTTGAAGAACAGTCAACCTACCGCGTTAAACCGATATATGACTATGGTTGACTTTTCTATACACCCCTCTTAGACAGAGAATGAATAAACATAAGACGTTGACTGTGTGTATCTGACACACCTGAGCTATTATTTAAAAATGTCACTTCTTAAGGTGACTTCAGTGGCGGAAACACGTTAAACAAAAGAACACGGGGTTCCATGGGTACATGATTACCTGTCATTTCTTGTCGAAAGTCCGTCCTCAGACATAGACTTACACTTTAGACATTCTACTGTTTTCTCAAAGTCTTAAGAACTTTTTCTTCAAAATTATTATATGTATCGTATATGCTGTGTGTGTCAAATATAAGGATCCCAAAACTTCCGATCGTTTTGGAAGTTCGTAAAAGTAAAATAACCGTTACATTTTTATTAGTTTACCCTACTAATTAACTAATAGGGTACTAGGTAAAATACCGATTATTTCATCCGTTCCATCCATAACAAGAATCAGTGAGTCAGCAGAGGCTGAGAAACGCTGGGGTACCTGGTGTCGGTGCTCCGAGGAGACAGGTACCCCTAAGAAGTCCATTCTTATGACCTCACCCAACGATACGGGAGGTGGTTCCTAGAAGGGTTGGGTCTCTAGCTCGAGTCCAGAGGGCGTAACGTCCGTCTAAGAAATGGCAGACTCGGTGGATGATCCCTTCGGGTTCCATCCATAATTTACCATAATTTATTGTCATTCATGGTCAAACCCCATTTTAACCTTAAGAAAAAATATAAAAAGAAATTTGACAGGTGTCTTCGAATCCAATATACATTGTATCAAACATTTTGGAACTACATCCCAAATTTTGACACTAAAATCAATAAGTGAGAAGAGTTATTCCCTTGTCTGACTTATCACTCCAGTCATTGTTATTAGGAAAATTTTCTTGAATTCATATTAAAGACATTATTGGATCTTAACTACCACTGAACTATTTTCAATATATAAACACTTATTACAATCTCATCCTGGTCCCGAAGAGGTCTTCGACTTTAAAGTGTCCTCGGGTTGTAATAATACCAATGTATCTCGTATTACAATCTATTAAAGTATTATAGTATCTCGCTCCAATCGTACTTTAGTCATAAACATTGGATGTTCCGAAACCCCCAATGTTACAATTTTGAAGACAAGTTTTTAGAATATAATTTTTTTATGAGTAGGAGCAATTTCCACACTAGTAAAAGTTCCTCCATAAAACTTGAACTTAGACGACAACGATTCCACAACGATTCCCTTTACTCGATGAGTCGTGATTACATATTGAAATGAGGAGACGGATTTTCATCAATTTAGTAAGGGGGTCGAAGTCTCACTCTCTCCCTTTCTTGATTTTTCCCAGTTCACCTGTCAACGGAGAAAGACTGTCAATACATCGTACGAAGAACAAAAAGTGTAAAAAAGAAGTGAAAAGTATCTCTTTCCTGAACCGGAAGGATCCGTATTCTCCCAACTTTTCCGTTTGATCCTACGACTCATCCCATCCCGAACATTACTTACATCTGACAGGGACCGATTCCGTTTTCCTTCACGAACTGGTGACTGTCTTTACGAAGACGACTACTGGTTGGAGTTGTTTCCCGAAAAAAGTTATTCGGTCGTTCGACATTCTCACCAAACTTTTTTCTTTTAATGCATAGTTACTTACTTCGTGGTTTAGTAACACGGGATTCGTAAACCAAGTTTTCAAGAAGATTTTATAAACCTTAATTAATGAATACAAGAAATAACACACGGGTAATACAAGGTCCATGACTATTAGATGTATGACCCCAACATTCCCTTTATTGTATGTTAAAGATGGGAAGTTCGAGTGCTATGTCACACTCTCATTGTTTCTTGATCTTAAGTAGCTTATGTTAGACATTATCTTAACAAACTTTTAACAACTTCAAGCCTTAATACGAGTGTCAACTCAAAAACTATTTATTTTAAAACTTTTATAAACCTTTTAAATTGGAGAACCCCTAAATCAACTGTTAAGATAGACTTCTAGTCCGTGAGAATGGAAATGAAAGTCTCTACCTCCTCCCTGATCTTGTGTGTGTTTTATTATCGTCCGTTTTTGTACGGGAACATTAAGAGGTCCTGGTCCTAAGATAGTGGTGGACCACCGTCTTATGATTTTAATGTCCACATTCAATCCACCAACCCAATAAAAGTAATAACGATAACAAAATCTACAGTCGTGTATAGTTGTCATAATAAGAATTACAATCAAAGACTAATATCTCATTGTCACTTATTCTAAATTTAAAAAAGTTACATGTGAAAAGATATATTCCATCTTAAATATCGTTTTTTTGCACACCTGACTCCAATTTGTATAAATTCGAACTTTGGATTTAAACGTAGAAAGATCGACACACTAGAACACGTTTAGTGAATTTAAGAGATTAGAAAGTAAAAGAATAAAAATTGGAGTCTCAACACTCTAATTGACCCTAAATATGGGTTTCGTGGATTACGTTACAAACTGTGTGTCAAGTCAAGTCAAGTCAACGAGTCAACACAGGCTGAGAAACGTTGGGGTACTTAGCGTCGTACGGTCCGGAGGGACAGGTAGTGGTTGAGGACCTCAAGTGAGTCTGAGTGTAGGTAACTCAGTCCCTACGGTAGGTGGGTAGAGTAGGAGCCAGCAGGGGAAGAGGAGGACGGGGGTTAGGGAGGGTCGTAGTCTCAGAAAAGGTTACTCAGTTGAGAAGTGTACTCCACCGGTTTCATGACCTCAAAGTCGAAATCGTAGTAAGGAACGTTTCTTTAGGGTCCCGACTAGAAGTCTTACCTGACCAACCTAGAGGAACGTCAGGTTCCCTGAGAGTTCTTAGAAGAGGTTGTGGTGTCGAGTTTTCGTAGTTAAGAAGCCACGAGTCGGAAGAAGTGTCAGGTTGAGAGTGTAGGTATGTACTGGTGACCTTTTTGGTATCGGAACTGGTCTACCTGGAAACAACCGTTTCATTACACAGACGAAAAGTTGTACGATAGATCCAACCAGTATTGAAAGGAAGATTCCTCGTTCTCAGAAAATTAAAGTACCGACGTCAGTGGTAGACGTTACTAAAACCTCGGGTTTTTTAATTTCAGTCGGTGACAAAGGTGACAAAGGGGTAGATAAAGGGTACTTCGATACCCTGGTCTACGGTACTAGAAGTAAAAGACTTACAACTCAAAATTCGGTTGAAAAAGTGAGAGGAGAGAGTGAAAGTGGTTCTCCGAAAAATCAAGGAGAAGTGAAAGATCTACGAATTATTTACGATTAAGAACAAAACCCAAATAAAAAAAAAAGTATATTCACGAATGACTTATTCTCCAAAAGAAAGGGTGTCAGTAGTACAGTATTAAAAGGAGATAAATGTTGAAAATTTTTTACCTTACCTAAGTCAAGTCAAGTCAAGTCAGCGAGTCAGTACAGGTTGAGAAACGTTGGGGTACTTGGCGTCAACCGGAGGGACAGGTAGTGGTTGAGGGTCTCAAATGGGTTTGAGTGCAGGTAACTCAGTCATTACGGTAGGTTGGTAGAGTAGGAGACAGTAGGGGAAGAGGAGGACGGGAGTTAGAAAGGGTCGTAGTCCCAGAAAAGTTTACTCAGTCGACAAGTGTAGTCAACCGGTTTCATACCTAAGTCTCCTCTAGAGTTTTCCCCAGATTGATCTTACTCGACTGACGGTTATAGAGGAAGGACAGAAGGAAAAGTTGGATACATGGATATACTTTATGAGAGGTGAGAGGTCTTGTTTGGGACAGTAAGAAATTCGGATGGAAGTCAGGGTCGCAGAGAGTACTTCGGAGGGGAGTAGTGAGGTCTACTATAGGAGTGGTGACTGACGGGAAGTCATAAAGTAAATCTATGACAAAAGAAATGTAAGAAGGAATATGATAATCCTAAATACGTATTTTACTTCGAGGAAAGGGTCGGTCTGACATTCGAGGAACCACGTGTAACACTGAACATAAAGAAAAATAAGAAATACGATTCTTAAATCGTGACTTGAAATGGGTGTCCTGGTTCATTTACAAATAGACGTCGTCTTTAAAAAGTAATCTTAACCTTGTCTGTCAAGTCGGAAAGAATCAATAATAACAGAAAAATAAGAGATTAATAAAACTCTTTGAAACGTAACATAAAAGAAGTTGTTCTAACGGAATAGAACATCGGTCCATGATTAAGTAAGTCAAAAAGACATAAGAGGTACAATTATTATTATTGATGGTAAATCTCACGACGGAGGTGGTTCGGAGATAGATGAATTAAGACCTTTGTTTGAAATTACCTTCATAATAAAATGGGTAAAAATGTCTACTCCGATAATTTCAAATTCCTCGGATCGTATAGTAAAGGAGGACTCTTCCAAAAACACGTACGCACGTACGAGTCCGTGAGTCGACTCAAACTGAGAAACGTTGTGGTACCTGACGTCGGACGGTCTGAGGAGACAGGTACCCTAAAAGGTCCGTTCTTATACCTTCACCCACCGGTAAAGGATGAGGTCCCTAGATAGAAGGGCTGGTTCCCCAGTTTGACTACAGAGGTCGTAGTTGTCCGTCTAAGAAATGGTGACTCGGTGGACCCTTCGTAGTTCTTCTACAAGTAGTTGGGGATTGCTTAGTTTTCATTATCCGACACCCTATCATAAACTCCACTACTCACGTTGATAACTAGAAGTAAGTAAGGGATACTGACCTCACGACAGACCTCGGTTTGAGACATGACATTCCCCGACTCTTGTTTCTTCGACTAAGTCACAAACGACTCGTTTATGAGATACATTCTCCAAAACGGTCAAAACCTTCTCCTTCAACCCCTGTCCCGACCCTTGAGTCAACACGGACGAATCTAAAACACGAAACATCGAAATTAAGAAATAAACAGAGAGTGATGTTTAAATGTCGGACCAGTATTACTTCCTAATTTACTCTAGGTAAACACCCGCACGGATCAATCTTCGTGTAACGTTTTTTCGGAAAACCTGTAAAAACTAACTCTTTTTTCAGTTTGTACGGAAGGTAGAAGGAAAAGGAAAGAGAAAATCAGACACGGGTAGAAGGAGTAAGTAAGTCATGCACATATGATACATATAAAAAGACACTAACACCTCCCCTCGAGAATGAAAAAATCTACTCCTTTTGTGGAAGATCTTAAGAATCGATATTTTTAACAGTGATGACACTACAACTTACTCTAACACGTATAGCTCACGGATTATGTCACAGACTATATACCATCTGAGGACCATTTAGTCGTCACAAATAAGTGTGAAAAATTCGGGATGATAAAGAAAGAAAGAAGAAGAGAAGGGAGGGGAGATGAGGGGAAATGGAAGTAGAAAGGGAGAAGGAAGATGAAGAGGAGAGGGAGGAAGAAGGGGTTTAATGGTGGAACAGAAAATATCATATGGATAAACAAAAATAAACATCAATGTCTTAATATTTACTCAGATCTCAAAATTTTCCGGGATGTAACTTAATAAAAGTTATAACATAATTAGATCAATTTGTGATATAGGAAAACACTTATAAATATAGATATGATTCCAAAAAAAAGAAATAAAAAATAAAAATCATGTCAAGTAGACTTGACTTTACTTTTTCGGAGTTTAGGGAATTATGTCCCCAGAAGTCTTTAGAGACACACAAACGTATAACCGGGAAGACTCAAGAGAATTCACTACTACTTCTTATATAGTCACTTTTCAGGTCAGTCCCTGTGGGGATTTAATCTAAAGAACCTATTTACACATAAATGGTAAAAAAAATCTTAAAACATTCATTCCGTTAAAAAAACAAAAAAGTTAAAAGAAAGGATCTTTCTGTGGGACTAATAAATTCTCACACCAGTCTCCGTGTAAACTTTTTAGTACGTAACAAAGACCTTTCTTCGGAGACGAAAGTCGACGATAAGATCGTATCCGAAGACTCATACCATTCTTTCGTCCCTCTAGTTCACACATAGATGGGAATTCAATCAAAGGGACGGATCCACTTGAGAACCGGTAAATTCACCTGATCTGTAGGTAAACAGTATAAAGAGTGTGTCATCGTAAGAATGTCGATAAAGGGTGTTAGGTATCATCTATTTTGATGAATCCTTTCTCTTTCCGTAGTGTGTCAGTCCAGTATATAATTATAGAGATCATCTTGTAGTTGTCCCTCAAGGACTAGTATGACTATCTGAGACATAGTAAGACCGTCCAAGAAGAAAGGAGATACCATACAAACGTAAAAGAATATTTTAAACTGAATAACAAAGATGTTCTTTTTTTTTTGATCTGTTTTGGTTGTGGTGTTAAATAGTTTCCTTTTAATCCGAAATTTAAAATAGTTTTCGGGAATTTATATTATACGGTAACAGACCCGTATGACTAACATAAAAGGGATTTTCTTCTTTACGGTCGTCGAGTCCAAATAAAAAGTCTCCTTCTCTCTCTCCTATTTTTCTTTAACTTGGTGTCCTTTTACAGTCCAGTATCAGTGACTACTACGATAAATTTACTACACGGTATTAGTATAATCTGGTCTCGTGTTCCTTAAGGACTTAAGACGTACTGTCGTTTCTTCCCGACCGTTAATGGAGACACACACACACACACACACACACACACACACACACACACACACACACCAATACACAGACAAGTGAGATGGAAAGGTGGGGTAAAACGATTAAGTTAACTCCCCGTTCTTCTCCATTAGGTCTGTGGGCCTTGTCCTCCCTTTCCAGACGTCGACACGAGCCTCCCTGACCACACTTCTCTCTCCGAGTCAGACTGAACCTCAACACACGATAACGTGCACTTACGAGACCTTGACGAGATTAGCTGACTTTTACTCGGCCGATGCCAGTATACCTTGTCCAGACAAATCGGTGTAGCGACCCATCGTACCGTCTACCATCTGGCAGTTACCCACCATAACTAACCGACCTAAACGGAATCCCATTGTTCTGATACCCAGGAATTTTTGGGCGAAGTAGAATAAAAGGAAACACGTCGATGCATGTCAACACCAAAAGAGAAGAGTGAGGGGGTCGGGGGTTATAGAGGAAAAAAGGGAAAGATTTAGTTTTCGGAAGGAACCATTAGTTTTATCTCTCCAATGGAACTCTATTTGTGAGAAATTTAATAGTGGTTCCGTTCTTTTGAGCTCTTATAAAATAAATGATCCGACTAATGTAAAATTACAAACTTCTTTCACTGTAAAAATTTAATCACAAATTCTGTATACCACCCACATGTTTAATCGAATAAAGTATGTTGGTCTTAAACTACTCTCGTTGAGGAGGAAGAGTGAGGGGTCAATTTTTAACAGTAAACTTTGAATTATATACGCTCCTCCAATTTACCATAATTCCCTACGTCTGAACTGAATTTCTACTTTTTCTGTCAATGACAACATACACCGATTTACAATAGACCTACCCGACCTTTTTATGATCACAATTGTAGGCACAAACGTTCTCCTACACCTTCAAAGTCCCGAAATTAAAACAGGTCGGTTCTTTTGTTTTAAGGTCCATAGACACACACGACCAAAGAGAAAATCTATACTCCCTTGTATCTTACCACGAAAGAACGAGACACTCATTATTTTAGGAGGAATTTTTGTTTGGTATATTACTATATTCACTACTCTAAATAAAAACAGTCCACCAAGAAATAGGAAAATTGTAGTAGGGAGGTAGTGAACCTCGAAAGTTGAACTCTGTAAGATAAATAAGGACCGTCTCATCGTCTAATTAACCCTATCTTAACATGTTTCCTCTACGGTTCAAATTGATGTGTCTGTTTTAGCATGTGCTGTCTTAACAAGGTAAAGTTCCACCTAGGATCCCTTTTCCTCGTCGTGACCCCTATATATACACTAATCAAACGGGAACACTAACAATTATTGATAAACATATTAACACAAGATTTTTCTCTATGAGTTCCGAATCCAAAAACAAACAAACAAAGGTCATAGAAAGTTCGAACACCAATAAAGGATAGTACTTTCTAGTATCGTTTATAATGAGACCTTTTTCAATTGTGGGAATTTGAGAACGGAGGTAGAACACACACGAAACGAGTATACGTGTGAACGTTTAACCCAAAATAGTACACAGTTATAAAGAAAGTTTCATAGAGGTACTTCTAAACCCCAAAGGGGGAACGAGATGTAACTAACCTAAAAGGAAAAAGTAGGAAACGAGTTACTTTGTTTCGAACAAACACAAAGTAAGAAGTGTCAAGAATAATCTTACCCACCATCACAAAACAAAGGAGTGATAATTCAGTCCTCTCCCTTAAAATAAACAAATAAAACTGTTCTGTGTCTTTCTCTATGTTCTGTCTACGGAGAATCCTACGACCGCAAAGAGTACAATGTAGGATGTGGTTCTCGATAAGGTTCCCTTTTTTTTTGTGTTTTGTTAGAAAATTCTACCAAGTAAACTTAGACACGTGAGATGGGTGGACCACCAATATGTCACTTGACAATGAAATTTCTCATCAAATTTGTGGTCGGTACAAACCCCGTCCGACGAGAACGTTTCTCTCGTCATGTATATTGTCCTCAGATGACACACACTCTATTCCCCTTTTAAGTCGAGTGACTGATCTCCAAAATTACACACTTGAGATCCCTTTATTATATAACTGACAAGGCACCGTGCGTTCTTTTAACTTCTTGGGAAACGTCTGCCTCACGAAACGTTTCCTAAGATAGACAAAGAGAATTTTGTTTTAGACACCGTTCTACAAACTTTAGTCGTCCTGCGAATTACGACGAAACAATTTATTACTCCATTATAAAACAGTGAAAAAAGACCCGTCGTAGACAAAAAAAGGGGGGAGAAGTAAAAAAGGACACACAAATACTTCCTAAGGAAAAACAAAAAAGAAAGAAAGAAAGAAGAAAGAAAAAAAAGGAAGTGTGACTTCAGTTCCTTTATGTTAAGTACGAAGGTAAAGACAAGGAAGGAAAGCCACGAAAACCTTTTAAACCAACAGAAAAAAATAAACGACAAAGTCGGCCGACGACAAAGGATCGGGTAACACGGTGCATTCCGAAGAGGTGACGCGCCTCATCCATCAATAATTGCGACTTAACCGAAGACCATGTCAGGTAGACCTGAGACATACCCTTTCGACAGACGGCCGCTGACTACGACTCTATAGACGTTGGAAACCCTACACTCGTACCACCGCTCCCCGACTGACTATCCTCTAATGAAGAAAATTCCCTTTAACAATAATTACTCAGTTCTTTGACGAGTAAATACCATTCTTCCTATGTCGTCGCGACCGTCGAGGTGACGAGATCCTATAGTAAAAATCCAACGGAAACGACGACCTCACTCTGTTCAAAGAAGGGCACCACCACCACCGAACACCACCTTTTTTTTTTTTTTTAGTACGTACTGACCCTCTGAGCGGACGGACTAAGAACGCTATTATATAACTCTTAGACAACGAAATGTTTACAGTGTGGTGACTACATCGCCAGTCGGGGAGTGAGACTTTCTACTTACCATCATAACCTTTACGTTATTATTCCAACTGAAAAGGGTTGTTATCCTAAGACGGAAACAGAAATCTCTTTTCCGGAGACTCCTGTAAACACGCAAACAAACTCCTAAGACAACTTTCTGAAATCTCACCTCCAAAAACCTCTTCACTAGCTACATGTTTCACGTACCTAAAAAATCGGATCGTTTTGGTCGATTACTAAATATGACATTATATGTGAATGATAAAACCTTTTCACCGGCCTTATAGAAGACTATGTGGATTACAATTAAATACCGAGTGATTCGTACGACTATAATCATACCTACCCTCTTTTCCTAAAATTCTTTAAGACTGAAAATATTCGAGGTTTCTTTATATGTCATTTATAAAGCAAGGGTCACTCGAGAAAAATAAACACACAAACAGTCGTGACACAAGTACAAATGAAAAGTGTCATAGAACTATAACCACTTGAACGTGAGTCTCAGAGATAACAACTAAACCCCGTGGACATGGACGAGACCCATGTATATGACTTGAGAAATCTTACGTATTGGACACGTAAACAGGAAGCATGTGTTAAGTTTCCTATGACATCATGATAACACTGAGTATCCTGAGAAATATGTAAACAAGTTCTTTAATAAAATTTTCAAATACATTAAGTCACAACAAGGTGAACTATCCTAATACCAAAATTGTAAAGATGAAAAGACAAAGTACATGAAAGTAAAGATTATCGACTTAAATAAATATAAGTTCACATTAACAAGTATAACATACATATTGTCTATAACAAAATACCACATAGACATAAATATTGCACATACATATAGATATATAAACACATAAACATAGACACACAAGCACTTTATCATCGAACCTCTCTTATCAAAATTAAAAATTACATTTCCAATAAAAGAAACTATTAAAAAGTGTCTGGGTAAATAAGAACCTGAAACTTCGGGTCTCACATCGTACTAAAAGCCGGACCGGACATAAAGGTGCACCGGGATAGGGTAAGGGCGACAGTTGATGTCGGTTTCTAATTTTTAATACAATTTGATACAGAACTCATTATAAACAATGAAGACACATAAATAACTCCTTGTTTAACTGATTTAATACTTAATTTATTTATCACTATTTTGTCGGAAACCCTATTTTCATTTCGTATTTGAAGAGCCTATTCGGTGAAATTTTGGGTTTCATCTTGTTGTTGTTGTTTTTTTTTAATATGATGACTTCCGAACCATCGTATCTCCAATACTTTACATATTTTATCCGTCTGCTTGACATATGTAGTGGTGTGTGATAAAATTCTCCGGTTTTATTTTTCTGTAGGAACCTTCCTCTCTTTGTTTTAGTACACAAGTCAATTCTACTCGTGAGACGTGACCAATACTTTACTCCGACAACAGTTTTCACATAAAGACACTTCGTCATGTCTTTCGTTTCTCTCTTACACAAGGTCACCTAAAAATTTTTAAGTCTAGTACGGGGGTAGGTTCAACTCTTTATTTAAGTAAATTTATTTAGTAAGTAGTAAGACAAAACTTTTTGAGTCCGTCTTCCGTCTTTCCATTTCCCACCGTCGACTGGGGGAAGAGGGGGTCGAAAAAAAAAGACAAATACTCCTTTATCAAAAGACTTCGTTTGACCATACTTGGATCAAGTGTCTCGTTCGGGTTAGAGTTTAAAAGAAAATTCTGCGACCGGTATAATCGACGTCTTCCTCGTAATGAATGATTTTTAGTCGTTATAACCCTTTATTATTTCAATTTTACATCTATATAAACGTGTAATTTCACGAAAACAACATAGAAATTCGGGTCTCCGTCTAGTAATTTATACGTAAAGAGATCTTTCGTTGACAGCTTTTTCTATTCCACCAACTTTTGTAAGATACTCCCTTTTCGGGAAGAGACTCCCCACCCCACCATGTCGGGAGTCCTGTTCCCGTTCCCTCTTGTGAGGGTGAAAATTCCAAACGTTCGGCGGTCACTGGACGTCAACAATGTCATGAAAAACTTGACCCTCCTCCCTTTTCCATTTTTATGTTCATACCGACAACAACGAAGTCGGACCGGAATTAATGGTCTGTGTTCTTCGTCAAGTCTTTAGACCAGAGACAACAACATCTCCAGTGGTTTAGTAATTGTAGCAGTTAGACCGTCATCGATTAAATTTATCGTGGACTACAACGTTGCGGAGGGAAGCAAAGGGGTCGGTTAGTCTAGGACCGAAGCCGACTGTCTACCAGGGTATTTACCTACATTTTTCCCCTTCGAAGCTCGGTTAAAGTCGTTCCGAGACAAGTCAACAAGAATAGATGTAGGATCTTAGCCCCCAAAGTCGAGTGACGAGGAAAAGAAAGAAAAAAAAAAAAAAAGAGAGGGGGGTGAGGGGGGTAACTCTATTAACTAAATGAAATGTTAGTAGGTGCGACACAAACACCTAGAAATTTTTATATATTGTTATCATCAGTAAATTTTTATATAAGACTTTGGACACGTTTAAAATTCTCTTCTCAGCTTCGAGACGCTCTGGGTTATAAACGGTTATTCTTACCAATACCATCCATACTGATCTAAATATTAGACAACAAACACAACGACCTCCCTTCTTTTCGTAGAGGTGGAACTGGTCAGAATACGAACGTGTTCTCAAATCAAGAGACGACGACAAACCAAGGATGTAAATGATAGAGAAAACACATCTCTCACGCCCATCCAGGAAAATAACTCTTCGTCACCCCTTTATCTAAAAGTAAAAATTGTCCAGTAACAGTTAAAAGGGAAGTTGTATTTCCACCCCCACCTCTTCCCCTCCACCCGACTTTATTAACGACCAAACGACTTTCTCCAATACAATGTACTCTGTTTTTACCGTTTTCTTCCTAAAAGAAAAAAATTCCCTCTCCCTCCAAACAGATACACGGACCCAAAGCACCCCGACCTCCACCCACGTCGGCCGAATCCTTAGAGAGGTAAAGACTCGACCTTTAAATTTGGAACGCTCCGTCGAGGACTTAGGACTTGCAACTCTACCCGTCAACACAAAGCCCCCTGACGCGTCAGTTTTGCCGTTTCTCTCACTAAATAAACCCGAAGTCATTTACGACGTAGAACATAAAGTTTCTCAAAGGACAGTACTGGAGTATTTTTTCTCCTCCGCCGAACATACACATCGCCACGGACCGCACAACTCAACAACGAAGGAAGAGACCCGTCGTCGAGACAATCTTCCTTACAGTCGAAAATGTATTGCAAGGAAAGGCGAAAACTGTGTGACACACTCCCAGGTAGAAGAAGACTAGTGTCTACCTCACCTTACCGAACTTCTACCATTCACTTTTCTCCTTCCGTCGAACCTCTAAGGTCGGCACACACGCAGACATACACACACGTACTCCTACCACCTGACACGTAACATTTAGTGACACGTCTAGCAAACACATACACACACAAACAATCATAAAGAGAAAAGACTTTTGGTCTTAGGTAGAGGTTCACACTGCCGTGACGTACGTGCGTTCCGTGTGTGTGACAGAGAAGGTAGTTTGAGTGTAAAATCGGTTCCTTCCGACCACAGAAAAAACTGTTAGTGTCACAGTGGTAGGGACAACCGACCGCACAGGTGACGGAGACACTCGAAAGTTACCTTAACGTGCTGACAATTTCAATTTCCGTGTAAAGAAAAAGGCAGAGGACGAGCCTCACTACCCCTTCCGACCCTTACTCCCCACCTCTACTCCAAGTCATCGTCGTCTACGTTAACACCTTGTCCTGAAAACCTACACCTTCCTCTTCACCTTTTGGAAAGACGGTTTCATCATCTAGATAAAAATCATAGTAGAAAAAGACCTTTTTTTTTTTTTCTTCGTCCCTTTGAGGAACTCAGAGCGAGGACATCGGACTACAACTGGGACTTCTATACCGTGTTTTACCGTGCCAGTCTACGGTACCCACGGGTGAAACTGAAACTTAAAGTGATCGTTATCGAAAGTGTCCTAAAGTTTCGACCATACCCCCTTCCGACATTTAAGTATAGTTAGAGTGAATATAAAACGATCTTTTCGGACCCCTCCTGAAAAGCGAGACGTATCTACAATATTGTTTCGACACCAGAAAAAGGGTAAGAATCGCCTAACGGAAACAGACCGACGAACAAAACTACCCACATTTTGTTTATTCTAATCTGGCTCGTCGGGTTGACTTTCGCTATCGACCCTCCTTTTGGGTTACTTTCCAACGGCCCCTTTGCTTGTCTCCTTTTCGGCTCATCCCTCGTCCACCGATAGTACTCTTGTGTGACGTTTGTCACATTTTTTTCCTCCCCCCCCCCCCCCTTCCNCCCCCCCCCCCCTGTCCTGGAGCTAATAGAAACGACAAGAAACACCGGTCGGGTTGAAATTAATAAGAAATATTTATCCACAATTAATGTAAAGATTGAGACCAAATGTCACTAAAAATCTTTAGATAAAAATTCGTAGACAAGACAGAGGGGACCGAAAAAAAAAAAAAAAAAAANAAAAAAAAAAAAAAAAAAAAAAACCAAATTTCTCTCTCTCTCTCTTCCTCTCCCCCTTCCCTCCCATCCCTTAGAACGAAAAAAAAAGGGAGAGACGGAGAGACAGAAAGGGGGAAAAGGGACGACACTTTAACATGCACGCTTTTTAGCGTTCCTTAGGACACTCCGGTAAACTTTTTTTACATTTAATATAACTTACTTCAACTGTCTTCGTATTATCACTTGAGGGTGTCGACTATGCAAGACGTTTACTAAAGAAGCTTTAAAGGTCGTTTTATAGGTATCCTCTTTATATCCATCTTATCTAAATGGGATTCGTTACTAAAACACGACCCGCTATAACCACAAAAATGATTTAGTCTATAACTATGATGTCAAGGTCCCTCAAGTAACATAGAGAGTAAAGTATAGGGTTCATCTTTAATGAAAAATTTTATTATGTACTTTTCGATATAAGATCAGATGATGAAGTGGAAGTAGAGATACGGAGGTCGGCGTCCTAGGTAGTCCGACATAGGAACGTTGATGACGGAAGGTAAACCGTAAACCAGGATCAGGACCAGAACCGTATTTGACTCACTTTTCGACTAAAAAAAGGTCGCAGAGACTTGCAGACCCTGGGTACGCACGTGACCCACTATCCGTAGAGAGCGAAAAAGAGAGGGTTTCACACGAAATGATCACCAGAAAAAGAGTACTACCACCCATGGTTTTCCTGACTTTCTATATAATGAATCCAATTATCTTCCATAGTATTTTTGTTGACTTTCATACTAGATAATACCAAAGAAGGTCTCTCTATTTAATCCATGTACTATTAAAATTCGGGTTCTTGCTCTCTAATTTTCCGTGACTTTACACAATTTTCCAACCCTTTATATTGACCGACATAACTTTCATGAGAATTAAAATGAGAGAGGTTACGTTTGGAGGTGTGGTGGTGGGAGGTGGGGCTAAGAAAGTAGGAACGTCTACGAATACCAAATAGAAGAATAACCCCCTAAAAATTTTAAACAAAACTGACAGCTTCATTATTATTTATTTGAATGTAAAAAAACAGTATGTGAATTTGGAAAGAGAGTATAGTACTTACACATTAGTATACAGCGATAATTTTTATCTTATCAAAAGACTAATAGAGCTTACATAAAAAAGACTCTTAAAAAACTACAAATCAATCCCCCTTTTATTAATGACATCCTTTACAGTGGAACCGAACCTAACATTTTTTCTGTGCACCAAGATGACGACTGGAAGAAGCGCAGAAACAGAATTTTTATAATTATGTATGATGGACGTACACCTCCACACAGAAATACCTTTGTGTTCCGACTCACACGTAAATAATTCTTTACTTTTAGGCTAACCCTTATAAAGACGTTTTTTGTGAACTGATGTAGTGTCAAAATCATTAGTCTTACAAGTACATAGAATAACATTTTTATTACGAATTTATTAAATCATAAATTTAAAAACTTACATCCACCCATTTGTCGACTTTTTAGAGAAACTTTTAGTAACTAAATATCCTGTTACAATTATAGAGTAATTTTTTGATCGTTCGTTGAATTGGTAAGTAAACACTGGAGTCAAGGTAAGTAAGGATTGACGGTAAGAAAGTTCAGTAGGGGGACTGGTCTATATCTACTCAAACGAATACAAACTATCAAAAGGTTTCGGGATTTTGAAAAAATAGAAGGACATCGGAAAGGAACCAGGAAACTTATCAGTTCCTAAAATAATACTATCCTTCTGGTATAACAACACTCCATTATTGTTATCTTATATAAAATTTCTTTCTCTTTCTTTTACCCGAAGTGTCAAATCATAATTTTGAGGCAGAACTTTATCTCAAACTCTGTACAATCTGAAGTTTATAAAATTTGAATCGTAAAGATAACCCCTATTAGATAAATTTAAAAATTTAGACCTTTAGTAACGTACTTATCACGAGACACACACACACACACACACACACAAATTATGGAGATTTTCTTAAATATTCACTTAGTTCCACAAAATGAGTTCATTCCCAATGGTACTTGTTATTTGCCCGAAGAAGCCCCGTCCAGAAAAAGAAACCAAACTAAAGAAGGGAAACGAGAATAAAGGAACAACACCCACCCAAGAGAAGGATATACATCTGGTTTTTGATAAGGAAGGTACTCCTCTATACAACTATACGACGAGGTCAATCGGGAACCATTACGGAATAAAATTAATTCTTTTTCGACTTTGTTTAATAGTCACACATGAGACTCATTCTTTACCGCCAGAACTATCTCCAGTGACATGTCTCTGTCTTCATGAAACCGGAACTGTTTAAAGAGGTAGTCAAAGTTACTAGACGCCGGTGATCCGTGAATTAAATATACGGACCTGTGAATTATACATGTAAACAACCGCTCGACCGGTTGCCTAAGATCTGTGCACTCACGCGTGACCGTTTACGACGTTACGTCATAAAAAAGGGTTACAGTAACTCTTAAAACCCCCTAACTTCTCTATATTTGTCAAGGTCCCAAAATAGAATGACAATAGGTCAGCTACCCGGTATAACGTGTCTTAACCGGTTAAGGGGAAAACTTTCACTTCATTTGTAAAATAACGGGTGATAGGTAGAGGGTAGGTAAACTATCTAATACACACACACTCGTTCTTCCTAACACACACACACATACACACACACATAGTTACATTCGTAAACACAAAGACCTTAGGACGTGGACAGAATCCTCAAGGAATAAACCATAATGGTTTACACATATGTATGAACGTTTATATACACGCAGATTTTTACCTTTCTTTTGGTTTGACCCGGCAGAAGGGTATTCTTCACCGAAGAGAAGGAGTGTTTGAGGTTTTTAAAAGAATAATCTTTTTATATTTTTAAGTAGTTTTTCTGTATAGATTTGGGGAACCTGGTAATCATTGGTTTGTGGAAAGAAATCTACACTAAACTCTTTGGTATATACACGTCTAAGTATTGTTATAAACATGTGATCTACGACGGGAAAGTTAGTTGGTAAACCCAAGTTCAATTTTATATGTACATATACTTTCCTCTTAACACAAAAGAACCCCTCGTAAACGTAGGTTAGAAATTGGTAACCATTTTTGTTCCTCCTCCATTCCACCGAAGAGAAGAAGTAAAACACTTCACACACACACAAAATCCTTGAAGGAATATAAAAAATTTAGAGTCACATAAAATCCCCATCTCTCGAAAATATCCACTCGTCGAAAGATTCCCATTTTCCTTTCCACTAGACACCCACCGACCCACAGTAGTGTTCGTCATTAACAGTATTTAATCGGAAGATCTCCACCTTCCTTTTTGCTTTCGACCTTCTGTTCTCATCTCTCTCCATGGTTGGACCTAGACTTGGAACGGCTGTATTCTCTATTACTCACTATTTAGACTTGGCCACGTCACGCCCTACGGGCTATTAAAGAGTCTTGGAACTGAAACGTCCAAGTAATGAAGAAACGAACGAACAAGTGTGGAAATTAATATAGGTCAAACCCTACGATCGACCCCCGTGGCTTCTACTCGGTAAAACAAACAACAAATGAAGTAATTCGTAAGTCCGTCACACGAATGTTATCGAAACCTCGTAGTCGTTATCCTTAGTTCGTGAAACCTTTACCTTAACAATGTTTTCTTGTTTTTTACTCTTTCGTTAGTCAGTCGATCGAACGAAATCTACAAGTGTAGGTGAGACGGACTACCATTATAAATACGACAAGGAACATGTAAGTAATTCTTTAGTGAATACGTCACAGTCACGAGACTTATCCGCTACCGAGAGAGAGAGAGGGAGAGATAGGGGAGGGGTAGAGAGATAGAGACAGAGAGGGGTACGGGAGAGGGATGAGGACTCTAAAAATGGAAAACTACCTGGTAAAATCGTGACCGGTAAAAACGAAACCCCTTCTCGTAATAAGTCTAGAAGTAACATAGTTTGTGGTCTTTATAAAAGGGGAGATTACACCTAGGGGCGGGGGACGTTCCTAGTTCTTTCTAACTTACGACTTTTTTCTTAAGAATTTATTTAAAACCAACTTTTTCGTCACTCTTTATCCCAGTCTCATTAACAACATCAACGCAAAACAGAAAACAACAAAATCCTTTCGGAATAAAAATTGGTGTTTTCATTTTACGTTTTGATCGTCTAGACTAAAAAAAATTACCTGTTTTTAATGTCCAGTACCCAGAGAGGACTTTTATTGAAAGAGACCTGACATCCAAACTTTCAATGAAAATTTTAACTTAAAGTAAAGAATTAATGAGTAAAATTTCGATATTTTATATCATTAAGTACTCCTAAAAAAAGACATTCTCCAAATCAAGGAAAAAATTCTATACTCCTTCGTCTCTTTGTTAAGACTAGTTTTACCACTTAAGATTTTTTCTGTGGTGTCACACCTCCAACGAAGACAAAACGTGAAACACCGAAACTTAGGTGAGGACTAGTAAGGTTCAATCAATAGCAGATAACAGACGAGAGAACCTTATTGAGCGGGAACTACAATAAAACGGTTGACATAAGTATCAACTCCGACCGACGGTAAACAACAACCTACTTCTTTATCAACAACTTCTGAATGATACACGTAAAAAAAACTTTACACTTTGACTTTCAGTGGTAAAGAAGGCTGTGACTAGTGCTATATAAAATCTCTGATTTAGAGACACTGAAGTCCTATTTTCCCTCACTCCCTAAAAGTCCAAGCTACAGTAAGTTACTCCAAATACAGTTTAAAACCCTTTTCTAGACGACTTTGTAAGTTCATGTATTTATAAAAAGGAAGACATAAAATTCTCAGACACGTACTGAGATCTTCTATTTTTATTTTTGACAAGACCTGTAAAAACAGATATTCGAAGGTACATAGGTCTACAAATGAGAGTCCTTTTTCATTTCAAACCTGTCGACCTTCCTTGAACAGATAGACGATATTGAACTGATCTATTGGATAATTAAAACGTTTTTATTCTTCGGGAACGAAGACTGTGCCTACTAAGAGACTTATGCAAAAGAGTACAATGAGAGGTTCCTGCTAAACTCTTCTACCACTGGAGGAACCGTATGGTGATACTTTTGAAAAAAAATCAATGTATCTTCATATCGACTACAGTGGGGACACATTTGAAATGTAAACGATCATCTCTCAATGAAACAGTACATGTGGATCTATGATACACGTCATATATATATACACACATAAACACAAGCACACAAACACACACACAAACACACACACACCATCCCTTTCTGTCGGTACTGGGAGTCACACAGGACCCTTCATAGTCATTACCGAAAAGTTCATCGGACACAAAAAGAGTCGACGGTCAGATTTGGGAAATCTCAAAACGAAAGATTAAACATGTACTTTTTATTGTCCGACTCAACTTGAAAAAAAGATCACGGGGGAAACTTCTACGTCGTCATCATTTATGTCGAAATTACTATTTGAAATCGAGATTCACGACAAATTTTCAGACATCACCTTTCGGACTCTTGAACGTTAGAAATGATTACTTTGAAAGTAATCCTTTCCTGAGTGAATTTTACCTCATTTACTGATTCAGGGACATTAAACACTAAAACTGGTCTAAACTGAGTAGCAAAGAATACAATGAAAAACATTACGTCGGTCGGTGTGTAGATTTTAAGACCTATAACATGTACACAAGTTATAATTAATAGAGACAATTACGTGACCCATGTCTGTCATGTTAAGGGTATCAGGTCTAAGAATGACATTGTGATTTTGTTTTTACTATAAATATTTATTATAACCCTTTCAACAGGAGTATCATTGGTAAGGGGCTTCCTTCGAAATGTATTTACACGTAAATAATAAGTGCTATAATTTTCCCTTAGGAATCGAAAATGAAAAAATTAAAGCCGATTTTATACATTTAACCAAAATAAAACCTCAACGAGACAAAATCCACCGAAACCCCCTCCTATTGAAAGATCGAACTAATATAAAATTAGCAGAGATACCATCTTTTCCAAGGTCCGGACTTTAGTTGGAACCAATAACGCTAATCTTTGGTCTCCCGGTCACACGTCTACTCCGATGTTTGAATAATGTAGCTGAACCCGTATACATCCTTTTAATCTAAACAAAGATTGATCTATGGTGAGAAGGGTACAGAAACAATCGTCCCGGTCGAGTCTACGGCACCTTCGTACTCAGACGGAGTCTGACGCTCCTGGAAGTATCCCGTAGACATGACCGTTCGGAGACGTTTCTCACGAGACAGAATCCTTTGGTCCTACACGTTTCTTGAAGTCTCAGTCCACCTGAACCAATCTTAGGACCGAAGAGGTTAATCATTATCCCACTAGAACCTACTCTATGGACTTGAAAGACTCGGAGTCGAAGGAGTAAAAATTCTACCCTTACTATTACCGATTGAGTCACCTCCAAGTCACTCCTAGTCTACTCTTTCATAATCTTCCGTCATCAGTATGTGTCCTGAATTTCTACGCATCTCCTGTAAGTGAGGGAAAGTCAGACATCAGTAAGATAGGTACGGTCTACAGGACCTTTCCTCATTGTAACGTACGATACGAGTGTCAGAGGAAGGAGAGCGACCTTGAGTACTCCTACCTCCAAAACAAACCGTGTAGAAATTTGTATCTGTCCGGGAATCAAGAAGGGACCTCAACACGCCGAAATAATTCAAAAGGCATAACAGGATCCGAAAACGGATCCATACAGGTACTAGTGGAAACCTTAATCTTAATTGAACCCTAAACCAGTAATCTTTTTTCCACTTATATTTTAATTAAAATCAACTTCGTCAAAAAAAGGTAAAGTACTTTCTCACAGAAATCCTTGAAGTCTTAAGTCGGTATTTCTTTTATTTTCCTTCAACTACTAACCTATCGTAGTGGCTGAGTTACCTGTACCCAAACCTACCTGAGACCTCAACCACTACCTGTCCCTCCGGACCGTACGACGTTAAGTACCCCAGCGTCTCAGTCTGTGCTCACTCACTGACTTGACTTGACTTGACTTCCAATTGACTATACCAGAGTAGAAACAACAGATATTATCTATCTATCTCAACAAACTGAAACCGGGTCTTTGGCTGAATGAAACCTGGATAAAAAAGGGAAGTAGTGTAGTGGAAAAGAAGGGAGATAGGGAGAACAAAGGGGTCGTCTGTCAAAACTTCGAGACAAAGAGTTCCTCAACCCTTCTCCAACTCCGTCTTTCGTCAACTTACTCTAAAAAGATTGAACGGTAGTCAAGAAGAGGACGAACCACTCCGTCCTACTACCTACTGAAATCGTCACATTTGTCGAGATCTTCACTAGTCTAACTGACTCTCCACACCCTCCACCCTCACCTTACGACCGGGAGTTAATTATCGGAGGGTAAACTTCCTTCTTTTCTCTTTCCCCGCCCCCCTTTAGTGGGGTTTCCAGAACTGTATCCACAACTAGTGTGTGTACACCCTTCCCCACAGTCCTGACCACAATCCGGTTCGGATTAAAATATGGAAAAGGGTTCCGAGACTTCGTCCTTTATTTATCCGTATATTTTATTTAAGTGTTTAACAAAAGTCAACCCTGGACAACGACAGTGGTCACTCCCACTTCGTCGTTGTGTACATCAGGGAAGTCCCCTAAGTTCTTAATTTTACCTTTGTATAGAAATCTTATGACAAAATTATAGTACCTAAAACTTAAGGTGAGATATATATTAGTATCGTTCCTACACTTCCCTCATTAAAAGAAAGGAAGTTAAATTGTGAATTTTGATCCCCTTCCCTAATATTTAACTAGACTAGGGGGTTCACGGTAAAAAGTCCGGAATACAAAAATACTTTTTCTAGGAAATGACCCTTTGTCTGTTGACTTGAAAAGAGAAAGGTATACATATGATAGAGTTCTGAAGTGGTTTAAAGTAGTCTCCTAAAACATTCGTCGGAATATACATCATGGGTTTGAGAGACCTTCTTAAACCAGTTAAAAATCTAACACAAATATACCATATTTATATAGTCACTTTCTTTCCCCGAATTTAAACTTCTTCCATTTGATCTTCTACAAAGACGTATAAAACAGGATCTTTTTAGAGTATGGATCTTTAGTTTCTGGTTTTGCTCTACAAATCCATTTCGTAAACTTGTCCACTCACTTGTCCCCTCCCCGTCCACCTATAAGAATCCTAGAGGAACGGTCTATTCACAAACGTAATAAAATTTTACTGTGTACACATTCGGATATGAACTTGGAGTTAAGGAAGAGTGAAATATGGAGACCGAATTCGAATAGACGTTCTTCCTTTTTTTTTTTTTTCTGAAGATCGAACTTTCTCGAAATCATTCTTGAGAACTTGTTCACTTGAAACCTCTGTACCCGAACATAAACTATATTACAAGGGTCATGACAAGGACTTGATAGTCAACAAGTCCTTATCTCCTCCTTCAAATGTAAAGATCTTGAAGTCGATAAGGGTCAGGTCAAGACGACATTACCTAGACACTGGTACCTCTAGTAAAGAGTATAAGTGAATTGTAGCATTCCATTAAAATTGGGACACAACCGTCATGTCAGAGAAATTACATTAATTTCTTCCCTGACAACCGGGGAAAAATATCTTTTTATTTCAAGTTGACGGACGGAACCCAATGTACAAATCGTTGTAGTCTTCAGGATCTAGGTCTCACAAACTCTTATGTAGGTTGAACCGAAGAGCCCTTCGTTTCCCCTTGTTAAGGAAAAGGTCTAGTTCAATAAGTTACACCTTAGTCGTTTGTGTTAACACACAGAT
Source organism: Capra ibex (assembly GCA_006410555.1). Lineage (NCBI taxonomy): Eukaryota > Metazoa > Chordata > Mammalia > Artiodactyla > Bovidae > Capra > Capra ibex. The sequence continues at coordinate 17,993,076 of SJYO01007492.1, forward strand.
AACGTATATTTGATGTGACAGCCACGGAGGACCCTACAGCGTCATGAATTTTGTATGAGATTATATCATCTATTCCTAATACTGTCTTACACTTTTAACAGAGTCGTCTCCGCCATGTTACATGTCTTCTCCCTCTGCAAGTGACAACGTCCTTCCTCTGTACCGAAGTACCTCCTTTACGGTAAACTCACCCCAGTCCTTTCTACCTATCTGTCTTTTTAATCCTCTTTCCCCTTAATGTCTACCTTCTTTATCATATTCATTTTTGTGTCTCCACCCTTAAATGAATACCTTATTTATCAAACCGTACTCACGTTGTAAACAAAAACAAGTCAACGATTTAGCACAGACTAAGAAATGTTGGGGCACCTAATGTCGTGTGGTCCGAGGAGACAGGAGACGATAGAGGGTCTCAAACGAGTTTAAGTACAAGTAACTCAGTCACTACGATAGAGAGAGTAGGAGACGGTAGGGGAAGAAGAAAACGGAAGTTAGAAAAAGTCGTAAACTCAGAAAGGGTTACTTAGTCGAGAAGCGTAGTCCACCGGTTTCATAACTTCGAAGTCGACGTCGTTGTCAGAAAGGTTACTTATAAGTCCCAACTAAAGGAAATCCTAGCTAACAAAACTAGAGGAACGTCAGGTTCCCTGAGAGTTCTCAGAAGAGGTCATGGTGTCAAGTTTTCGTAGTTAAGAAGTCACAAGACGGAAGAAATACCATGTCGAGAGTGTAGACATGTACTGATGGTCTTTTTTGGTATCGAAACTGATATGTCTAGAAACAGCCGTTTCACTACAGAGACGAAATTATGCGACAGATCCAAACAGTGTCGAAAGGAAGGTTCCTCGTTCGCAGAAGATTAAAGTACCGACGTCAGTGGCAGACGTCACTAAAACCTCGGGTTCTTTTATTTTAGACAGTGACTCACGTCGTATCCTACACATTTCTATTTCGATCTCTCTACTCATTTTCGATACCAAATTCCACTAAGGTCACAAAACAGAACCAAAGTCGAAATAAACTTAGTCATAGATTCTTTACAGAATCTAGTCTCCTGATCTCAAAGGAGTACCAAAACGTCCCCCAGTTCTGGGCAGAAATAACTCAGTACTAAAGAGTCTTCAACTTCAGTAGTACTTCTACGAAGATTTAATTTATAACCAACAACTCTCCCACAGTTGTAATTTCGTGAGAAGACCAATACCACACTACAATAGTACGACGACGAGTAGTCACCTCAGTATGACTCCTAACGAAAATCCCAATGTCACCGTTTCTCGTCATCTTCCCTTTCATGACTGAAATAAAGTCTAGTATCTCTTTACACGATAATCTCCTCAAGAGACGTAAGAGAGTGGATGTCCATGACCACGAGTAAAACCCTCTACCCACCGGTCTCTCTCCTACCACCATCAAACCCTTATTCTATTAAAGGAGGTCTTATCTTTTCATGGGTGAAGTCTGAAAGTTCACGTACATGACTCTGTACGAACAGAGGAGACCATCAGACCTTTAGGATCCCCCGCCTCTAGTACAGTTTACCAGAGAATAAAGTTACAACCCATGTACCATCCGTGTTATTTATAAATACCTTAACTCAATAGTATTAGAAAAATTTGTCGAACTAAATGTTTCAATCTTTTGAACACTTAGAACCCAGACAGGAGTTAAACACCCAGATAAATCAGGTTCAGTGGATTGGAAAGACTCAAAGTCCAAAAATTAAACATTTTATTTTAAATGATGTCGAAGTATCGAACTACCCTTCTAGTCAATTTGATATAGGAATTATGCGAACTTGTCTGTTCTATTGTTATAATCAATTTAATGATTCAAGATCAAACGGATTTCGACAAAGTGACTCAGAACTGGTCTTAAATTTTTTTAATTTTATCATTTACTTTATCTTTTAAAGTCAACGACCATGAATCATTCCCATATAAAGCACTTTGAAAACAAAATCAATGACTACAAGACTCAACGTTATACTTCAAAGACACAAGTCATATAAAGATTGAACAAAAATGAAACAATTTACTACTAATCATTTCAAACTTTTTGTGACAAGATCTACTATTACTCGAGACTCAATAGGTTTCCCTTTTTTTGATCTATTGAAAAAGGTCTCGACACTTTACGTTTAAGAGATCATAGAAGGTTTAATAATTTCTTTCCTGTTGAAGACTAATAAAATCTAAATTACACCTTGTGATATAGGATTTAGAAACTTTTAATTACAGACGGGTTATATACAACCACGAGAGATAATTAATGTTATAAACAATTGATCGTTTAGAGTAAGGAACCAACTCGAGAAAATCGACTTGGACGGTTCATTATTATTATTCCTTTAATCATTCATCACCTCCACTCGATCTACATCCTGATCTTCATTACTTTAATCGTAGTGATCAACTCGAGACTGATACTACGTCCGTGACGCAGAATGTCTGTCGTAGAGAAAATTAGGAATTTTGTCGGAATTTACCATTTATAATTAAAAGGACAAATACCTACTCTACTCTAAAATCTTCTATTTCAACATATCAGTTATTAACAAACCCGTTCCTAAACAAATCTTGGGTCCAGACAGTTAAAACGGATAAAGGTCTCGTTTTAAAATTTCTTGATAAGTTAAAGTACTTTAACATCATTCTACGGATGATACACAATCGTGTCATGAGGAGATTTTTGTATCCACCCAGTCAACCAGAAATGGGAACTCACGAATGATGTACAGGAACTCTAAAAAGACCCGTACTTTCATTCATTTTACACTAAATTATTATTCTCCTGTCTGTATTTCTGAGAGTATGATTCATAAAATAAAAACCTTTCATGACTTATTTCACGGACCGTGTATCAACAATAAACGATGACAACAAGTCAACGGTTCAGTAGAGACTCAGAAAACACTAGGGTACCTAATATCGGGGGGTCCGAGGAACCAGGTACCCTAAAGGGTCCGTTCTTATGACCCCATCCAACGGTAAAGGAAGAGGTCGCCTAGAAGAGATGGGTCCCTATTTTGAGTACACAGGACGTGACCGTCCGCTTAAGAAAATGGTGACTCGGTGGTTCCTTCAGGGACCGTGTATCATCCATAAATTATTTCTACGTGATTTGACTTAACTTTAACCTAATTAAGAATGGACCACTAACCCCTCTCTTACCCTGTCAGAACCTATTTGAAACACGATTTCTCACAGAAATGTATGTCACACCGTCTACATAGACAGGATTTCGGTGGCTTTGAGGACCTTACCGTGGGACCTTTTCGGGTGGTTTCAAGTTCTTAAGTTTAATATTTGAAGTTCAAACTAAGTCCGTCTCTCTTGGAAAGGATAAAATCTTACTTTGTTTTTAGACACTGTCTCTGTAAACCTCTTACTATTTACCTCCCACCCTAAGGAATCTTAATTTTTATCGTAATTAATAATAACAACAATAAAGATGATATGGTGAATGATTGGAATATTGGAGTTCGTTCAGTGTAATGGAGAGACTTGGAGTCAAAGGTTTAAACACTTTATACATAGGGAGACTCACAACACTCCTAATTTATCTAGGTGAACTATTTATAAATGATTCGTGAACCACCAGAGACTCTTAAATAATATTATTTCCTCTGTATCGGGAGACGGGAGTTTCTTGACTCACCACTTTTACGACACTCTCACCCTAAGTCTAAGGATGGTGCACTTGTCCGGTGGTGACTTTCTTATGTTGTGGGACGTCAGACGAAACCCCGAACGGACAATACCAGTAGGTACGGAGTAAACGTAGTAATCTTCAAGTACAAATAACTCCCACGATACTATCAGTTTTTCAACTACGAAAACTTGACACCACAACCTCTTCTGAGAACTCTCAGGAAACCTGACGTTCTTTTAGGTTGGTCAGGTAGGATTTCCTTTAGTCAGGACTTATAAGTAACCTTCCTGACTACAACTTCGACTTTGAGGTTATGAAACCGGTGGACTATCCTTCTCAACTGAGTAAACTTTTCTGGGACTACGACCCTCTCTAACTTCCACCCTCCTCTTCCCCTGTTGTCTCCTACTCTACCAACTTACCGTAGTGGTTGAGTTACCCGTACTCAAACTCATTTGAGGTCCTCAACCACTACCTGTCCCTCCGGACCGTACGACGTCAGGTACCCCAGTGTTTCTCAGCCTGTTCTGACTTGTTGACTTGACTTGACTACTGGCAGTAGAAGAATAGGGGAGGAGGGGAACCCTGGGTCGGTACGGGTAGCCATGTTACAATGGAATACATCAACAGTGAGTTACCTAGGTTGGATTAAGTCGTTTATAAATAGTTCAACAAACCCATGACATGACCCCTTCTTTCCCATTGTAAACGACTTCTCAACTCAAATTTTGTTGAAACCTCGTGTTTCCTCCTTGTAATAGTACTCCGCTACTATTTGATGTGATCACGATTTCAAGAACACTAGATAAGTCCTTCTTTTATCCCAGGGTTTCTTTTAAACCGTCGTTCGGATTTTTTTTTATTACATAAGAAAGAGAAAGAACCACGACAAAACAAGCATAAAGTACCCCTTGGTGACATAACGATGTCCGTGTCTTCAACTCTACTCTAGTGTCTCTACCGATGGTTTATCTAAACACCGAATCCTGGTTTCGGGTGGTGGAAGTGGTCCGGGTCCTCTAGGAGGTACCGGACCGGAACGGGTGGAAAGGCCTCAGTTCAGGACGTGGAGAGACGGAAGGTGAGTAAGATGTGATACCTTGACGTGACACGACACGACATGAATACGGGTTTGTCTAGGAACCCAGAGTTTGCAGGAGACGAAAAGAAGCGGACTGAAGGACTCTGTTTCACCTCCGCTAAAGAGTGAGTCCTTTCTAACAGACACACTACGGCCTAATCTCGGAGGAGACACTCGTGACGGCCGTAGGTAGGTAGTAACTAGAAGGTGTTACGTATTAGTCGACGACTAAACAGGTAAAGTGGTGGTGGAGTTGTGAATTCTGACCCAAATAGAGACATAGACCGAGTCATCCACGAGTGATTAATTAACAATTAACTTACTACAGACAATCTCACAGGTATTTGCCCAAGAATGGACTACCGGATAATTTGAGATCGGATACTCTCTCTACAGCCGGGGTTTCGGGGTATTAACGATTCCGACCAAAACTGTGAGGACAACGAGTGGTTGGTGTCAAGATATTGAAATTCACCTTCTAGAACTCATACAGACAAATGTACTTTGAAGAGGACTAGTGGTACTGAGTAGATACTAAGGAGTTATTAAGAAGAAAGAAGATTTGAGGAATACAGTGAACGAGAAACATGGTGTGTCAATTGTTACTACATAGTGTCATTATCACCGGGAAATATCACATACACAGTCTGAAACGTTTTGCTTGAAACGAATCCAATAGAGTAATTTGAAGTGTTGTTGAGATCTTTCGTCCATAAAAATAAGGGCAAAACTTCTTTCTCGTGGTTTATCGAATATATTGAGTGTATTCCAGTGTACTCATCCTATACAGTCTAAACCTTAAGGTTCGGATCAGACAAACTAAGGCTTCGGGTACAAGACAGAGGGTAATAGACAATGAGTGGAGAATTTTCCACTCCTGATTATTCTCCGTAAATCGGATCACCAATAATTATCCCTAAAAGCTAGTTCTAACAGTCACAAGTTTAGGACCGAAATGGTTGACACTGGAACCCGTTTAGTGAATCGGAGGGATACGTAGTTAAAGAAGTAGAAATTTGAACCCGAGAACACTCCTAAACTACCTGGTTATGTATAATTCCTGATTTTAGTCGCAAACCGTGTATTTTACGATTACTAGTAGTAATAATAGTAATTTTATAATTAAACACAGGGTAAGAAGTCTATAAACAAAGTCAAGTCTAGTCAAGTCAACGAGTCAGTACAGGCTGAGAAAGGTTGAGGTACTTGACGTCGTGCGGTCCGGAGGGACAGGTAGTGATTGAGGGCCTCAAGTGAGTTTGAGTACAGGTAGCTCAGCCACTACGGTAGGTCGGTAGAGTAGGAGACGGCAGGGGAAGAGGAGGACGGGGTTTAGGGAGGGTCGAAGTCCCAGAAAAGGTTACTCAGTCGAGAAGTGTAGTCCACCGGTTTCATAACCTTAAAGTCGAAATCGTAGTCAGGAAGGTTTCTTGTGGGTCCTGACTAGAGGAAGTCTTACCTGACCAACCTAGAGGAACGTCAGGTTCCCTGAGAGTTCTCAGAAGAGGTTGTGGTGTCAAGTTTTCGTAGTTAAGAAGTCACGAGTCGAAAGAAGTGTCAGGTTGAGAGTGTAGGTATGTACTGATGACCTTTTTGGTATCGGAACTGATCTACCTGGAAACGACCGTTTCATTGCAGAGACGAAAACTTATACGATAGATCCAACCAGTACTGAAAGGAAGGTTCCTCAGTCGCAGAAAATTAAAGTACCGACGTCAGTGGTAGATGTCACTAAAACCTCGGGTTTTTTTATTTCAGACTGTTACAAAGGTGATAAAGGGGTAGATAAAGGGTACTTCACTCCCCTGGTCTACGGTACTAGAAGTAAAAGACTTACAACTCGAAATTCGGTTGAAAAAGTGAGAGGAGAAAGTGAAAGTAGTTCTCCGGAAAATCAAGGAGAAGTGAAAGACGGTATTCCCACCACAGTAGACGTATAGACTCCAATAACTATAAAGAGGACCGTTAGAACTAAGGTCGAACACAAAGAAGGTCGGGTCATAAAGAGTACTACATGAGACGTATCCTCAATTTATTCGTCCCACTGTTATATGTCGGAACTGTATGAGGAAAAGGATAAACCTTGGTCAGACAACAAGGTACAGGTCAAGATTGACAACGGAGGACTGGACGTATATCCAGAGAGTTCTCCGTCCAGTCCACCAGACCATAAGGGTTGAGAAAGTCCTAAAAGGTGTCAAATAACACTAGGTGTGTCAGTTTCCGACACCGTATCAGTTCTTTCGTCTTTATCTACAAAAAGACCTTGAGAGAACGAAAAAGGTACTAGGTCACCTACAACCGTTAAACTAGAGACCAAGGAGACGGAAAAGATTTTGGTCGAACTTTTTTTATTTATTTATTTATTTTGGTCGAACTTGTAGACCTTCAAGTGCCAAGTACATAACGACTTCGGACCGAACCTCTTAAAACTCGTAATGAAATGATCGTACACTCTACTCACGTCAACACACCATCAAACTCGTAAGAAACCGTAACGGAAAGAAACCCTAACCTTACTTTTGACTGGAAAAGGTCAGGACACCGGTGACGACTCAAAAGGTGTAAACGACCGTATAACTCACGTCGTGAAAGTATCGTAGTGGAAAATCCTAAACTTTATCGAGTCGACCTTAAGGCAGTGGAGGTGATCGAAACAAGCATCACTACGAAAGATTCCGGGTGAACTGAAGTGTAAGGTCCTACAGACCGAGATCCACTCACTAGTGTGGTAGCACTAATAGAACCAGTACTTCTAGAAAAAACATGTCAAGACACATAAGAACGGTGGAGAATAATTATAGAAGACGAAGACAATCCAGGTATGGTAAAGACAGGAAATAGCTCGGGTAGAAACGTACTTTACAAGGGAACTATAGAGATTAAAAGAACTTCTCTAGAGATCAGAAAGGATAAGACAACAAAAGGAGATAAAGAAACGTAACTAGCGACTTCTTCCGAAAGAATAGAGAGGATCGATAAGAAACCTTGAGACGTAAGCCTACGAATATAGAAAGGAAAAGAGGAAACGAAAAGTGAAGAGAAGAAAAGTGTCGATAAACATTCCGGAGGGGTCTGTCGGTAAAACGAAAAAACATAAAGAAAAGGTACTCCTATTAGAACTAGGGACAGAGGACATGTCACAGTCCTTGGAGTAAGGTATCAAGTAGTCCGTGAGATAGATAGTCTAGATCAGGGAATTTAGATAGAGAGTGAATCACGGACGATAAACGGTCTGTGACAAGTTCCACGACGTCTACGTCACTACTGATTCTGTTCGGAGTACCTCGAAAGTGAAATCTCTGCCGTTTGTCTGTCGTCTCATTTATTTATTCACCTATAATCATCCATTATATATAACACACTATAGAATCAAGTGTATTACCTTACAATAAAATTTTTATGTCTATTACTTTTCACCGTGATTTACTCATGTACAGACACCTGTATGGCCCTCCGGTGGTGTCAAGTCGGTTACAGAACAAAGATGAACTACTCTATCTTGTCAGGTACAGGATGAGACGTTCCGATCCGAAATATACACGTCGACGACTGAAAACCCACTGTCTGAACGGAATGGACGTGAATTACATCCCACCAATAGGGACCTTTTCACTAAGTTACTAATCAAACTCTATAGACCCGGAGTCATTTCGGGTTGTATCTCTTGAGTATTCATCCGGTCTCCAGAGACGACTATTCAACAGATACTTCTTCTCCGAGATGAGATAAAGGGATGTCAACTCCGACACTTTACCTCATTTGTACGACTCTTCCAGTCTTCCTTCAAAACCGGTTAGTAAGTCGATTCCTGTTCCAGTCAACCTTACAAAACAGTTCATTAAAGTATTCTAGAGGACCATCGAGAAACGTAACTGAGATAGAATCCCAAGAAATACAAACATTCTTATAATATCACCAATTCTCGTATTCGAAACCCGTGAAGGGACCATCAGGTCACCAATCCTGGGACACGAAAATGACGTCCCCAAATTAGGGACCAGTCCCTTGATCAGTACTCCGTACCGGTTTTTGTTTCGTTTGTCTGTATATTTTTTTCTAGTACTCGAAACCTCAGTCTCTTCGACTCTCGAAAAAGAAAGGGAAGAATGGACATCACCTCAGGATATTCCAGTGATTGAACAGACTTGGAGTCAAACAGATATTTTACCCCGATTATTATGGATGAAATCACCGAACAAGTCTCCTAATTAACAATCGTATACACTTGTCCGACCAAGTCCAAGATCGATGCATCAGGGGAGTCCCACACGTAAAATATATAGTTAGTAAATAACGTGCCGAGTGTCTTTCTCTAAATCTGATTTTATACACTCGATGAAGGGTCCCATGTCGGAAGTTTTTCCTCTCGTATATTGGAGTTTTGACTCCTATAGTAGAGTCTTTCCTGACACCTACGGTCTCCTTTTGTTCTAAACTAAACGAGGTTTAGAAAGGTCACCTCTGACTTGTCGGTCAGAAGGTAGCGGTTCAACACACCCGAGGTAGGAAGACTTCAGTGTCCGGGAATCTCCGGACTCCGAGACACTTCTTTCCATGAACCATTTTCCCGAAACTTTAGACTTTGGGACTCAAGTCAAAATCAAAATTCAAACTCATGAATATTTACACACAAAAGTATCCAGTTTTCCGGGGATATGACTGACCTTAACATTTATTAACTATGATGAAGTATGAAGTCACACTCGGTGACTTCTTATAACCAAAATATTATATCTATTATATCTATTTTTGGACATATAAACATAAACGAGAGGTAACATATATGATAACGGATTTTAACCTAATTTTTAGAATTCTAATTTTTCCTCTCTCTCTTTTGAGAATAGGGTTTCGAGGTAACGAAAGTAATCGTTACACGTCTCAATTTTAATGAATCTTGTTTGAGAGGTAATCTGAGAAAATCGTCATCTTTTTATGAATAGGTTCGTAAACTGTCGTGTGGAAAATACGTCTCGTGACCTACTTCGGGATTTATAAAAGAAGGAGAACACCAATTACCGTACAATCATGACACTAAGAATCTCTGTAATAGACTGGGGAAGGCGATAATCAAGCACAAACAAAACTAGAACTACGGACGTGAGTAGATTTCACTTCTCACTTCTTTGTCGAATTCTTTTCCTAAATTTTTAAGTCTTGTAGAAGGAGAAAGAGTCGTGTGACGTCTCAGACCACCCAGTCCTTTTTCTTTCAGAGAAGGTCCTACAGGAGCACGAGAGAGGGAGATTTGAGAGGATTGTGGGGCGGGAACGGAGACGAATGTCTGAGTAAGTCACCCGAAATCGACTAAAGAAAGACCCATGACGTACGTCCCTCGTCCTTCAGTTGGTTTTAAGTCCGGGACGAGAGTTCTTCGAGGGTCAGACACCTCCCTGTCCGTCCGTCTGACACTGACCTACGTCCTACCATTCACGATGTCGTTCTCTCTCTCCTCCCAGGGTTCCAACACACCCGGTCCCTCCGACCGAAGTCGACTCAAAACGTTTTACAGTCCCAATAAATCTACCACTACCCTCTTCGTAAAATCACTCCCCTATCCCTGGTGTGGATGTTTCTGTACCTCCTCTGCATTGCACTTTCCTCGTAGGGCGTCCTTCGTAAAGTCTGATACCGTGAAGGGCATAGTGTAAAACCTTGAAACACATGTCTAGATAGACGATTAGGGAGTTCTGGACTTAAGGATCTCCCGTCCATAGTTTACGCAACCTTGAGTTAATAGATTTTTATTATTTTATAAACTAGAAACGGTGTAGGGACAAGTCAAGTCAAGTCAGCGAGTCAGTACAGGTTGAGAAACACTGGGGTACCTGACGGTCTGTGGTCCGAAGAGACAGGTAGTTGTTGAAGGTCTTGACTGAGTTTGAGTGTAGGTAGGTCAACCACTACGGTAGGTCGATAGAGTAGGAGACGGCAGGGGAAGAGAAGAACGGAAGTTAGAAAGGGTCGTAGTCCCAGAAAAGGTCACTCAGTCAAGAAGTATAGTCTACCGGGTTCATAACCTCAAAGTCGAAGTCTAGTCATGAAGGTTACTTATAAGTCTTGACTAAAGGAAATCCTACCTGATCAACCTAAAGGAACGACATGTTCTCTGAGAGTTCTCAGGAGAGGGTTGTGGTGTCAAGTTTTCGTAGTTAAGAAGTCGCGAGTCGAAAGAAACATCAGGTTGAGGGAGTAGGGACACTTGGAATGGTTATGACTCTTTTAACTCTGTATCTTGATTGTTCATTATACCGGTTTCAGTGTGTCGTGTTGTTTTTTAAAAAAAAATTTCAATTTTTTACCCGTAAGTCCTAGACCACGGACACAAGAATTTGTATTACGATAAGTTATCTATAAACTATTCACAAACTTGACCAAACTTAACCTACCTACATCTTCATTAATGTACTATTACATAAGAGAATAAAGAAACCTTTTTTACCGGTCGTATGTTCTGAGACTATAATTGTCGGTTCATAATTCTTTGGGGGAACCAAAACCGAGATCTAATACACTGTACATCTTTTAGAATGTCCACCTTTACCAGAGACCCGAGAATTAGAAGTCTGAAGTCGGTCTAAGTTTGAGTTTCACTTTTACTTTATACTCAAATCCGGACTTTGTCTCCTTTAGTCTCCAGTTTCCTTAGACGTTCACTACTCTGTCTCCGATATTTCTAATGGGTCTTTTACCTTCTGGGGACCGGAATTTTATGTCAGAAAACTTTGTCAAAATTTCTTCAACTCCCTTTGTTATTTCCATTCATACACATCGAAATTTCCTAGTTTCACGAGGATAAAAATTTAACTAAAACTCTTCCTCTTTCTCTCTCTACTCTCTCCAAATACTATTCTCGACTTACCACCCTTTGTCTCGTTCCTTTTGTCTAAAGTGAATCTCGTGTCTCTCGGTAGGAAAGTGAGTGACTAAGATGATTATTTTGGACCTCGACCAGGGACCCTAATGTCTACTTAGTTTGTGTCAGGGACACGAGTTCCTCAAGTGTCAGGTTACTGTCTCCCTCTGTCGTTCTACCTCTCAGGGCTTCGTTGTACGAGTTACAGACACAACCTTTATACATGTTCCCTATCTCCTTCCCCGGCACTACCCCCACGTCCCTCCCACGTGATCCGGACGACTTCTCTCCTCTCCCGGAAGACCCGGTTGTCCTCACGAAATGTCTCGTACCGTCCCCTCCCTTGTGTCACACGAGACGAAACGGTGACGACTAGTGTCTTGTCACGACGGGTCTCACACGAAAGGTTCCCGAATACCTCCAACACCACCCATTTCCTCCTTCTACCCTCAGTCTAGGGTCGAGACGTGGAATACTCGTCCCTGATCAGTGAGATGGGGAGCAAAAGAGGAATTGAGAGTCAAACGAGTGGACATTTTACGTTAACCACCGTCCTCCCTCCTACCTTGGGTTGGGAGGGACTCTTAGAAATCCTTCTAATTCACCCTACAACTTACACGAATTTTTGAAAGGACGCAGATCGTACACTAAATTACTTAAGAAGGGTCACCGAAACATTTCCAAACAGAGTAAAGACGTCCCTTTATTGTGAACATTACAGACGAGAACGGTTGTGTGGAAAGGGTACCATCGGACCTTTTAGGGACTTCACGTAAACCGGGTACAGAGACGGGAAACCCTAGGTGTCCTTCCGTCCTCGGTAGGTTCACTTCCCACCTGGTTTTTATGTGGGACGAGAATTTGGGACTCGTCCAGGTGCACCTTTCGGTCTTCACGGGGGACGAGCGTCATATGTCTCTTGCGACACCACTAAATGACTTTAAAGGGTCCTTTTGTTCTCCCAAAAGTAAAGCTCTTTAGACTTCGGGATTACTGAAACAAATAACGTAAACTTCATAGATTGAAATTGGGCAAGTGTCATCTCTCAAAAAAATTTTCCCGATTCACATGGACTTTAACACAAACATTCACTAATTTTACCACGAAAGTAATAAGTCAAAAAATTTCAAGTGAATTAGAGAGGGGGAAACGAGATATAAAAGGACTGACCGTAATAACACTCTTGAATAATCAATTACGAACACTTCGTAAAACTTCTATCTTTACTGATAACTATATCGACTACTCATCATTGCAAAAATTCACAAGAAAAGATAAAGTCTTTAATTTAAGGTTCCTGTTTAGAAAGGTCGAGAGTTGAAACGGTGGACGTCGTGTAAAATTACCCGTGTATAAAAGTCATACAATACAAAATCTGTTATCTTTACTTGTATATGATTCACTAATGATACACGGTTCGAGACTCGGTTTACGGAATTTAAACAATAAAAAGTTAGAAGTGTCATTGGGACGTTCCGTCTGTCTTTTAACAAGTGTAAAAATAATACTCATTTAAATTTAATGTGGAGTCTCTCAGTATTCATCGATTCTGTTCCAGTTCTGACCTCAAGTAAAAGTTTGGGTCTAGTGTAGTTGAGATTTGGAGTACAAGAAAGGTAATGTGGTATATCTTAAAACTTAATTCTAGAAAGGTCATTATGGTTAAATAAACCGTCATAAATAACTGATTATCGTCTATGTATCGTATCTTAACAAAATTAGTCTAATCTAATAACTGAAAGGGACTCTGATGACCTAACGGAAAATACGACTATCCTTAAGAAACGGGTCTGAACCTCCAAATCCTTTCCCGTGTCTTAAACCAAACTCTGAACTCAAGTCTAACACAAGACCGACTAACTGTCGTCCGTGACGGACTTCGGAGTAAAGAGGTGGTATACAGTTCACTGAAGTGAAATTCGGCGTCCGGAGTAGACATTCACTATCCTCACTGTTAATGGACGAAACGTTTCAACACCCTTTTAATTCACTTCATTATATGCACCTCTATGTATAGTGGTAAAAACACACGACAACCCTCATAACCTTTCTGAAGTACCATCAACGAACGGATCTGTAGAGGGACATATTTGGTTTCATGAAAAATTAGTCGGAATAGTGTCCTAGAGGAAACTCAAACTCGGAAACGGTGTAAGGTCCGTCCCTGGCACAATCCGTGAATCATACACGAAGAGGTAATGGTGTAAATACTGTAATATGTCATTAATAAATGAATAAATAAATGAAAGAACGTCCGTCCTTGGAGAAAATAAAGGAAGTATAGGGACCGTAAATTGCCTTACCGAAGACCGAGTAACTTCCTTGAGTAATTACAATTCCTTCAATCGAACCGAAAAACAAGGAAATATGACGAAAAGAAGAAAATTTTCGATTGAAGTCAACACCCTTCCCCGATAAGTATACTTGACCATATAATAGTAATAATTTAACACTGGATATTGAGCGAAATTTTATACGGACATTGATTTCTTCACGTACGAAAGGGCCACCGAGTTTGTTCTTTCCTTAGCCAAACGTTACGTCCCTTGGACCCAAGTTAAGGACCCAGTCCTTCTAGTGGACCTTTTCCCTTACCGTTGGGTGACGTCATATAAGAACGGAGCCTTTAGGGTTCCTGTCTCCTCGGACCGTCCGATACCAGGTACCCCAGAGTTTCTCAGTCTGTGTTGACTCACTGGTTGTATGTGATATTGACCGAAATTTTATACGGACATTGGTTTCTTCAAATCCAACGTCACTAAACCGTTGTCGACTAAGACTTATAAACCATCAGAAAGTGAGAAAATTTTCCATTTAAAGACCCTACTTTTCTTATACAGTTCTCAGCTTTCTGGAACGTTTGTTTAAATAAAACACTAAAGTCTCCTCTGACCAATGGGATGAGTTTCTTCAATTGAGAAGTTATTGGATTCACATAACATTAAACCTACACAGTAGAGGTTTAATAAGAATCCCTACATAATTTCATCGGGACTTTCCTGGAATGGACTCTTAATAAATAATGTGTGAAACTCAAAATTTTTCTACGTGCATATATACGTATATATTATTAAAACCTTGAAATAGTACACAAAAATTTTCCGACTAATAAAGAGTTAAAAATTTTATGGTCAAACTGAGAACGGGTTAACGATACTTAATCTAAATTTTCCGTACAAAACTATTTCTGTTTTCTAACACTTCTGTCTTTATCATTGTATAAATAGGAGACAAGATTAGGTTTTAAGAGTGACAATACTTCGTTTAGGATTACGTATATCATCCTCTCAAACTTTTTATCGTGTTACTCTAACTCTACTTCCTTTTACTTCTCTTAAAATTTTTATTCTATTTGAGTACCCATTCCAAACGCGAATTCTTTTTAATCGATGTCACTCTAGGACACGAGAAAGAAATGTGTCTCTCCCGGTGTCTAGACCGTGAGTAAAAGGATCGTCATAATGTTTCTCCCTTGGGTCACTTAATGTGCTACATCGTGGGTATTTTATTTTCCTTTGGGTAGTGTATCTATTATCCCTTATAATTAACAATAACAGTATTATTACATAAACGGAGTTTCGTCCATCTTCATAAGACTATAAACCATAAACACTAAAAAAAAAAAAAAAAACGGAGAGGTGAAACGGAGAACAAGTACTCTAAAAATATTTATACATAATCCTCCTAGAGGCATTCGTCCTTTCTCTCTCGCTCTTCGAATTTTTCGTATCGCACCTTACGACGAACTGTCACAGTATGTAAGTGTTCTACAGGAACTTCTACCTCGTGTCTTGTCTCTAGTCCCTTTAAAACCGTCGACGTCAACCCTTTTATTTACCGACAACATACTAACCCGTCTAGGACTTTCGTCCGAGGACGAGTTTGGTACATTAATTCTTTTCACCCTCGAAAACAGGTTCACGTCTTACAAGTATTATAGTCTCAAACAGTCGTCCTCGAAAATCTTGCATAGTCATGAAAAGTGAGGGACTAGGTTATTTACCAAAAGAATATTTAGTAGGTGAGAGGAACGATAGGAGTACTCCCAACGGTGGTCCGCTATTCCGTCTGAACTCTCACATTTGAACGATTATGCGTCACTATATCCACTTCCCCTCTGGTTTAGTCTCTGACAGAGTTCTTTACGCTAAAAACAAGTAAACCCGAGGATGCATCTTTGTTCGTCTCACACCGGTTCCTCTTTAGGACGTCCTACCGAGACCTTTCCTCTACTGTAGGAACAATTATGACCCAGACTTGACCCAACTTCATAAACTACGAAGAAAAGAAAAATTTTATGTTGAAAGAAAGTCTAATATTTCCACGATAACATTTTGTTTGTTTTTTGAACTTCTTATTTTTACCACTGTTTATATTGTTAGTGGATATTAGGATAAATAATAATCGCAAAAGTAAAAAAGGGAGGATGAGACATGTACAAATACACTAACTGTATTAGGTAAAAATTAAGATGGAAAAGAGATGTAACTAATGTTTGTAAAAGAGTATAATATTTTTACGCAATATTTGTACTAAAATTGTAAACATCTTACGACATAGTGTTTTAATATGCTATTGAAAGTGGGGGAGACAACCCGGGAGTCGAACAAAGACAAAAAGTGTGAAGATCCGTGTGACAAGAATTCTATGGAATGACACGTATGAAAACCAGATGTCTTAAAATCTAAGAGAAGACTCGAAGTCTTACCTAGTTGTCCAGATTCTTATACTTGTATTCCAAATCTTTCCAACACGGTTAAACATAAAGGTGGATATTACTTACTCTCTGACAAAGTCCGTGAAATTTCGTTGTGAACGTTTGGAACTTAAAGACACATACAAGAGTCAATTCGTAAAACAGGTCTCTATTAAGTCTAGGTGTGAAGAGGGACGGGTCCAGACGTAATAGTGGTCGGTACCAAACGATCTCGGATTCAAATGAACGAGGGGGAACGAAAGGGTCTCCCACAGGGAAAAAAGATTACAAAGAAAGAATATGTTTTTGTTTGTTTTTGTGGACTTTCCTTCAGTCACTTCTTCCTTTAATTTTTGTTTTAAAGTTCACACTATTTCCTCAAAAATTTTGATGGCATAGTCTAACTACAAGTTTTAGAAAAGTGACTACTTGTCTATCTACATGATACTCCGACACACGGAACAGGTACCCAGATTAAATATATAACCAGTGAATATAATGTACGTGACTCCACGACTCTAGGCCAAACAAAGAGAGTCACAGAAACCGAAGCATTACAGGGGTCTATTAGTGAGAGGAAACTTAACCTTCTCGGCAACCGTAATATGTTAAAGAGAGTTGTTTCGTTTACAACGAGACACGTCTAAAAAGATCTATGATTAAGGAAGGTGAAGGGAGACGAGAGAAGGAGTAGAGATAGGGTTGACACAATTCTTTTGTTCATGGACAAAAGTTTTATTTTTTATAAAAATACACCTAAAGACTTTTTAAATTAGACTCGCACGTGTCTTGTTTACCTCTCTTCACTGGGATACGAAATCCAGTATTATATCTATGGTTTATTGGGTACTGAAACATGTCGACTTAGAAGCACTCAAACGAGTGTGAGACTCGGTGATCGGTCCGAAAAATATTTATGTGTCATAAATTATACAAATGTATTTAACACGGTGACCGATAAGAAATACGTAAATTAGTCTTCAGACTGAATCAGACGCCTGTCAAAATGTTCACTGAATAATCACAAGAAACATACCTTCTGCTTCTATTGTATCTATGGTAGTGTTGACCGAGGGTAGGGTTGTCCTTAGGCATCGGATAATAATCCGTAAAACCAATAAAACAGATGTAACTTATAAGTCTCAAACTCCAGAATCCCTCATCTTACCCTTCCTTTAACAAAAGGTTAACTAAAAAAAATAATTTCCACTATAAAAAAGTCCTTCGGACTCACGAACGGTCACTTTAATGTAAATATAATTATACTTCTGTAAAGAAAAAGTTTATACAGAAATTGTTTCTCTCGAATAACTTTCAAACCCTGACATAAATAAATGTCCGGTAAAACCTTTTCTTCTGACTTACCTGCCACCCCACCCACGCCAAACTTCTAAAGGAACAGAAATGTCACTTGATCCACTAATTCGGTAGGGAGAGGAGACCTCTCAAAAGACATTTTCAGACAATTTTGGTTCATGAGTCCCCAAAATCGTCGTGACGGGGTCCTACCCGTGTGATCCTCTAGTAAAATCCGGTTTTGACTTCGGGATTTCCCTGTGACATTCTATAATTCCTCCGGTCATAAATAAATCCTCCTCTTTACATACACTACACAGACCCCTTCTTCTAATTTTTGAGTCTAAAGACACTTAAACTTTTATTACGGATTCTCTTTAATTTAAAACTAATACGAAAAGTAAATTTACGACCGGGACGATAAAATTCATAATTACGGAGAATAAGAGAGGTCACCGACGACTAAAAATTTTTTTTTGTGTTGGGACTGATGGTGGCGACTCTTATGAAAACCGTACGGGACACGAGTAGAGGTCACTTCTTCTACGACAAAGTCTCCTTATTACGGAGTTCGAATGGAGTAACAAGGTTTATCAGTAAACAAGCCCCGCATTCGTAAGTCTGGACTTTGTCCTAACAGCCAAGTCATAGTCTCACCGTATACTGAACAGACACATATTAAAGTAAGTGCACTAAAACCACTCCCCCACCCCCACCCTCAGTAGTCTCTGTCAGACCTCCCTTAACGACTTTCTTTCCCCACATATGGAACTAAAATTAATAAACAAATAGAGGGGAGGAAAGAGTAAGAGAGTTGAACTTGGGACATTCTCGTCCCTAGTTTAATAAAAACAAAGGGGTTAAGGAGCTTGCCATGGAATCAGATATTTCGTAAGTTATTTGAACAGAAGTTAACTTATGTGAACAAAATTTCTATACGACTCTTAAATAATGGTGTATTGAAGGATCTCATTTATCCAGAAAGTCCAATAAACACGTAGACGGGTTTCCATAATAATTTGACAGTCGTACAAAAGGGGTCAACCTTAATTTAAAAAAAAGATCTCAAAAGATCAATGGAAGATCGTCTTAGATGTTTTTGAACCATGTTCACCAGACCCCCCTGTACGTCCGTCAGAAGTCGGTCTAGGAGGACGGATCGTCAGAGACACTCAGTAGTGGATATTAAACACTCAGTAATGTAATCACCACCCCCATATCAGGATTCAAGGGAAAAGGATCTCACTAGTCTAGTATCTAGAGTCGGGGAGGAGAACCCGGGGTCATTATCGAATACCGAGGAAGGGTCAACTTAGTATTGGTCCTTTCGTAACGTAAATCTTTTTTCAACTAGACTTCCCTGGACTCGTTTAATTTTGGAGAACTTTTCCTCTTCTCTCATATCTCAAATACTCGACTACCTGTTTTGAAATTTCTTTATACTTTAACCTCCCCCCCACAACATTCCTGTAAAAATCATAGAAAGTTCCTCGTTCTTCGTTTCACTTCTTAATAAGGATTTTTATTATACAGAAGTCCTTGTGTCTCGGACGACACATTAAAAGATTGAAACCCCTAAACAAAAAGTCCGAAAACTTTTCCCCCACTCTCCGTCATCAGACCCGACGAGGTGGTCTCAGAGTGTATGACGTACAACCTTAAAATATTCCCAATTCACCCTTTACGGATGTTTCTCTTAATCCTGAAAATAAAAACAAGAGTACTTATTAAATTTAGATAAAGAAATTACCGAACTAAGTCACTGACGGGAACCATTTGTAATAAGAAGTACGAGAACCCTCACGAACAAGATAATGTATTCCGAATCGAAAATATGTATTTAAAAGTTTGCAGGAAGGTTGTACCATTTTCTTTTGTGGAATTTATGAGTAATTTTATAAATTATTTTACGTATCCACATAACGTCTACATGTGTGGACTCTGTAGAAAAGTTAGTCGTGTCAGGAAATCATAGAAAGATCAAAGGCCCCTACGACTGTAAAACTCCCGTGACTCTCATCTTCCCTCTCATAAACTTTTTCTTTGTATATAGACACTGGACGAATCCAAGAAAAGAGAACTAGGAAAACGGACGAAAACCTCATAGTTCCGGTGGGGAGGGGATCTTTTAGTCTTCAACTCCTATCGACTCACACCGCACTATCAAGTTCCCGGGACGTGACTCGAGAGCCTACTATTTACAGTCGTCACTCAAGATGTCCGTGTCCAAGGACATTATATTTCAACATTAGAAAATAAAACGGAGTACTGCATTTATGACTACCACATTTGATCCAATTCTATGTATTTACGTTCTGGCATGTCAAATAACAGTCTGACGGTGAAGATACCTTTTATGACCTCGTTTCGATACTGTACCACACCGACTGTCTTGACCACTCCCCCGATACCACCCTGGGGACTAAACGGAGAGACCCCGGACTTTATCACTACAGGATTCAACATTCCACTCTCTGGTCGGGATATTAAGATAGGACTGAAGGGGTGGGGACTCGAACTCATGTCCTTTCGGAACACTTCTCATCCCCTATCTCCCTCGACATTCCCTAAGTACTCGACTACCTTCTTTGCAATTTCCTCCGAAATTCAGGAAAAATCCTAAAGTCTTACCGAGAACGAATTAATTGAATTTCCTGAAAGACCGGTATCCTGTACGAATAAGAGGGGAGACTTTACACCTGGGAAACCGTTATTTATAAACAAATAAATAACTTACTTAAGACTCCCGTTCTTTAATGTACTTTTCTCACTATACCCTTTCTTCCCTTCAAAGACGGGAAATTAATATAATGATGACCTGAAGGGAACACCGAGTCTGGCATTTCGCAGACAGATGTTACGCCCTCTGGACCCAAACATGGGATCCAACCCTTCTAGGGGACCTCTTCCTTTACCGTTAGGTGAGGTCATGATAACGGACCTTTTAGGGTACCTGTCTCTTCGGACCATCCGATGTCAGATACCCCAGCGTTCCTCAGCCTGTGCTGACTCGCTGAAGTGAGTGAGTGAGTCTCAACTAACCCTCTAAAGTCAGACTCTTGTTCCTAACTAAAATCACATGGGTTTCACAATACACAATATATATATGTATATATATATATATTAAAGACTCCTCTTTCCCGTTTCCATAAGTCGTACAAGAGATGTCCCAGGTACAGGCGGTTTCGAAATCGTCAGGACAGTCTTACTTACGGAGAATTTTAGACGTAAATTTTATTATAGATTTACATACAGACCGTATACTATCCTTGAGTTATTAATAAGACAGAAGAACGATATGTCTTCTACCTCTACTGTGATGATTTTAATAACCCAATATGAAGTGTCCCAACAATCTTCCTAAATCCTTGATAACCTGAACGTTCCTGAAAGTAAGTAAGTCAGCAAGAATTACGTCTTGGATGGGTAAGAATCCGGGACAGGATGCACGTCCTCCATGATAATATTCATTTTGTCTACACCAGAGAGATGACACCTTAAGCCTCAACTCCAACGGTAAGAAACACTTGACGCTTCATGAGATGAGTCTTCTCATTCCTTTATCCGTATAGAGGTGTGGATATAAGTCCGTGTAAAGACACTATATTGGTAGAAGTGTGAGGGGGGTTTCTATTTCATCTTCATTCGAGAGTAGGTTTACCGGTACAGACGTAACAGTGTTCTTATGCGTTACTCTATATCCGGACCTGAATTCACGGTAGAGACGGAGATTGATCGTGACACTGGAACACGTTCAGTGAAGGTGAAAGAGTAGGAGTCTAAGGAACAATTCTAATGTCCCAACCCGAGTCACCGGGGACTACAAGAGATTGTACGTAGATGGGACACTCGAGTTACTCCCGGTCGAGGGTCAGAAACACATAGGGGACCTGGAACGTTTCAGGGACCGTGAGGTCTCGAGGTAGGAGCAAGTAGATTGTAAAGATAGTACCTTTATTTGGGAAAGAATTACTTATATTGGACCGGACAGGTCCTTCGTCAGATTGTATATGAAATCCACTTGTTATTGTTTTCTACAATAACTTACCAATGAATCCTGTCAACCCTTCCTGGGACCTAACACCGTTGTCTCTATGGTGTTTCCCGACTCTCCTAACCGAAAAAAAAAAAAAAAAGAGTCATAGTAGGACTCTTTCTTTCTTCGGACCGGGTTGGAGACGAAGAAGAGGGAGGACGGAGGAGTCTCTATTTGCTGGGACGTCGACGTACGGACTCCGGAAGGGAGAACGAAAACAACATATAAAACGTCCTCTTTTTTTTTTTTCTCCCACACTCCCCACTCCAATTACGCAACTCACACTCATTAATCAGTAAGTTTGGTAGCTGTAACTGTCACTGTCCTAAACTCACGGACGCAATAACACGTGACGAAAGTATCAAATAGGGACTTTAAAAGACGGACATATTACAAAGAATTTTATGTAGTACCCTTGTATTTTCTAAATTACGTCACGAAACACATTGGTAATCTCAAACTTCAGTTGACTTGGAGGAGTTCCGAGAGAAGACCTACGACTGACATTAAGACAAGAATTAACGGAAAGTCTTCTCTCTTCCTTCCGTTCAGTCCTCCAACCTTGGACCAGTCGATGCTTCAACCGACACTCTGGGTGTGTCTTAGGAAGTAATTTCATGTATACGTGTGAATTCATTGACTATATAAATGAACGTCACTTTTAACACGACAATCTTATAGTTTCCACAATGGGACCCCTTCGTTCGCAAAACTAAAGTGGTTCGGTCGAAGACTTAAATAACCTCCTATCGAAGGGTGTTTGTGTGTACAAATGGAGACCAGAAAAGGGGTTCGACTCTAACGTCCACAGGAGAGACATTCCAGATCGTACACTGGAATTTTACGGTATCAAAGTATGAGGTATATAAATGTAGGACCGTCGAAGAGAATAAAAGGTTCATTGCGAGAACCAAGAGAACACACAGTCTAAAGTCAGACTGTAAAATGTAAAGACTAAGAAAAAAATTCGGACAGAACGTAGGACCCTACGCAGTAATTCTGGTCGTTCCCCAGAATAATGTGTTACATATAATTGTGTAAACGTTTACAAAGAGTCGAAATTTTGACATACGAAAATAACTCTTTTGAGACACATACACGTATACATGTAAAGGGAGTCAAGGAAGACTCGGGTGTTTTCCTATTGACACGTCACACACACGTCTCATTTCTCTCGAGGTAGAGGTGCTCTGCCCTTACTGAACTGGACTAAATATCCAAACAAGCTACTTTCCTCGAGTCATGACTTGTAACATAAAGTACCAAGGAAAAGTCTCCAAACCTGGGGTCAATCCCATCCTAACAGACTACGTGTCTACCCCGAGTCGAGGTCCTCAGTTGTACTCAATCCTTTAGGTGTGTTCTACATTCCTCTAGGTCTTCCGAATAACCCCTTGACTTTAAAGAAACGAACGTCTGAACTATGAAGGATCCGGAAAGACTCCGTCCCTCTGGACACTGTATAAGTGTCCCTGTTCACGACTGCACGCGGTGTACACAGACACTCAGTTCGTAGATCACTTAATTTTTACTTGTGTCGAAAGTCCACTGGAAAATATCAGAACCAGGGTGTCTTAGAGTTGTACGAACCCATACTGAATGTAAACAGGACGAGGTAGTGACTATAAGATTTACGACGGAGTGACGTCCTATAAAGAGTCCACAAACACATCCTTGGTATTCTTCCCATTGGATTCTTTCACCACGTCCCTTCCGCAAGACATCTAACACCCTGACTAAAAAAACGGTGATTTAGTTTTACATCGACAACCCGTTAAGACACCAAGACGGCCGGCTCGGAGGACTTGACCTATTTAAGACAAAAAGTTCAGGAATAACTCAACCACCACGAGGAATCCAAACAACGGGCCTGTGGACTGAGTCACTTCGTCACTCTGCTGTGTGGTTTCCCTCCGTGACGTGTCTGGGTCCTCCGGCTACCGAACCGTTTCGTCTTTGAATGGAGGGTCGGTCCTCGACACTACTACAAGATTTTGTAATAGGGGTAATCGTACTAGGGAGGCGACCCGTGTTGCGGGACTAAGAAAGGACCTGGGAACGGAGTTCCCGTCTCGTAGACGTATCCTCAATGACCCACGTAAAAAAAAAAATTAGTCACGACTCCCCTCGAACTAAATTCTAAGGAGATGTCTCGGGAAGTGAAAGAGGAACAAGAGACCTGGTCGGATTTCGTTAGGATGTCAACAGGATTTTCAAAACTACACTATTCACTTCGGTGAATCAATGGATGCACTACCGTTTCTTAGAATCTGCGAAGGGTGGAAGGAGGTAGACGGAACAAAGGGACTAAGGAGAACTCTGAAGAAAAGAAAGAAAACCAAAGTCAAGGGTCAACACTGATAATCTTCCTCTTCGTTAAGCTCGTTTCGAATAGGTACATCCCGTATTACTCCTCATTATCAATGCTACGAAGATCGGTGAAATACAAGATCCGTAGAATGCATATATTTATTGGGACGTACCACCACAATAAGACCAAATATTTCTCTTTTGTCCGGGTTCTCGGGTTGACGGACTCTAGTGCCTCGATTATTCATCATCTTGATCTCAAAATTCAGTCTATTTTGGGATTTTGAATAAGGGAAAAATGATATGGTGATACAAAGTCTACTCGTTTATTCGTTTTTCGTTTTGTTTTGTTTTTCTCGTTGTTGTTGTTGTTTTTCTTTGTCGGAGACTTGTAACTACTCCTGCTTGTCGTTGATCTTGAAAGTATAAGACGATCACCCTCTCAGTCAACCATGTAGATAAATCTTTTTGATATCTGTCATGGATGATTTCGTCTTTATGGGGACTTGGGGTTTTGTCTGAGGTATCTTATAAGGGTTGTCTTTACACATACATGTGGTATCCTACACATACATTACTAGTATCGTCGTAATAGATATTATCAATTTTTTTTTTTGACTTTTATTGGGTCACAAGAAGTTTCATTTTCTCTATGTATTTTATATTATAAAATTATGTTACGTTAAAAGAGGTTATCACCTCTTCTTGTCGGATGGAGATGTAAAGTTCTGTACTTTCTATGAGTCTATATTTCACGCTTTTCTGTATTTCTCATGTAAAACACACTAAGGTACATATATTTTAAGTTTTTTTCTATTCAGACACTTAATCTTTAGTCTCATCACCAATGGAACCGCCCACCATACTTACTACTCTTACCCCTGTGTTCTTTCAGAAGCCCTTACGACCAGTAAAAGATATAGTACTAGACTTTCCACCAATGAACTCACACTCGACACAAGTAAAACATTTGTAAGGAACTCAACATGGGAACTCTGAACATGTGAAGTGATGTACATATAATGTATTTGTCCGAATAGAGGGGTTTAAAGAGTCTCGTCGGTTTATTATCATTATTATTACCTTCGATGATCATTAGTCTATAGGCGATTCGAACCCAAAGGAACAGATATTATGTGTCTCCTACAATCTTATACAGAGTGAGGAAAGAACACCCCTCAGTCACTCTCTTCAGTGTAGTCCATTGAACGTCTCGGTGGTTCTTATGACCTCACCCATCGGATAGGGAAGAGGTCCCGTAGAAGGGTTGGGTCCTTAGTTTGGTCCCAGAGGACGTAACGTCCACCTAAGGAATGGTCGACTCGATGGTCCCCTTCGGGATCTTATTGAAATTACCTATAGTCACTAACACCAATACAGGGGTGGTGATAAGTCCGTGAAATGTATATAAGACAGTGGTCTAGGAAAATTGTGGAACGTTCCGTCCGTCGTAACAAGAAGAGGAGAAAGTTTACTCTTTGGGATTCCAAGAGTCTCAAGTTCAGGGATTGGATTTCAACGTGTTGATCCCTTACTGTCTCGTACTAGGGTAAAGGTTCCTCGACTACAAGTTAAAGTGTCTTCTACCTTTCTTGGGGTATTTCCTACTAGTTCCCCATCTCGAGTCTGTCTTACCTTTTCACCCTGACTACCTGACGTAAACCCGGTCCTTTTGACCCATGTCCGGATCTGAGACGGGTGAAAGGACACTACTGTTTCTTTAAAGACCTACAGAGACCTTAAGTAGAGGTTGTCCTCTCAAAACTTGACTTAACATAACGGACTTCACGGAAGAAAGACCGACACGTCAAAAGACTAAGAGTCACGAACAGTATGGTATGTTCCGTAGAAGTACTTGGTCGAGGTACTCGAATTTGGGTGAAAAGTACATTTTGGATTAAGATTGTTGTAGAAGAACCCTGAAAGGGGCTCATGGGGATAGGAAATTCGTCCAAACTAACGAGGAGGTAATGTACCGGTGACAGGATAACGTCGGGAAACGGAAGATACAGGAGACACCTGACATTCGAGGAACACCTATCTCTGACTCCGAACAGAGAAATAAGGGTACGTATGACGGAGTTTGTCAATTGTGTAAGCACCTTTATCAGGAAATTAATTGATAAATTTATGTATCTTCAGAAAAAAACTCATTACACACTCTCCTGGTAGACCCCGACATGATCTGAACTTCATCTCTGGATCTCTCTTGAAAGGAAGTACAAAAAATAAAATAAACTTCAGGTCCTCTTTATTATTGTCTCATCGACCCCTCTTTGTAGTAATCTATTGAAACATCGAGGGGTCGCACGAAAATACTTTAGATTTCAAACTAGTAATAATTCGTAGTCACTTTTAGATTTGGGAAGGGTATACCTTGTCGGGGTGAATTAAATTACAGTAAAATGAAATACTCTATCAATTATTTGTCCATGACATAAACTAGAACACTCGCATCGGGAGATACAAATCGAAAAAGTCGAAATTACCTTGATATTAAAATTAGTACTAATAATGAAATGTAAAATTAATATTAAACCACACCGAATTCATATGTAAAGACTCTCACTAACACATTACTTTTGTCCTTAATCGAAAAGTAATTGTTTTATTACCCTCTCAAGGGTGACGTAAGATCAGACACAAGTTTTAGATACCCGACCGGATTTTTATCGTTCCCCTCAAATTGTAAAACCAATTTTTGTACAAAGATTTAACCGACACAAGTGTTGGGGTAGAGAAAACGAGGTAGGACGAAATAGAACAAGGGAAAGAAATGTTTTTTAGTTTAGTTTAGAACTTTCTCTGAAACATAGAAACTCTATAGTTTTCCGAATTATAAAAATAAAAATAAATCTATTAATCGTGGTACCTCGGAGTCCACAGTTTACCGGGCTGTAGGTTATGTTCGTTACCTGGGAGGTCGTTGTTATCTTTGACAGGAAGAGGGTACGTCTGTCCCCGTCGGTGTCTACTGTCGTTTTGGTTGGAGTATCAGTTGATAAATGGGGTCTTATACTGGGTCCTCCTTAAGTCCTCAGAGAAACCCTCGTAACCACTTTATCTTAGGACGTTTGAGCACTCTCTGTTTTAATGTCCATGCGAGAAGAAGTGATAAGATCCGAACCCTAAGTGTCGATGAAACAAGGAAACCTGTACGTCTGGGACCGTCCTCACGCACACACACCACCACCGAAACTCACAAACGTCGAACACGGGACGTAAGTTCCTATCGTGCCCATGTCAGTGTTTACGCATACACACACTTGTGATGTACTTTGACGTAACGTCTAACCATCCTGGTCCTTCGTCTATTTCTAAAACCTCGAAGGAGTCGAACTGAAGTACACTTTATTAGGAAACTAACATAGGAGAAAATAAGAATTAGTCGGTGGGGCTGCGAAACAAGAAATCAAGAGACAAGACGGGAGACGGGGGTTTGGGGCAAGAGCAAAAACAGACAAATAAGGAAAGGAGAGTTTGTAAACCAAGCACACACAGGTCACGAGAAGGTACATAGACTCTGTCACAAAATCTCCCCCGATAACAGTAGTGTTGACGAGTAACAGGGACCCTCATTATCCGGAATTCCTCTCGTCTAATAAGACCTTATTTAGATGAGACAGTACCCTCCCCCTACGATGTACTTCCTTAAAATAAAATGAACAAACAACATTTCTATGAGAAACTCTTAAGTCTCTGAAAAATGACCTTTCATTTTGTTATGGGACAGGAAGTTATCAACTTTTGAAATCCAACACTAAAAAAAGATTAACTGTCAATAAGTAACTCCTGGATCACAGACGGTCTATGACTGCGATATTAGGAAACCCCGACCCCGACCCCCAGCAAAGGGACATTAGAAAGACCTTCACTCTTACAAAAGAATCTTTTTATAACCTGATGTAGCACTACCGTCACTTCGACGATACGAAACTACGAGGGGAGGATTTTAGTAAGTGTGAGTCGAAACTCATAAATAGTAAAAACTTACAACTGAAAATAAAGGGAGAGAGACCTGTCAAATTGACTTCTCGTCGACCGGATATATCCTTTTTCCTTTGAAATTTTATGTCTTTATGCAATAGAACTAAAAATTTAGTCTCTTATGTCACATAAACACACGTACCTCGATATAAGAGGTTAAGAAGACTAAACGAACAGTTAAACAGGGGATATATATAATAAAACTTTTTAGTATTTTGAGTTTATTAAGAGTTGTATATCTTTAGTGTATTGAGTGGTTTGTATTAAAGGAGAAGACATTTCAACCTTTTATCATGAATAGAGTTTCCTGAAAAACACTCTTAATTTACCCTCTGACCTATATATGACGGATCGTGTTACGGAGAACGTATCATCAAAGAGTCATTGCCCCCTCCCACAATAATAATATTCATGTCAATCACACAAAGTTCTTCTCACTGATCTTGTCTCTTTAAAATAGTCCCAGAGGTTTATCCCGGTGCCGAAACCACAAGAATAGGGTCTCGGGACCTAGTAGGTAGGAAACTGTCTTGACGGATACGACAGTCTTTCGGTTACAAATCTAAGGACTTATTAGAAATATATTATCCTACTATTAAGTTTGGTTTAATTTTGGTCAATTGGTATACTAAGAAGGAGGATGAGGACATACCTTTTACATAAAAACCATATCGGAATGGAAGATTTATCCCTGAGACGGTCGATAGAATCACTTATAATAATTCGTGGAAAAGTTTTGTCAAGGAAATCTTCATATCACTCTAAAAAGTCTTCATGACTAAGTACCACAACAAGAAACAAAAGATTTCTGTGTACAAATTTGTTCGTCTAAGGAAATGACTTTCTTACGATTAAACCATCAAGTGACTCACCTAAACTTATCCTCACTGTCGAAGCTTCTGTCGGAAATTAAACCATATTTTTGGCTTCAACAGTTGAAACCAAACAAATCGTGGGAGAGGTCGTGTTCGTCTCTGTATGTCATCGTAGACTCGAATTTCTTCTTCGAATACCCAACTTCCGTTTTTATGTTAAGTCCGTATCTAAATATTAATACGTAAAAAAATTAAGTCCCCCTTTTTCTTAAAATAAACGTCTCTTGAATGCCCTTGCTCCGTCCCTTTATATCTCTCTGGTCTCTATAAACGGGAGTAAACCATCGTCACAAATTATTTTCATCTTGAACACCAACATTTCTCACGAATAATTTAAGAAGTAAATGTGATGGATTAATTAAGATCGTAAAATTTAATTGTCACTTTGACCAGGGACGACATGGTAAGGTATCTACGTCGCATAAAGGAGGTAGGTGGGCAACAAGTCCAAAT
Source organism: Capra ibex (assembly GCA_006410555.1). Lineage (NCBI taxonomy): Eukaryota > Metazoa > Chordata > Mammalia > Artiodactyla > Bovidae > Capra > Capra ibex. The sequence goes on from SJYO01007492.1 coordinate 18,022,323, forward strand.
TAACCGATGCGATTTTCAGTCTCTTCCTCTCTCTCGATCTGACACCCCTCCACCCCTTCCTCACCCCTAGAGAGATTACCTTCTGGGAGACTCCGGACGTAAACCCCAATTCACTATTGTGTCCGACCCTCCGACTCCAAAGTGTGGACGGTTCAATTTTCCGACGACTACCACCAAGTCTTCAGTCCCATTTACTGTAGTATCCATAAAAACAACGGGACTAAAAATTGTAGGGTCAGGGGGGAAAAGGAGGTTGTGGAGGATGTCTAGAGTCACGTAGAGTTAGGACACTTCAAATGTCCCTCAAGATTTATGGGTCACCCTCCTAATCCCCCACCCTTCACCGTTTTTCTATTCTTAAGTTCTAATTCTAAAAGGTCGGATTGGTGAGGGATTCTCTTACATTAGCTAGAGGAATCTTCCAAGACCGAAGACTTTCACGTCCTCCCACCCCTCCCTCCCTCCTTTCTTCCTCTCTTCTCCCTTTCTCTTTGACAATTACCACAACGGTCATTCGACCGAAACGAGGAACGACACCCAACAGTTACTCAAGAGGTAGACTTAAACCCGTACCTAAATTCAACGATAATACATAGTTCATGAAGATCCGGTCCATGAATGACCTGTGACTTGTATTGAATAAAATAAATTGTAACTCTTGTTGGAGGTAAAGGAATCTACTTCTGCGTCTTCGAATCACTCCAATTCATTGAATGGCTCCGTCGTGGCAAATAATCGTCCACCACCTCGACCCTAAGTGGGGGGCAAAGGTTTTCGCACTAGAATGTACCTTCGTACACTCCTGTGGGGAGGGACACAATGGACTCTATGGACGATTCGGAGGGGGTATTGGGTCACTTTGTAGTGCAGGGAGACTCGTCGCCAACGAGGTGAGACGCTTCAGATGGATTACGTGGTACCGAATTTTGTTCTGGGGACACATATTGGTCTCCGTTTCTATTGTGATAAATAATAGGAGACCCCTATATTGAGTCGGAAGTCACCTCTCAGTTTAAATGACTTTTACGGTCCAAATTCTAAGGGAATGTCACGAAAACCTGTAGAGACAATGAATAGAAGAGTCTCTATAATCTAAAAGAAAAAAGGTTGACCCTTTTCTGTGAATAGTCCTATTAGATCCATGGTCCCTCTCTTTTACACACAACGTTCAACGAAAACACACGTAGACACTTGTGTTCCTCCGAAACCTTGGATACAAGAAATAAGAAGAGGTAGATGGACGTGGAGACGAGGACCTCTCTTTCCTTCTACCGTACATAGGACGTTCCTGAGCACGGTGGTTCCTTGAGTCCGTTTCTTGTGGTTTGGGGACCATCTTTAAGACAATAAGGACACCTGACACCTATTAACTTACTTCCAGAAAAAACAACAACAACGGAAAAACAAAAAGTCCGAAACTCTAACGTAAAGACTTAGGTCCAAGGACCTACTAATCATAAAATCCCCTCCTTTGTATACCGACTTGGTCCTCTCAATCCACCGAGTACCATACAGAATTTCGGTCGTGTCGACCTTACGATTTAACGTAGAAATATTAACAGAGAGAACAATAGTGGGGAGAGCTTTTCCTTGTCTCTTTCCTCCCTTCTTTCATTGTTTCTTTTAAGGGGTATTTATGTAGTCACATGCTGTCGTTCTTCAAAACTAGACGGATAGATCTGACACACTAATAAACGTAGTACCACTATTTTTTTCTCAATATAAAAATGAACTATAGTGAGAAGTACATGGGTACGTCGTATCAAAAATTCACATCAAAAGATAGGTAAAGTCCGTTTGCTCTTGAGACTTCACCCCCAAAACTCCTACCCCACCAGGTTTTACTTGTAATAGACAACATTTTGACTTATATACCTCACTGGTCATATACTTTATCTAATATACTCGACACCCACCAACTCTTTTCCACTTCAGAGGTAATCGATCTCGATAACTCCACCGTAAACTTCTTACCCCCAATCCTAAAGCCATCTGTCTTCTTTTCGTTTTCCTTACCTCGTTTTTAAGGTCAGATTCTTGTTTTCAGAAAAAAAATAAGAAGACACGAAACCTGTTTCCTGCATTTCGGTCCAGTACGGAGAGTCTTCGTCAGGAGAGTATAACTTCGTCACGACGGTTCGCTTCAATTCGTATACTTTTGTAATTCAGTCCCTGAAGGGAGTGACAGGTCACCAATTCTAAGTCTCGAAGGTTACGTTCCCCACCGTTAAGTCAAGGACCGGTCCTTTGATTCTAGGGTGCACGACACGTGGCCCTGGTTTTATGTCTCGCAATAGTCAATCTCATCACGGACTACCTGTTTCTGTCGTAAAAGATTTGGGGTGGAGATTAGGTAGAAAAGTAAGAAGGAAATATTATCTACTGAAACCGAAGTAATTATAATAGTAGATCACCTTTCTCGTTTTTTCTACGAAGTGATGACCTCCGTAGTCCCACTTAAGAAACGGTATCGGAAACACACATCTTAGTGTCGAGATTAATTTCCTTGGTTGAGTCACAACTAAGTCACTGTAACCCATCGAAGACAAGAAAGAACCTAAACACTTTCACGATTATTAAGGGAGAGTCCTCCATCCTAACCTGATGTCGTCACCTCCCATCCCTCAATCCCCAACCCTCCTTCGACATAGACAATCTCGTAGTTCCGGTTCTACATAATGTGTCCTATGTCAGAGAACCCAAGTTCTCCCTCTCCACTCACTCCTAACACCCAATGGAATACAATGGAGTATATGAATGTTCCTTGACCTGATTATCCCTGTGATACCCTTAAATTAACAAAACGGAGATTCTATTGTAATATTTGTTATTTTTCCAAGACCTTTTTTTTTAGGATTTCATGTTTTTACGAAACTTAAATGAGGACTTTACAGTCAAGTCGGGACCCCATGCAAATAACCACATTAAAGACTGTCGTAGGTCGTTTCTGTTTATTTTTATTATCGTCGTCGAAAACACACGACGATAAACACAAAACACACGGAAGACGCATAAGACCTATGATATAATGTTCGAAATTTATATCAGCGAGTAAATTTATCATTTGACCCCGAAGAACCTCTAAGTATTAGTATCGGTCACAAATAACTCACGAATGATACTCACGACTAGTAACCCGACTCTAGTTATTTACTTCAAAGTACATTAGGGGTTCTGTCAGTAAACTGTCAGGTTTTTTGAACCTGAGTCCTCGTTAACTCAGTAAATGGGTTCTACTGAATCGAAGGTTCATCCCCTCGACCCCGAACTTGAGAACCGAGAGACTGATTAACACTCAACAGGGTAATATCAAATAGAGACCGTCAAAGGGATTTTTATGATTTGACTGTAGAGGGGGAATGTTTGGTTGCGTTGAATATAATGGATCCCTTACTTTTGAAAATCATGTCCCTTTTATATTGATCTCAAGTTTTAGAAAACAGAACCTTTTCTCGTCCCATACGTAATTTTTTTTTTTTATGGTCACTGGTCATTCCAGTGACGAATGGACTTGTTCCTTCTTATCTAAAGTTCACCAAGGATGGAAGTTTAAGAGAGAAGTGTTCTATGGGAAGTGACACGAGAGGAGAAGAAATAGAACGTTCGTGACACAACTTTACCTACGGCGGAATTCAAATTCGTATGAATTTTGGGTCGGAGTTAATACGTCTAGGTTCTTTTAGGTTTCTATAACTAATCGATTTACTTGAAACGATGTGCGTGTAGTCTCCCTATACGCAATCGTTACCCTTCCCATCTCCTTTATCATCGTAAATAGTCGTATAAAACGACGACTAAAACGTTTACATGAACTATGTCACGTTACACGGAGGACTTAAGTCTCCTTTTAGTCCGTCTGAACGTAGATAATAAAATAAATAGTGGAGGGACGTCAGTAAAATATGTGTAAGGTGTTTCTTCTCATTTTCTTTAAACTCAACAACTGAACCCCTCTCCTAACTAATAACAACCCCCAACTTACCTTTTAAAAATCAATTCCTCTTCTAAACTGTCTGATTACCCCAATGTTTTGTCCTCTTATCCCCAGACGAAATAATTCCCCTTGAATTTCTTGAGGTTTTGCAATTCACGTTTGGCACTTGGTATATTAGTAACACGGAGAATGTGTGGGTAGTTCCCGTTAGTCCCTGGAGGGTAGGAAAGATTAATCCTGTCCAACCGTTAACTCACCTCGACACTCCGAATCTCGAACACGTCCATACAAGACAAAGAAAGTTGTGTAAAAAAAGGGTCCTACCGTTATCCGTCCTAATATCTGGTCCATACCAAAGGAAAACGGGGGACCGATAGAAAGGGAAGTAGAAGGGAAGGTTTAGTTTACCAAGACAGGACGAAGGCTTGAGTCTATTGGCATCCTTTCATAAGAGTGTAGGGTTCTCTCCACAGAGTTTCCTAAAAATGGACCCTACACTTAGTCCTGACTCATAAAATTCCTAAAAGATAAAGACATGAAATCGACCGACAAACCAAGGATTCTGGTTAAGGGACAAGTGAGTCGGTGGGGAGGAAGGAGGTTGTGTATGTGTGGTGTGTGTGTGTGTGTGTGTGTGTGTGTGTGTGTGTGTGTGTGTGTGCGTAAGTGAGAGGTGAAGAGAAGGGGGGAAGAGATATCCCACTGGACTAACTAACTCTGATCCTTGATTCGTCCTTCCATTACAGTTTGACTTTAAAGGTATGTAATAGATTTTTACATTAAGTAGTCGAAGTCCCATCCTCCTTTCACGAAAGACTTTACACAATTACCCTTTTAGTAAAAAAGAACAGAAGACACTCGACACTATCACCACTAAAAAAAGTAAGAGGGGGTGGGGTGGGGCATGACGAGAATTGACTACTTGAAACAATGGACAGAAAATAAGGAACAGTCTTGATTTCTAGAAATTCAGCGGAAAAACAAAAAGGATGTCAGGGTTTTAACTCGAAACTACCCTCTTCTATAAAGATCAAACCTCTCTTCTATTTTAAGTCTACCTCTGGTATATCAACATATTCCGAAAATGTAAACACTTTCTAAAAGTTAGTCGGTTGAAATAAACAAATTACAGACGAGGGAGTCTGGTTTATTTATAATATAGAAAAGGAAGAGAAGAGAATTTAAGACATAGTCTCAGACACTCCTTCGATTTCTCTTATTCTACATCAAACACGGGTGTACAACGACGATCGTGCCGGTTACTCATCTCCTTCAGTCCTGTTTAATGTCCCGGGACGTCGTCGGACGCCCAGACCCTCACCGACCCTCGGGTACACTACGTATTTCCACCACGGTGTAAACGACAAAAGACACACAACCCCCACCCCCCGTCCCCCCTCGCCCTCCCCGGATCACCAACCCGTCCTCCACAAACAAAACAAAAAGTGGTTTCGGGTTTGAGCGAAAAGGACTGGGAACGACAATTACAGTGACCTTTCTCTTGTGTTTTCCTAAGTATCGTCTTGTTACTTCAACCGCCAAACTACTCCGTGGATGATACACAGTCCGGAAGGGTCTACCACGATCTAGGGGAGTTCCTCGCGTACCGTTGGGAGAGGTCATAAGAACGGATCTCTTAGGGTACCTGTGTCCTCGGACCTTCCAATGCCAGGCACGAATCAGCGAGTCAGCACAGACTAAGAAACGTTGGGGTACCCGACATCGGGTGGTCCGAGGAGACAGGTACCTCTACGAGGTCCGTTCTTTTGACCTCACCCAAACGTACGGAAAGAGGTCCCATAAAAGGACTGGGTCCCTAGCTTGGGTCCAGAGGATGTAACGTCCGTCTAAGAAATGGTAGACTCGGTGGTCCTATCGGGTACTTATGACCCTCACCCATCGGATAGTGAAGAGGTCCATAGAAGGGTTGGGCCCTTAGCTTGGTCCCAGAGGACGTAACGTCCGCCTAAGAAATAGTCCACTCGATGGTCCCTTCGGGATCCCAGCGTTTCTCAGTCTGTGCTGACTTCACTGAATCGTATGTACGTGTGTCATGACACACAGTCGATGCCAATCTGTACAGTACGTACAATAGAGTAACTTCGAAACATGGTCAGGTACCACAATAGAGGTAAAATGTCTAGTCTTTCGGTTCCGATTCTTAGTCAATCGACGTGTCGTGTCAAATGTTATCGGTCCTGTACCTTCGTTGGATCTACAGATAGTCGTCTGTTTACCTATTCTTTCGACACCATATATATATGTTACCTTATAATGAGTCGGTAATTTTTCTTATGTAAACTTAGTCAAGATTACTCCACCTACTTTGACCTCAGATAATATGTCTCACTCCATTCGGTCTTTCTTTTTGTGGTTATGTCATATGATTACGTATATATACCTTAAATCTTTCTATCATTGCTATTGGGATATACGTTCTGTCGTTTTCTCTGTGTCTACATATCTTGTCAGAAAACCTAAGACACCCTCTCCCACTCCCACCCTACTAAACCCTCTTACCGAAACTTTGTACATACAATAGTATACACTTTACCTAGCGGTCAGGTCCAAGTTACGTACTCTGTCCCACGAGTCCCGACCACGTGACCCTACTGGGTCTCCCTACCCTACCCCTCCCTCCACCCTCCCCCCCAAGTCCTACCCCTTGTGTACATGTGGGCACCGTCTAAGTATAGTTACGTACCGTTTTGGTGATGTTATAACATTTCATTAATCGGAGGTTAATTTTACTTATTTAAATAAAAATTTTTTTCTTAGTCGACCTCTTATGTTTCGGATACCACAAAGAAAATGGAATGATGAGACGGCAACGACTTACTTTTACTTATTTTGTAGTCGATACCCACAAGTCTCCTCTTTTTCTAGTGACACCCGACCCCAAGAGTCTCGTTCACAGTTTATCCTTACTCGGAACTTGAACCATCTCTCATCTAATAGACTCTACTCATGTGTGTCTCTTTTGTCGACTCGGTTCGAAGTCTCTGTAGAAGTTCCCTATCACTTATCTTGTCAGTCTTGATGAGACACCCCATTTCAATCATGGGTGAAACACAACTACTTTATTCCAGTCTCTCCAATTCTTTAAATAGATTCCAGTGTCGATTATTCAACACTTTGACTCTAAACTTGGGTTCAGACAGTCTGAGGTTTCAGACACAAGGAAGATGAAACGGTTATTTATTGGACTGGATTGTGTCCTCCCTCTTCCGTTACCGTGGGGTGAGGTTATGAGAACGGACCTTTTAGGGTACCTGCCTCCTCGGACAATCCGACGTCAGGTACCCCTGCGATCCTCAACCTATCCTGACTCGCTGAAGTGAAAGTGAAAAGTGAACGTACGTAACCTCTTCCTTTACCGTTGGGTGAGGTCACAAGAACGGACCTCTTAGGGTCCCTGCCCCCTCGGACCACCCGACGGTAGACACCCCAGAGTGTCTCGGCCTCTGCTGACTCCGCTGAATCGTCGTCGTTGTGTCCTCTCTACCTGTTCAACGTCCGAAGAGTACCACTAAACCCTTAATGTCAAAAAGAGTGACTCCAGTCTCAGTACAAGAGATCACTCAGAGAAAGGTTTTTGAAGTCAAAACGTGACTAAATATTCAAACCAAAGACGAACCGGCAACAAAACAACAACCTACAGACCACTCTGTCCCGGGTTAGATGTGACTCACCTTATGTCGATTAATCCCATTAATGAGATTAAAGATACCGGCGGAGAGAAGTGTTTGTAGAGTTTAGTCTAATTTATTAAAATAACCATCATACTGGTACTTTCCATATGAATTATTGGGGACTATAAACGGAAAGTACAAATAAAAGTTTCCAAAAATATGAGTCATGGAGAAGACTGGGATAATTTCATGGGTTATAGCCGTTACAGATATGAATGAAATGTCTATTCTGGTCACGTGGGGTTTCTTCTTTGAGAACTGAAGAATAAAAGGAAAGAAGGAGAAAAAAGGAAAGGAACGAACAAAGGACGGGACGGAGGAGAAAGACGGAAGAATAAATAAATATACGGTAAACTAGGTTGTTCTTAAACTTAACTGAATACTCTATCTTTGCTCGATTTTAAATTTATCGGTATCTAATTTTTTTTTATTTATTCCATCTTCCCTTTATCCTCATCTTACCATTTTCCTCTGGCCTCTCTTACAAGTATTTAATTGACACCGATCTACTGAGTAGAGTCTTCATTGTCTGGTTGAGTGGTTTTACTGGATCAGACTCAAAAGAAACGTAGTTCCTTTACACCTACTACTGTTGGAATTAGGGTAAGAGTTCACCATTGGTCCTAGGGAAGGGTGGTGAGAGTGATCTCGGAGACTAGTACTTCTGACAACGGTCAATAGGATATCCAAGTCCATACTTCGGACTTTAGTGTATGTATATCAAAAGGAAAAAAGTTTAATTTAGGTACAACTTAACTATCTGAACAAAAAATACCGACCCCGTCCGTTGGTTGTCTCTTCGACGGACTCACCTCGGGGACAAAAGTAATTATTTTCCATATTTGTCAACTTCGTCCGAAGGAACGGACGACGGGACTTGACTCTATGTCCACCGAAGACTCAGAGACGTTAGTGAGACAGGGGAAACGTAGGGTCCCAACCCGTAGTCTGGAGACGCGGGTAGAGGGACCACTCCCAAGGATATGATTCAAGACAGTCCAAGGGGTAGTAGGTCCTGGGACTCGACCCATTATTTGTCCTTTTTTTTACAGTCGGAGTGAAGGTCCATGACTAGGACCTTTGACGTTAGTCAGGAGTCGATGGAAAAGAAAGGGGCCACCGGGAGTGGACAGTCGTCTCGGAAGGGTCATTCTGTCTGGTGGGAAATTGATGTTTTCTTTACTCGTGATGGGTTCTTGAGATGTCAGGGGTTGTGTGTGTGCGTGTCTGTGTGTGTGTGTGTGTGTACGTGAAAGACCAGTTTTGTGGTCTACGGTCTTTTTTCTTTTGGTCTACGTTACGTGACCTGATTGGTTTCCACCCTGTCTACAGTTTGAAGACATGGTGTTGGGGGAGGGGGGTGTGTGTGCGAATCATCTTCGCCCGTACGGGAACGTCTCCAGTGACATAAGTGGATCTGGAGGTAAGAGTTATATGTTATATTTCTATTTAGAAATGAGATGGAAGAAACTTGTCATGAACACTCAAGTTTGGTTTACGGTGTACTTCTGTGAACATTTGATTTCGTTATTTACCCTCCCCGGGGAAGATAGAGTATTGAGGAAGGGCGAAGAGAGGTTCCCAAGATGGTGACCCGGTCGTCTGTCTATTCCCTCTCCTCACCTCTCCTCACGTTTTCACCTAAAGACAAGACCAAGTCAGGAGTCGTACAATAAGGTTCCTCGTTCATCCTGTGTCCCACACTCTTCCGGTTTCTTACCTTGTCCTTGAATCTAAATAATTCATGACAATCTACGGTCGATGAGACAATAGAGTAAATTAGGACCGGAACGGGTGTTCTCCATTACCACCGGGGTAAAAAGTCTACTCTTTTGACTCCGAGTCTTTCAAATTTTACTGACTGGACTTCAGTGTGTGAACCGTCCACTAGTTCGACACATGGACACAGACAGACTGATGTACGACACCGGTCAACCCAGTCTTCTGGAAGTGTCTCTCCCAAGGAACATAAGACGACAAAGTAGGACTCAGCACTTACACCGACACATCCTACTAGGACCATTCGGAGTCTCTATTGATGTCATTATTACGTGTCGTCAAAATCACCGAGCCCTTCTAATATTTACTTGCGGAAATCAAGTCACAACCTTTTACAGTCCTACCAAAGACTCTTAATAAATTTTTAGTCTGGTCGAAAATACTCACCGTCGTACTCCTTGACCTTCCTCAGTGGTCCAAGAATAAGATCGAGATCGAGACCCGGTAAGTCATTGAGTCACGGAGTAATATACAACACGTATTTTACCCCTACTGTGACCGAGAAAGGTGGAACGGGAGACAACACTGTAGTCTACTCGAAGATTACACAGGTATTCATCAATTTCTCGATGTGGTTAAGTCCTATAATGACGCCAGTGGGTCTTCTATCCGATGACATTCGTCCCCTAGACTCCCATTTCCTTTATGATTTTGGGGACACTATTCGATCGAAACGAAAGATCAGGTCTACAAAAGAAGTCAATAGATGCATGTAGAGTTGTTTTCGACTAATGGAGAAAGTCTGTAGTCACACATTGACAATAATTACGAGTTCGACTAGTTTAATGTTACGGTGTCTAGGATGAACACGAAATTATAATCTAAAACCTAAGGCCAGATATTACTTACTAAAAAGAGGTACGTAACCTTTTTAACCAATCGTCTCAAGTATTCTTTCAAATTAATCGTCCGACAAACACTTTTATCGCCGCCACTCAGTAGCAAGTCTTACTTGATTGTAAAGAGTCCCAACCTAAACAAGAAGACAAGGAACTCGTCGGTGTGTCCTAGGAACACAAACCCTTCGACTACAGACGTACGACGGGTGAACTTGACGTAGCACATTATTTAATTACTGTTTTTGTCGTCTAGACTTTTCGATCTCTCCTTCTCCTCCACATTCCACAAATATATAAACTCATACACACAGAGACAGAAGGTCCCTTTATAGTACCTGGATGATATTAGGTCCTAACATACTCCGTCCTCTCGGATCACTAATTCTCGATCGACGGATACGAACATAGGGTCGGAGTGATGGACTTTCAATTTTCACAATCAGAGCGTCAGTACAGGTTGAGAAACGTTGGGGTACCTGACATCTGGTGGTCCGAAGAGACAGGTACCTTAAGAGGTCCGTTCTTATGATCTCACCCGTCGGTAAGGGAAGAAGTCCCGTAGAAGAACTAGGTCCCTAACTTGGGTCCAGAAGACGTAACGTCCACCTAAGAAATGGTAGACTCGGTGGTCCCTTCGGGAATGATCGACATATTGACCGTTTAAAAGTAGGAAAGACACGGAGTCAAAAGAGTAAACATTTTATCCCTATCACTATCCTAACAACACTCGTAGTCATATACATTTTGTGGGTCTTGTCGTGGACTGTATATCAATATTAAGAATGTCGTCAAGATACTCCACATACATAATAAACAGGATAATTTGCCCACTCCTTTGTCTGAGTCTTTCCAATTCATTGAACAGAATCCAGTGTGTCGAAGATTTTCCGTCTCTTTTTAACTTCGGTACAAATAAACTGAGGTTTTGGGGACAAAAATAGATGTTATGAGCTGAAGAGATTCACACGGATGAATCATTCCATATCTATCACAAGTGTACACACGGACACATATGTATGGATATTCACACATAAGGACGAACTCCCGGGTACATCAGTGCGAACACAAAACAAAAAGAGGACCTAGAAACCAAGAGGATCACTTTGAGGAACTTGAGCAACGTACGGTTGATGACTACCCATCGTTCGATCTTGGTCTGAACGTGTCACACACGAGTCAGAGCTTCAGCACAGGCTGAGAAACGTTGGGACACCTGACGCCGGACGGTCCGAGGAGACAGGGACCCTAAAGGGTCCGTTCTTATGACCTTACCCAACGGTAAAGGAAGAGGTCCTACATGTCACACACGACTGTACTTTTAGATATGTGTCTACAGACTAGAAGAGGGGTGACACGTAAATACAGGACAGATCTAATAGGGTCTTCGTTCAGACACACTACAGAAGACTCTTTGTCTTAGTACCTGATAGTGTCACTTTTCTCTGGAATCTGCATTAGAGACCGAACCAGAGGCACAAAAGACGATCGGGAAGACCATAGAGTCCTTAACAGTTACAGGTGTGGGGGTTGAAATCCAATTAATATAGAACTTAAGTCAGTTTCTCATTACAAGTAAACCCTTAAGACAGATTTGAAGAAAGGGTTTCCATAAATTATCCATTAAATAAAAATTTTTTATCAAATACACTAACGTACTCAAAACCTTTGACTTCATTTGGTTCAATCCTTCCCCAAAGAAAAATAGTGATGAAGAGATTCAGACACGAGGACACATGATATTTAGAATTTTTCTTACCATATATTATACATCGAAATGGGTTTCTTCGAAAAGAAGAGGTTGTAAAACACCTTACATGTAAGATTTGGTTCTCCTTCTTTACCTCGAGGAATTCCATCTTCCCTTCTTCTGTGAACCCGGTCAATGATGGACTACTGGAGTAAAGAAAACAATTCTTTCTCCACCCCAGTAGGTGACGTACCCCTACCCGTTCACCTCCGGGGCCACTGGGTCCTTTCAGAATGGTTGTGGGTCCTCCTTGTCTTTTACTACAGTGTACCCAGGTAGAAAGTTCGTGGTCGTTTCAAGGTAGTGTATGAGTCGTAAAAACAACTTTTAATAACTCATGATCTATACAAGACCTTTAATAAATGTAATACCTAAGAAAACCAGAGGACTAACAGTCCTACTGTAAAGTAAAAGGTAACGAGTTTTCTCGACTCAATAATCTTTTACAAATGTAAACCACTAGGAGTGTGCGTAGGGTCCATGCGGAAGTAAAAGTGGAGAGGGTCCATAAACCGTAGAAAGTGAAGTCAAGTCAACGAGTCAGTACGGACTGAGAAACGTTGGGGTACCTGACGTCGTGCGGTCCGAAGGGACACGTTGTGGTTAAGGGCCTTGAACGAGTTTGAGTACAGGTAATCCAGCCACTACGGTAGGTTGGTAGAGTAGGAGACAGTAGGGGAAGAGGAGGAAAGGGTGGTACTCCCAGAAAAGGTTCCTCGGTTAAGAAGTGTAGTTCACCGGTTTTCTAACCTCGAAGTCGAAGTCGTAGTCAGGAAGGTTACTTATAGTCCTGACTAAAGGAAATCCTAACTGACCAAACTTGAGAAACTACAGGTTCCCTGAGAGTTCTCAGAAGAGGTTGCGGTATTAAGTTTTCGTAGTAGTCAAAAACTTGGTGTCAAGTTTTCGTAGTTCGTAAATAAAGAAATAAAACAGAATGAAGAATGATATTCGGCTTACCACTTCTTTTCCTTTTTATCTTGAAACGAAGAATAAAGAGAAGAAAAAGTACGTAGACCCCTTAAAGAAAGTAAATATTGTAAACAACCTTGGTTTGACTTGAAAGTCTGGTACCAGTACTCGAAGGACTACCGTGAAACGATAGTTACTTGACAAACTACTATCCCTATCCCTCAAGGGGTGTCGATAATCACCATTCAGGTTCCGGTCTCTTGGGGTCCGTGAATCAAGCTTTCTGTGTGACTGTTTCCAAAAGGGTATTTCAAGAAGAGGTTCAGTATAAACTGTACAACTGAATAGAGACGTGTCTGTTAATAAATAGAGTGAAGGAAGCAACCCTCGATACTTAAAAGAAAATGAAGCTTATGTCCTTTAAAATTATCTAAATATAAGTCAATTATAAATACTTCGGAGAGGGAAAATGGTTCGGGAGAGTGCATTGAATAGAGTTAATTAAATTTAGGGTTGTACTGTAGTCTTTGGAGGGTGACGGGAAAAATTTTTATCACAGACTACCCTCAAAGCTTTCGGTAACAGAATCACGGATTTATGTCGTTAAGGAAAGAAGGTGTCTGTAAAGTGGGTTTCTATTAGAGTAAAACGGGTTTCCGACTAATGTCACATATATTAAACGTAATTGGACTATTGAAAAAGATGGAGAAAAAGGAAACAGCGATTTGAGAGGCGACTATAATCGACGTAAAGACTTTAATGGTCGACCAAGTGTAAGTAAGATCCCCCTTTCAGAACAGACAGACTAGAGACACAGTACATTCTCATTCGGTTGGTTCTTACTTCTTAAGATCAAGCAGAGAGACCGATCGACCCTCAAACGGTTTAAGAGAGAGAGAGAAAAAAAAAAGCTGGGAACAATTTTTTATAAATTTCTACACTCATAAGAAAGGACAGACATTCTTATAAGACTTGTATTTAATTAAATTACAACGAAGATAATTCTTAGAAAATGACGGGGTCCCAGTAGTCAGACTTGTGAAGAAAGAAACACTATTTACGACTTTCTATCAACAGTAATTTCGAAGATAAAAGAGGGTATGTAATGGATCTTATAAAAAAGGAAAAAAAAAAAAAAATTCAGATTCAAGAACTATGACCGAAAAATAGGATACTTAACGGAAAGAAAGAACTTGTGTGTCTTCTTTTTATTCCAAGTCCAATCAAGAATTTAAGATGGACTACTTAAATAACTCCGAATAATCACTTTTCATACAAACTTCTAGACAAACCTTGTTGATTAACATATCCTACCCGAAGGGACCACCGAGTCTGTCATTTCGTAGACGGGTGTCACGTCCTCTGGACTCAAACTAGGGACCCAGTCCTTATAGGGTACCTCTTCTTTTACCGTTGGGTAAGGTCATGAGAACGGACCTTTTAGGGTACCTGACTCCTCGGACCGTGTTTCTCAGTCTGTAGTGACTCGCTGATTTGTCGCTGTTAAAATATCCTATTTGGTTTTCCCATTTAATTGGTTTTTTTTTTTTTAAGGAAACTCTCAACCAACTAACAGAAAGAAATACTTTACATATGAAACATCGACCAGGAAGAACGAAACCCCTGAGGATCTTTAGTAGTATATATATGAGACTTAAAGGTACATGGAATGGGTTCATCGTCTCCATCATAAAAAGTAGATGAACTTGTCAAACCAACTATAACAGAGACTTCAGTCTTTTGAGACAACTTTCGGACACACTCAGATGTGTCTACTTGGACACAGAACCCTAGACTCCGGAGACCTATAGTCAGAAGAGTTACCATTTACCGTCACTAGCACGGATGGAACATCCTAACAAAATCCCTCGTTTTCTCTACTATATTTATTTCGGCAGTCCATCTTAAATTTACAAGAATGGTGTCTTTTTCTATTTATACACAACTATTTGATCTACCCTCCTCAGGAAAGTGTTACATATGTGTATAGTTTAGTAGTACTATATGCGAAATAGTATGTTCGAATAAACAGTTTAATACGGAGATATTTCGAACCCCCTTTTTTTAATTCGTGAGTCATGTCACTGATTGTGTATCATTCGGGAGTTTTTTTTTTTTCTATAGATAAAACAATGATAAATAAACGAATAACTTAAGTACGTAAGTAAATCAGTAAGTTGTGTCTGAATAACTTTCGGATGATACACGGTCCGTAACCAATATGGTTCTAATTATTCTGGACATAGGGACAGGATTCCTCGAATCCCAGGAAACTCTTTGTGTCAATCAAACTGTTCAAATATAACTTTCAGGTGACACCTGGTTCACGAAACGAACAAAAGTAGAACTACAGTGTACTACTCAAGAGTTGACCCTTTAGTGTAGAAGAATCCTTCGGTCTTACATCGGAGACCTTTATTGGTTCATGACGAAGTTACATTAAAATTTATGAAACCCTTTAGTCTTCTCCCTTCCGACCCAAGACAGGAAAAAATTATCACGAACAACAACCGTCTCTTGACTCCGTGAGTTTTAAAGTCTACAGATTTACCGATTCTTAGACACGGTCTGATACCCGTCTAGAGAATATATGTAGACTCGTGAGTTGAATCTCAGCTATAACAGTCAAGTCCAACTATAGTTGTCATAACTGGAGGACCTTCACTATCAATATTTGACTCATCGTCAGAAGAGAGGAGTTCCTCATCTACGAGTTTGACAGGGGAGGAGGACCTTACGAGAACAGACAGATAACGGACCGATAGAACATAGTTAGAAAAGGTTAATCAGAGTCGAGTATATATAGAAGATCTTTTAGGAGAGCGGAAGAGAGGTAGTATTGTGAATCGGTGTGAGAGGATATCAGTAACTAAGTGTCAAGACTAAAAGAATGATCCGGCACTTGACGAACGAAGAACGAACCAGGAGACCACGACGTAAACATCCTCTGAGTTCTCCTAACTATCACTTCAGAAAAGGTTCTGACAGTAAGATACTGTATGGTCCAGGTCAAACTCTCTGTGTCAGTCACATCTTCTACCCTTACCTTATGAAACCCCATATATACCCTTAATTTACCTTTCTTACTCCTAAACTTCTATCAGGATCTTTTAGGTCCGAGAGAACTTCAGAGTCCGTGTGACACGAAACAGTCCCGTTTACAAATTGTGTGTTTATTCGTGTATAAGTTCTTTAGTTCCGCGTCGTCTTCCCATGTCCGAGACCTTAGTCTACTCAGACCGATGATAAGAGGTCGGTTTATTGGGACCATACAACGAAGAGAAAAACTCCGGAGTCAAAGGGGAAGACATTTTGTTCCTACCTTTACGGACGAAGTCTGTAATATTTCTAAATCTATTATTATATACATTTCACGAATCGGGTGTCATACACGAATTATTTATAAGAGATAATAAAAATAAAAGAGTCAATCTTTTAGTCCCATTTGATACCTGTACCCCAGAGTTTATTTATATTGAATCTTCGAAACACAGAATCGTAATCTTCCCTAGAATACTCAACTAAAACGATTGACGACGTTGTAGAGGACTATTTTACATCTGGACCGGAGACAATCGTATCAAAATCAGTACCTCATGAATGGTGGAGTGTTCTGTCGGATATAGAAATATTTTAGTAACCATCTTTCAAGAAGGAGAATAGTTCCGTTTTCAGATGAGAGATCGAAAGAAGACAACGGACTAGGAGTAAGAGAGGGGACCATCGGGTACATCGTTCAGATGGGGACGGAAGGGTAACGTCGGAAAGTTCATAACCTTCTCCGAAACGTGGAGATCTTAAAAGAGAGGAAGTCATAATTTCGGGTGTCTCGAAAGTTTACACAGAGTACTCAAGACCAAGGTATAGAGAATGGTGGTAGGAGACCCTCGTATCGTCTCTTGGTTTTTCTGAACCAAAGACGATAGTCACTTAACTATAAGACTAATCCTTACTCCCTCACTCTGTTCAAGGGACTTCCGTTCTTGTTAAAAAACCAGTGACACCCGGGTGAACATCATAGATCGTACATAATCCACAGTCAATTCACATCTTAAATACATGGATAATGTACCATACACGAGGTTTCACTTTCATTTCGTAGTCTTTATAAGAGGTGGAAACTCCTCCAACCCCAGAGTAAGTTCTCTATCGTAGGAGTCTCTGTAGCCACTTCCGTCACAGATGATCCCGTACCCTCGTTTTTCCTTTCCTTGGTCTTGGATAACACTTTTACAATCAGGGAGTCAGGACACACTGGGAAACGTTAAGGTACCTGACATCGGGAGGTCCGAGGAGACAGGTACCCTAAAAGAGTCGTTCTTATGACCTCACCCGACGGTAAAGGAGGAGGTCCCCTAGAAGGACTGGGTTCCTATCTTGGACCCAGAGGACGTAACGTCCGTCTAAAAAAATGGTAGGTTCGGTGGTCCCTTCGGGATAACTCGTAGACGATATATGATCCGTAAAGTGTACGTAATAGTGAGAGTTATGAGGATTATTGTGGTACTTTTTTATATTCAGGTAAAATGTCTACTCTAATGGTGCCGTTTTTCCCCCCGTTACATTCTTACGTTTTAGACTCTTACTTTTCCTTATTGTGTATAATTCTTTAGGACTCTCGAAAGGATAGTATCCCCGAAGGGTCCATCGAGTCGTCATTTCTTAGACGGACGTTACGTCCTCTGTACCCAAATTAGGGACTCAGACCTTCTAAGGGACCCCTTCCTTCACCGTTGGTCGAGGTCCTAAGAACGGACCCTTTAAGGTACCTGTCTCTTCGGATCACCCGGTGTCAGGTTAGTCTCGAAGGGAAGGGGTACTGATACCAATCTACACAACAAAAGAGTCTTAGGTCCCATACCCCTCCAAGTAAATTGAATCGCTCCCAGTACGTCGTTATTCGACTTCGACATAAAGAATGTTCGTGGGTCACTCCGGTCACTACGACCATGTCCCTAGTGTGAATCCCCTTGTTCTGAAATTTGGTATGAATTAAACTCCCTTAACACACTTGATGGTTCTCTTCTATTTAGGAGACTAATCAACCGAGACGGTTGTGACTTAGACGTCATCTTTTGGGTTCTGGGTCTGACAGGCTGTGCACCTTTGTTGGTGTCTCCACCCTACCCTTCCTCGTCTCGGTACCGACGAGATCTTAGAGTTTCGTAGGGTCAGTAACACTCCTTCCTTTTCCCAGGGGTAGAATGCCCCAAACGTAGGGGAACTCAAGAACGGACCACAGTCTGTGAGACGACACGGAAACGTGCCTCGGTTTGGGTCACCTCTCTTCCATACTTGACCTTCAGTGTATCTGGACCCAAGTAAGTTTAGGATCGGACCTTCGGATGAAAGACCAACTGAAACCCCATCCAATAACTTGTAAAGAATCGGAGTGAAAGGAGGAGGAGTGTGACCCGAACTACTATGGGTAAAGCGTGTCCTAATTTAATCCATTAAAATCATTCGGTGAATCGACCCACGGACCGTGTCTCAGTCGTGACTTATTTAACATCGACGACAAGTAGGTGTACAATTATATCAATTAGGTGTCACTACGAAACTAACACTCCTATTCCCTGATAGGGACAAAAAGGTCTATTCCCTTGTCCGACCGTTTCGAATTTACTAAATTGGTTCCTATATGTTACTCATGTCAAACCCCGGTGTGTGAGATTGTGTATATATGTACGTCATTATCGGGACCTCGAGAGGCTGGGTGAAATCCCACACAACTCTATCCAAAGTTCCGTCGACTGCCGTCCCTTTCAGTAGGGTCCTGACCGTCCCTCCCTCAGGACCCCAAACCTCAACCGACGTCACTTGGGTCGTACACCTAATGACGGTACGTCCACTAGAACTCCACTGACCCCTAAAAATAGTACGCCAAACTCTTGTCTTAAAGTCGGACTCGATCCTCAAGATTGTAGATGTTTTTGAGGAATGAGCTGAGTCTTCAAAAATAGTTGTCGTCGATGGGTGGACCGACGGGGGTTCCCCTGAAACGTCTACTCCCCTCATCGACAGTCCAAAGACCTCTTACTGTCAAAACCCTCTTTCTTTCTCGTTTCACACGTCCAACTGTCCGTCTTTACGACTCCAAGGAAGGCCAGTCGGGATTCTCCTCTGTCGAAGAGAAGACGACGGTAGTCGGTACTCCTACAGTGTAAATCCCAGAACAACAGTATTGGAGATCCCGGGGTTTCGTTCCCTGTTGTTGAAGATAGACCTTACTGACCTTTTACTCCCTAACATAAATCGACACTACCATTGTGAAGGATCTCAAACTTATGTTATGTTCACGAATTGTGTTCGATAACTTCCATTAAACGAAAAAGAGTCCGCCAAGTTTTTTTGAAGTCTCCATAAAGGTCCGGAGTCTTATCAGTGATTGTGAAATCAAGGTCACTTCATTGACATCAGTGTCGTTTCCCCCGACCTAAAAGTCAGTCTTCTAAACCTGGACCCCAGTCGTTTGATACCGGGTTTTCGGCTTCCGCTACCGTGGGGTGAGGTCATGAGAACGAACCTTTTAGGGTACCTGCCTCCTCGGACCATCCGACGTCAGGTACCCCAGCGACTCTCAACCTGTGCTGAGTCACTGAAGGGAAAGTGAAAAGTGAAAGGACGTGACCTCTTCCTTTACCGTTGGGTGAGGTCACAAGAACGGACCTCTTAGGGTCCCTGCCCCCTCGGACCACCCGACGGCAGAGACCCCAGCGTGTCTCAGCCTGTGCTGACTTCGTTGAATCGTCGTCGTCGTCGTCGTNCCTAAAAGTCAGTCTTCTAAACCTGGACCCCAGTCGTTTGATACCGGGTTTTCGGCTTCCGCTACCGTGGGGTGAGGTCATGAGAACGAACCTTTTAGGGTACCTGCCTCCTCGGACCATCCGACGTCAGGTACCCCAGCGACTCTCAACCTGTGCTGAGTCACTGAAGGGAAAGTGAAAAGTGAAAGGACGTGACCTCTTCCTTTACCGTTGGGTGAGGTCACAAGAACGGACCTCTTAGGGTCCCTGCCCCCTCGGACCACCCGACGGTAGAGACCCCAGCGTGTCTCAGCCTGTGCTGACTTCGTTGAATCGTCGTCGTCGTCGTCGTCGTCGTCGTCGTCGGATAAACAGATGTATTTCAAAATAACTGTGAGGTAGTACGAGGAGTCAAATGTGTAACATGCACCGACGGAAGTACCATGCTACCGTCCTAACAGTACTGTCTCGTCTCCTGGGTGGCTAGGATTTTATAAATCAGACAGTGGGATTTGCATTTTGTCAAACGGTAGGGGACTAAATCTCAATCAAAGTCGATAAGTCTTTCTCATCTCGTTTCACGACAAAGGAGTCTCGAAGTCAAAGGTCGTTTAGCGGCAAGCGAGTCTCGAAGGTAAAGGTGTTGACCATTACTACTAAGAGAGAGGGTGTCCCAACGACACTCTTAGTTTACGCTGTTTTACCCACCCTTTCGTGAAACCTTTGAGTCCTAGAGATACCTTTCCACCCGTCCCTACCCGAAATGACAAGTGGACTAGACACGACCTCCCCTTGGGCGGTCCTGTACAAAACAAAGACCAACAAAAAAGGTCAGGGACCACAGTCGAACAACAGGACAAGAGGGAAACTGTGTTTATGATTTACTTAAGGAGAGAGTCTGTGAGAGTACGAGAAGAGGACGGTTTGTATTTGTATAAGACCAATATATGAAGGTCGTTACCTCTTAATTATGTTTCCATACATAAGTAAGAAGGGGAAGAGTCTGTAGACAACTCATGGATGACACAAGTCCATACGTCTGAAATATTTGATCTAGAACATCCCTCTTCACAACAAAGATTCCTCTCTTCAATCCATATCTTAATGTTGTCTTCTCTCTCTTACGGTGTAGCATTATGTTCCTGTGCCGTACAGAAACATACACATACACGTGTACACGTGTCAAAATTTTTATCTTCATAAGTCCAAGTCTAAATTCTTTTCGAACAATTTTTGTTCTTAGACAAATTAGATTTTATGTGGCTTCGCGGAGTTTTTACATCGGTAATACACATTGTCAAAAGAGAAGTTTTAACGTAAGATTAAAATTCAAAGGTAGGGTTTGACGGTTCTTACGGAAAGAAAGGGTAAGTACCAGTGACCCCGGAGAGTAGGTTCGGACGACCAGTCGGATAATTCCTAATAATTCCTGCCCAGTGTCCTTTCCCAATAGGACCCGTAGTTCCTCGGTCCGTCAGTGATATCAAAGATTTACAACCTCCATCAGAAATAAACCCCGAAAGGTCCACCGAGTCGTCATTTCTGAGGCAGACGGTTCGACCAAGTTAGGGACCCAGGTCCTCTCGGAGACCTCCTCTTTTACCGTTGAGTGAGGTCATAAGAACGGACTCTTTAGGGTACCAGTCTCCTTGGACCGTCTGATGTCAGGCACCTCAACGTTTCTCAGTCTGTGTTGGATCACTGATTTGTCGTCGTCGCATTTGACCCTCGTTTTTTTCAAATTAAAATACAAGACTTTCATAACAGTGGTATGGACATACCAGTATAGAACGATGGCAACTATTTCCCTCTACTACGTCAATAATCCCTTTTTCTTCTTCCTTTGAAATAGATAAAGACCCTACGAGATCCGAGGTCTAACTAATAGGACCCGAAAGGGTCATACCACTGAGAGAACCAGGAGTACCTTTATCATAACTATAAGAAACACTTACACATAAAAGGTATAAAAAGATGCATGATACATGTTAAATTTATGTCTTCACGTTTAGTTTTTGGGTAGTGGTTATATACCGGTGGTTTTAATTTTGTATTTTAAGAAGGAGTAAAATGAGGGGCAAGGGGGGGTGGGGGGCGGGTAATGATTTTTCAAAGACTTTCTTTACTCCGAACCCAAAAAACATAAAAGATGGATTCCCTAAATTAAGAGAGATCTCAAAAAAAAAAAAAAAAATTTCTTATACGAATCTAGGTAGCTCATAAAAAAATAATCTGAATCGACATAAGGAAGATACTACCGTTCTTCGTGTGTTTACTTTGAACAAGTACTTGATCCGATTGGTGTCCATCAAAGTAACACAACGGTCAAAAGAGTATCGAAAGTTAAGTGTCCGTTCGGAAAGGTGGGCCGAGGAGGAGGACGAGTCACGACGACGACGATGACGACGACGACGACGGCGACGACGATTCAGCGAAGTCAGGCTGAGACACGCTGGGGTATCTGCCGTCGGGTGGTCCGAGGGGGCAGGGACCCTAAGAGGTCCGTTCTTGTGACCTCACCCAACGGTAAAGGAAGAGGTTACGTATTTTCACTTTTCACTTTCACTTCCGTCAGTCAGTACAGACTGAGAATCGCTGGGGTACCTGACGTCGGATGGTCCGAGAAGGCAGGTACCGTCACGGGACAAAAACTCAAACGTCAAGCAATAGAATATAGTTCCTCTGAGACTAGAAAAAAGGCGAAGGTAAGACTTTACTACAAGTAGACCAAAAAGTCAAAAGGGGTTTCGTGGAAACAAGAACTGCAATTCACGTTAGAGAGAGATTTGGATTTCGTCCACTACTATCGTGTCAACACGAGTGACGTCAGTCCATGATTCCTCTACCACCCGAACGTTGGTATGTCTGTCCAGCCATCTATACTACATAGAACGACCCGTTCTCAGAAAGGAAGTGAACTGGATGTCTTGGAAGGATCTTAGGTTCACACAAAAGGAAGGAGAACTTCGTCTCGAGATTTTATTTCTATTTTATATCTTATATTTTAATATCGGTCATATATATGAATTCTAAAGGTATTTATATACTTATTAACCTTTCTTTCATAGAGTCCCTTGTACGTGGTGATCATCCGTGCTATTTAAGAAGGTGTACATAAAGTAGTCATGGCACTCAGTACTTAACGAACGTCAATTCACCACTCACAAAACAGATATAAAAGGTATAAAGTAAAATTAAAATATGTTTAATTTAAATCAACTTATCTAACTGAAACAGACTGGACAAAGGATCATCAGTATGTATTCCAAACAGTGACTCTAATAACGAAAATTTTACGGAAAATTTCGGGGAGTTGAACCACGTACTGACAAATTTTCTTTATTGACATTCTTATAAAATGTCGTTAACAATTCCGAAGAGAATATATGTACCATTTATCCTGACTATTTAAACGTACTACTTTTATTTAAATTAATCCACTTAAATCGATCCGAATTACTCCACTTCGACTTAAATCCTATTTACTATAAAAATTCGGTTACTTAATCAGAGTACATAAAAACCTAAACGTTTTTTTAAAGGAGTCTTGTACACCGTCCCAGAACATAAAGAGTGTGTGTGTCGAGAAAGAGATTAAGAATGAAAGGACACGTACACACACTTACACACACGGAGTCGTGGTCGTACACGTACGTGTGCGGCGAACATGTGTGCACCGAGTGTATGGTGTGTGTTGTATCATTCTCTTCCCTGGGTCGATGTCCCACGAGGTGTAAGAGAGGGGAAGAAGTCAATGATTAAGACCGACCACTTCCGTATAGACCGTTTCAAACGGGGACAGAAAGGATAAGATTGGAACAATAAGGGTTTGTCTTCCTTATAGGATTACATAACAGTAAAATCCAAAGGGTAAAATCCCTGTTTTAAGTCAACTTAAAGGAGGACTAAGAGAAATGAAGGTGGGATATTTCTTATTGTTTCAGTGGGTAAAAGACTAGGCCTTGGGCTGAACAAAAGGGTCCAAGGGAGGATGTTGGTTGTATTTGTGTCTGTAAATGGTCGTTTTGTCTTCGACAACCTTTCTAAAAAACCGACGACTTTACCCGAGGACAGTGGTCCTGTACCGTCTGAAAAACGACATAACAGAGGGTCGGGACCGGAGCCATGAGGTTTCTCTCGAAATATATTAGTCAGAAAGGACTGTACACTGCAGGACAGTAAAAGGAAGGGAAGCCGAGACGACGGCGGGTGTTTAGTTATTGTAACGGACCCTTCAAGTTCGACCAACACGTCGGTGGGTTTCGAGACATAAAGAATTTCCCATACAGTCTTTTACATTTCAAAGGATTACTATAAAGACTGACTACTGTGTACCGTCTCGACTACCTGATAAATATTAGTCACCGTGCTAGCGTTCGTGTAATAAAAATAAAGTGAATCCCCCCTCGGGACAGTGAACGATGACGAGCAAAGTCTGTTCAACTACGGTAGAAGTGGATTTCATCGATTTAGGAAAAACGTCTTGAGTAAACGTGGGAAGGGTAACACAATTCACGAGGGGTCAAGGAAGGTTAGTTCGGTGGAGGGGAAAAATAACAAGAATTCGACCCATCTACTACTCCCGTTACTTACTAAACATCGTTAACGAAATTTAAGTCCGGTACGGAAGTTATATTTACAGAGGTCAGAAACGATGAACCTAGAACGATGCCCAGAAGACTCACACCCGCACCGACTGTACTGTCTCCGTCGTCTGTGTCGGTGACGTAGGTCGTAAACGGGGTCAAAATGTCCAGACTTGTATCGTCTCGACAGAAAGTAACTCGTCGATGATACAAGGTCCATCCGTAAATAAAGTCTAAGTTATAGAGTAATTGAGAGAGTGTGGACAGACACGACGTCTCTTCTTTATAGCCCCCTACCCCCCTTCGTCCTCTAATTTATTTAAGTCTCAGTGTGTCGAATTTAGGACCCCTTTTGGGGTCCTGAGGTCAAGTTTAGAGAAGATTGTCTGGTGTGGAAGAAAGAAACGTGAAGGGACGGGGTGGAGAAGGGTTAATTCACCTGTGAACACCCATATACTACATATACGCCACACCTACATCCCCTTGAATACTTAAGGGTCGATCCCGTCGAGGATACTCAAATTTCGGACCGGTCTCACTCTCTCTTTTCTTTATCTTTGAAGAAGTTGGACTCTCATTTGGGACCATATTTTCCTTGGTATATGATCTCCCAAAACTGTGTAACGTTACCCTTCAAAATGGAGATAGTTCTATTACTCGAGAGAGAGAGAGAGAGAGAATTTTGTACAGAGGTGTCCTGTCTCAAATCCCATACCTAAGCAATTGATATAACTGGGTTTCCTACGTCTCTTTCGGTAGTTGTGAAATTTACCTGAGTCTGAGGTCTGGTTTTGGTATTTCCATTCTCCAATATACAGTATACGGAGAAATAAATCCTCTGTGACCAATTTAAAGTAGGAAACTAGATTATTTAGGTACGATACTCCCTCGACCGTCACCGAAGAAGTAAAAAAGTTTCCTGTGAATGATAGATGACATGATTTGCTCCTTGTATCTAGTAATGTATTCTTGTTCCACTCTCGACTCATCTTCCTCCCCTGGTGTTCGATACCCTGAAGGATAGGTCCCTCGTCCATTCTACGGTCCCTACTGGGTGTAGTTCTTCCGGTCCCTCGGGTTTGGACGTTTCTACCAGTCTCGTCTCGGTTCCCTTCTTCGACGAGATCCACCTCCGTTGTGGTGTACGTTTCGACACTTTTACATATATATGTAACACTCACCCCTTACTGTATGTCTTGAGATACTGGACTCTGAGTCACTCTTCTGCTACTTCTACTCCCACCCTCCACCCGTCCCCGGAGTGTACGATCCGGTTTGTCGAACCGAAATGGGTGTCCATTTCTCCTGAGAGACTTTGTTCTGAACTTTTCCTTCTTAGTCAATATTTCTTTGTGTGACCATATTATCCCTACCCACGTATTATTGTAGACCCTTGTATCATTTCCCTACTGTCCTTTTCATTGTAAGATCGTTAGGTCTTTATTAGTCTGACCATCCATTATAGAGTTCTCCCCAACAAAATTCATTTTTTTTTTTTTTTTTTAGGTCAATACGTCTCAGACGAGGAGGTCTGCCTCCAAAGACACCGACCTAACAGAACGAGGGCCAAGTTCAAAGTGGGACTCCCCTAGGAACTCTTCCACGACGACAAACGAAAACCGACGACTGGGAACTGTCAGTCACCACCAGAGGACCTACCTCGGACTGAGGAGCAGTCGGAGGGAAAGGGAAGAAGGGGACGGATGCCTGTCTAAGGACAAACCCCCGTCGACGGTCGGCTAATTACTCAGGGTAGGAAGTATCGGATAATTTGGTGTTTCTCCACAGAGTACCCGTGAGAATAGGAGTGCTGTCGTCCAGACTGCGTTTCATCCTGTTTTCTCTTTGGAGAGGGTCTTACCTTTAGATATCTACCGTGGTCGAGAATCGTAGACTTTTGTGTTTTAGTCTTGAAAAATCAAGTTGTCTGATGAAAAGATTGTAGGTCTACCTATTCCTCCGATGGACCACATTCTATTAGAATCGACCCTCAATTAGTTTTGTTTTTTGTTTTGTCTTTGGAAGAGAAGACACTTACATAATACACCAAAAGATAAAAAAGAAAAGATGAGAAGGAAGGAAGAAAGGAAAGACGGAAGGGAGAAAGAAAGGAAGAAAGGAAAGGAAATTCGGTGAGGTGAAAACCTTAAAGTAAATCGAATAAAGATTTCTGCTAACGAAAGACCTAGAGTATGTCAGACAAGAAATGTTTCTGGGGTTTTGCCCGAACTAAGTCCAACGGAGTCAGAGTCGAGTCTTAGTCAGGGACACTCAAGAGATTCCGCCTTTATTGGCTCTCGACACATTAATACCTCATAGGAGACTCTCCGTCCTCACAACTAAAGAAACTTCCTTTTTGTATGGATAAAAGTTACGAAACTCTACTGAGAACGTACTCCGGTGTGGTCCAACCATCGACATAAACACCCAAACTGACCAAAAAGAGACAAGAGGTCAAGTCGTAATCTTACAGTCCGTAAACAAGAACTTGACTCTTTCCATGAAAAGAAAGGAGATCAAAAGAATTTTGGGTTCGGTGGGGTTCTCGAATTCTAGTTTAAGAGTCGGTAGGTAAGACGAAAAATATTTATTGTATCAGGTACTTCGACGACCCCTAAGGGGTTTCCGACTCACCTGGGCCGAAAAGACTGGAGTCTTACGTGAGGGATCGGGTGTCACGGTGGTCCTCGTCACGAAACAGAGTCACCTAGAATCTCTGTTCCTTGTAACTAATAAAAGAAAGACACTTCTTAGTTAGACGGAAGAAGGGAAGAGACATAGGGAAAGGGGTGGGGGAGTGGGTGGGACATGAGTGGGCCGTAGTTTGACGACGGTTGTGCAAACGTGGGTCGTCATTGCACCCGAAGGCATCCTAGGTTTTACGTACTACGGTGCCGACTTAGTTATTAAAGATAAGAGATACTGTTTACTTTTAAATTACACGTTTGGACCCTTAAAGTCGGGAAAGTAATTTCGTCAAATAAACGGTATGATTTTTAATTCAAACTCACTATCCAAGGAAATAATTGAAAAGAAGGGAAAGGATTTCCCTGTGTCACAAATTCCATTTTTAGTATAATTTCTCTTCCTTTTTCTCGTCTGGGAAAAGGACACGACAATTATCAGAGTAGTAAATAATTAAAAAAATTTTAACGAAAAGACGGAAAGCCCGACGATAAATGAAGAAGACGTAGTCAAACGAAATTATTCACTGTACTCTAAATAGAGAAACGAGACTGAGAGTACTTCCTTATCTATTGAACGGACAGACTTTTTTTATTCATAGAAGAAACCTTCGTACGTAGTATATCTAGAGGAGTCTTGGTACATCATGTACAAACGTTTGAAACCAGTTCAGACAGAGAGGAAAACGAAGTACATTTTGTGTACTCAAATTTACATGTCGTGTCTACGTCCGTTTGGTTCTCAATTAATGATTCGAAACTTCCAATTACTGCTCGTCGATCTAAGTCTCTATCAAGACCTTTCGGGACTCTTCACCATCTTTGGTATCACTCGGTCTCTCGTGATTTTTCCCGTCGATAAGAAGTCGATGACGACTAATAAATCCGGGTCAAGTAACAGTCTAGAAGGTGAATAAGGCATCTTCGGTTTTAGATCCATAAAATACGGTTTAGAGGGTTAAAACTTTCCAACTTAGTTGATTCTTTAAAAATCTCGTAATACATCCGTTTAGTTTGTTTTGAATTTTCTCAACTGGACACCTCTTAAAACGTTGGAGACTTGAGTTTAAATCTATGTGTTTGTGACAAAACGTAAAACTTTCACTCACTAAGTAATGATCCAACGATCATCTTCCACGGGTGTTTACTACCAAGGGACAATTGTCTATAAGGAGAGGGGAACTAATCCCCCCTACAGGATATTGACACGTACTTATGACTCCTGGATACCTCCCACTCTGGTTCAGAGACACGAGTTCCTCTTATGTCAGAACCACGTCTGTGTCGTAGCTTCGTCTTTTTTTCTTTGACGAAGTAATTCATTAGGGGAGGTTCATTACACCTACTGACGTCTATTGAACGGATAGTCCTTCTTTGTTCATAGAAGCAACCTTCATACGTAATGGTTCTAGAGGGACCTTGGTAGATCATGTACGAACGTTTGTACTCTGACGTCTCCTTAACAAGAAACTTAGTATTGAAGAAATCACCCTCTTTCACCGGTCCAGGGGTAGGGAGACCTCTAGTCCGAGTCTCTACTTCACTGAACACGCTTCCGTGTGTTCACCGGTCGTTAACTCGACTCAATCGTAGGTTTCTATGACACTTTCTCAGAAGGTCCTCAATGAATTATCCGCGCGTACTCGAACTTTCCTTTATCATTACTATCATTACTATGGAATGTAACTCACAAATACCACAGATTGAGGAAATGTAAAGTACGAATTATTATAAATTGGGTACTTCGAAGGGTTTCTGATCTTCGAAATGTGTGTAGTCGAGACTAAGAATTTTATCACTAAGAGAGGGAATATGTTTACTCCTTTGACTCCGGGTTTCTCCAATTCTCTGAATGGATCCTAGTCAATCATTCACTCTAAACCTCATTCTTTTTACACACAATTTTTATTGAGACCGTTATCCAGCGGATACAACCTTACAGTGTGGTGGACGAACGAGTCGCCGTGTACATAAGACACTCACACACCCACACATAAACCAAGACACGTGTGTACCCAATATGAGTAACCGCTCCCTTCCTCTATATTTTTCGTTTGTCTACTTAACGCACCGAGGAGATCCAAGAAGTCATTTGTCTAAACGCCAAGCCCCGAAGACGGTAGGAAGACCTCTGTCTGGACTGAAGTCTAGTACAGAGGAGTCTGGGGATGGAAGGTCCGGGACGTCATCCAGGAATCAACTGGGTCTCTACTGTCACGGACCTCTCAGAAGGTAGGTGCATACAGTCTCTCCGTATCCCATACCTGGTTCCCCAATAAATGTGACTGATCGGGGTTTCTGGGGTTTGACCCAGACAAGAGTCGTAAAGTTGGGATTTGGGTTACTTCCATTAAACGGGACAAATCCCGGAGTCTTCACAACAAATCGAGGGGTATTGGGTGAAAGAGATTGTCTCTAGTGAAATCTGAGGTTCTTCGTAACCCAATTTTCCGACACCTAAGACCTTTTATTAAGGGTCATAGGGGATTTGGAGTGTCACCTACGGTCAGGTCAGGACTTGGAGGGACACCCGAAATGTTTTGTCGAAGACTTAAATGAGAAATAAGGTCGAAGAGTGATTCTTCGTGAGGGGAAGAATCACGAAGAATTCTTACGTTAACGTCACCAGGTCGAGAAACAACGTACTTAATCCTTGTTTCTTTTCATCTACTAAGACATCATCGAAGTTTCTCCCTATACAAATAGTTGTCAAACCCGACTATATGTTCTCTGTGACTGGTGGAGGTCATTTTTCACTAGGTTTTACCTTAAACTCCTAAACCTTAGGATTTCGAGACTCATCACTCTGTGGACAAACCTAAAACTGGGTTCAAACTCTTTGTCGTAATCTCTTCGTCAGTCACGAGACGGAGACCTTCAAGGAGAGAGTGCCCTCTGTGTTTGTGAGTCTCCTCGTGGAGATTACGTCCCTCCGCCCCTACCGGTGCCTCGACGTTCCCAAGGGTGAACTAACCCCATCTCCCCGCCCTCATCCTTCGACGTGGTCCAAACTCGTGTCCTCCCTAGATCAGTTTCACTTCCAGGTTCTTTAAAGTAGGCCGTTACCGTGTAGTGAACCCCAAAAACTGCTTACTCCGGTCGCCGGACGCCCGACAATACGATTCAAAAACAGTCGGAATCTGAAACCATAAAGTAGTAGAGATAGTCCTCGAAACAAAATGAGTAAAATTTTCGTTTCGTCCGAATAAATATTTATTAAACCTTTTAAGTAATAGTAGACTACTTCCGTTGTAGTCGGTAAGGGTTGAGTTGTGACAATTGCAAAAACAAAGGAAGGAAAAGAGTAACATAATGTGAGCGTTTACTAAAACACCGAAAAGAACAGGATTAGTAACGTAAGTCGATAAGGAGTTTAAGACTTTGACGTAATTTCTGTCGTAAGGGTCTCGTGTCGAGAACACGTCTGACCTCCACACTCACTAAAGTCCTAATCCAAACCGACTCCCCTGTGTTTCGGATGAGGACGGTGAGACGGACTTGGGTCCTCTCAACCGTGAGGTAGTCCTCTCTCCCACTCTCTTATTCTTCCTTCGAAATAGTGCTCCGTCGTCGGACCAAGGTCTCCCTCGTCCCGATCTCCTCCCCTTCCACACACTCACTTCCGAAAAGTCTTCCCTTTTTTTGGAGAAAAGAGGCCCTTCCTCTCGTCAAGGAAATAAAGTCGGAGAGAACGAGGCTGTGGAATGGGTAAAGAGGGAAAAACGAAATAAGAAGATTATCGTGATTGCCACGGAGGTCCCCTTAGAAAGGTGTGAACTCAAAGTGTCCAAGGGCAAACGGGGAGGACGAACAAAGAGAACGGTCCCCAGTAGTCCCTCGGAGCGGAGGGAGGGAGGCGGGTGTTAGGTGGACGGAGCGATTTCCGGAGGTAAGGCGACTCCGTAGAAAAGAAACGTGAACCGTATTCGTTAATAAAGAGGATAGTGACGGGAATTACGGAGGACCTCTCAATCGTCTAGTAAAAAACGACTGCCTATAGTGGGGTGGGTCTTTACTATCTGATGGAGGGAGTCAGAGTAATTATTATTTTTCCGTAAGCAGAGAGGAGGAGGTAATACCGACGTCAGTCTCGGTCCCACCCTCACGAAGGACCGGTTCCAGTCGTCCCCGCCGACCTAGTGGCTTAGGGGTTCCTCACTTCTCTCTCCCACCGTTGTGGTCACTTTAACCCTCTGGGTAAATGGGGTTAACATGGCCTGGGAGAAAGAGAGGACACTATCTAAGAAAAGTCGACGAAACGAAGGGTCCCGGGACAATTGAACGAGACTCACTTATTAAAGTCTATGTCCATATCCTCAACCTTTCTACCTCTATGTCAGTCACTCCGAGTATACAAAAGTCATAGAATTTCCAGTAGGTGTCACGGGGTACAGACCCTCTGTCTTCTGCTGACCCGTCCATGTCCAATGTTCGTGTGAATCCAAAAGTGTCATACACCTTACTCCGAATCCCGGAAATCGATCGATGCCCACATTTTCTAAGGTGTTACACTACACTCGACAGAATCCTCTTAACAGGTGAGACCTAGGGTCCTTCGTCACCAGGAAAGACCAGATGAGACCAGTTGGGTAGGGTCCACAGAACACAGGGTAAGAGTCGAGGCACAAAACTTTCCTGGTCTGTGACATTCCGAACAAAACTCCGTTTACTTCTTCTGTCGGTTTACCAGGACGTGAGTGCATAAGTGGGGTGTCACCAACGAGAAGGTAAGAGATCTCCTTTTTTTTTTTTTCAGACGTCACTGAGACTTCGAGTTAGAACACACAGGTCTTAGACTCTTCTCTTCGAAACACAGACAGTAAACGGAGCCCAGGATCACTCAGGGACTGACAGTCTCTGTAAGTACACCTCAGTAATCCCTAACGAATCTCCCTGACGATATGGTATGACCTCAGACTGATTTACTAGGATTTCCCGGGGACATCGAGATTCTACGATATTGAAAAACAACGAAGACCTGAAACTTGACAAGACAGTTCATATTATCGGTGATCGATGGATACCGATAAATATAAACTTAAATTTAACTATTCAATTTTTATTTACTTTTCAAGTTAAGGAGTAAGTGTGATCTGTGTAAACTTCATGAGTCCTCGGTGTACATCTACCACCGATGGTGCAACCTGTCGTGTTTAGATCTTGAAAAAGACTTTCAAGAGAACCCGTCACGACCGGATCTTGTAGTCACCGGGACCTCTTATTTTCTAGTAAAGAGGCACCAATGGCACTTCGGGGTCTCGTTTGGTCGACCAGACAGTTTCCAGTATCTCGGTGTAGGGGAAGGGGAAACAACAGGTAAGTTTTCTCGAGACTCAAGTCGGTCTCAGTCTAGGTCGAGGCAATTTTTTAATGATGTTACTGGAACCTGTTAAGTCAAATAAAGAGACCTGAATAAAGGACTAGACGTCTTACCAAGGAAGGTTGAAATTGTCATATCGATTATTTTATAATATCGCACTAGAAAGGTCACACCATTAAAAGGTTCCTTTCATCGTCAAACACGGTTCATGTACCGAAGACAAAGTGACAGGTGCAATCGGACCGTATCACCTTTCTAGGGTCTCAGTATAGGTCGTGACCGTGTCACGACCGACACACTGAAACCTGTTCATGAACAGTGTGACTCGGTCTTAAATAGCAGGCCTTTTCCCTGGATTATTATAGAGTGAATATCTATTAGGACCAAATATCCCTTACGAGTTCATTACGAAGGGTCTTACTTCTACTATCACTTATCCCAATGGGGTTCCATTCTTAATGTATCTCTTTCCCCTTCTGAAAAGGGGTAGACGTACAAAGTCTCTATGTACTTCTTACTTATTCAGACTCAAAGTGAAACACATCACCTTTCATAATGCCTCGAAAGTTCTCCAGTGTCGTCAGAATGGTCATATCACTCTCAGCCTTCAACGTTAAATCACTCCTGTGAGTCCAGAATTCGGGACTCAAACTCTGGTCGAGAAGGTGATTGGTCCGGTACTTTAGAAATCGTGTAGAGAGAGGGAAGGTCCCTGGTGGTCTGTTCATTAGGGGGAACTATTAATCTACCCGAAAAATTTTCTTTAACATTCCGTGTGCTTAAGATAGTGGTGTGGGGAAAAAGTTTCTTCATAAATAGGTCAGATGACACATGGTTTATGAAAGTACTATAACAACCTAAGTGAAGTATAGGTACCCAGGGAGATCGAGGAAGAGATGTAGACTCAGTCAAGCACCCTTTTCTCGATTTTACACAAGGTATGTCATATAATGTGTAAAAGAAACAAAGTCAAGTTTCTTACAAAAACTCAAGGACGGGAGACATTTCGAACCTCTGATCTACGGTGTCTGTCAGACGTCTCTGGTGGTCTTACGAGAATGAAATCCCCTATACTTTACAATCGGGTCTACCAACACTACCCACCCTCCCACACTATCGATGACAGTAACTTTACACATAGTAGACGTCTCAGACTCCTCTCTCGTCCGTAAACACGGACCCGAAGTACCTCCTTCACCGTAAGTCAGACTCGGACCTTCCTACCCGTCCTCAAGTAAAACGGTACTCCTATTGTCTATCGTCTTGTCTCTGTAAAACAAACTTGACTCCGAATCCGACGAATCTCCACAATCAGCCTCTAATCTCCACCTAGGTCTAGCGTCTCCTGGAATCTACGAGTCCATTCCCTAAACTCGAAGGTAGTGTTCCACGACCTCTTTGTGACTTCCAAAACTCGTCCTTCTTCGTCGTGTTAATATTGAGTAATCTCCCTGAAGGGACCACCAGGTCACCAATTCTGAGGTGTGAGGGTTACGTCCCCCGGGTCCAGACTAGGGACCAGTCCCTTGATCTATGGTGCTCGACGTTGATTCGTAAACGTCGGTTTCTAAGGTGTACGGTGTTGATTTTCCTAGGGCGTGTGTCGTTGTTTCTAACACACACGGTGTTGATTCTGGGTTGCGTCGGTTATTCATAAATTTTTTTTTTCTCTCTCTCTCTCTCTCTCTTGAGTAATCTTTGTCATGGTAGTCCAGAACGGGGACTATCTTCCTGTAGTATATGATGCACCACCCACCCCATTTATACTCCGCACCCCGGTGTATTCGTCTGGGGACAGGACAGACACCCGTCCCGACATCGGTATCCGTGTCCTCATTAGACTAAGAGTGTTAGTTGTGACAGTAAAGATCCTTGACCGACCGACGAAAGAAGAGAGGGACGAGGGCCTCCACCCTAGTCTCCAGGGTCCCTCCCAAACGAGGATCTTCCGGAACCTTCGTGGTCTCAGACAAGAGACGACGGTAGGAAGACCAGAAAACCCTTACTTACAGGGGTCCCTACACATACAAGACCCTTCAAAGACGAGTGAGTCTCCCATGACACAACGTTGTCTGGCCCCTTTCAGACGTTAGACTAGAAGACTTTATTCACAGAGGAGACGATCTGACTATCAGGACGCACAGTCCCCGACAACATAAGTAGAAACATGGCGGTCACAGATCGTAGTCCGGATTCATGTGTCGTCAACAAAGTTTCGGGATAAATAACTCGTAAACGACACACCGTCCGTAGACGTCTTCCTTTACCGTTGGGTAAGGGTCACAAGAACGGACCCTTTAGGGTATCTGTCTCCTCGGACCGTTCGACGTCAGGTACCCCAAAGTTTCTCGACCTGTACTGACTCGTCGAATTGCGAAAGTGAATGATACACGGTCCGTACCACGCATTCTTAGTATATACGTAATCGAACAAATTACGAGATAATCGAGATAATCCTTCGAAGGTTTGATCCAATAAGTTCACTATTCGAGTCTTTCACATTCACTGAATGGGGTTCGAAATGGTAAATATCGATCATTCACTAATCCTAAGTTTTGATGTAGAGAGATGGTTTTGAGAACGAGAATTAGAGACAGAGAAAGGGTAACGACTTCTCTACGAGGTAAAGACAATTTCATTGTATTTACTCTCGAAGGAACCTCACTAGACAGAGTTTTATGTCAACAGACTACGAGATTGATACTACATAGTTACTCTGGGTGTTCTATTCCCCACTACTCCTGTCCTTCCTACGAAGATCACACACCTTGGTCTTATCTTTATCCTCCAATCTTCGAAACCCTCTCTATCCAAACTTAAGTCGTCTTCCTTCTTGAAAGGTTATCAGTCACTACCGGTCACTAATGTATCCTACGAAGGACAGGAACCTTTACAGATTCCACCAACCGATTGACAGAATGTAGGACGGGACTTGAAAACTCCAGTGAAGGTCGTAGTTCAAAGATACTTTGTTTAAAGTTTCTATTACGTAAGACGACTCTGGTGGTAATAGTGAACAGTGGGAATGGTGAATGGCACTTGATACCAACACCTTTACTTGTCAAAACACTTATCTTGTGGTTCGAGTACTTTTGTAGGTCAGTTACGATCTCCAGGAACATTAAGTTTCCTCGAGTGTTTACTGTGGGGACAAAAGATGTAGGTTCAAAATTCGGTTAACTCTCTCTTCTGTCTTTCTTTTTGATACCTTGGGATTCAAGAAATAATGACTAATTCCGGGTTTACCGTAGACACCTGTGGAACTTGAAGAATTGTGTCTTGGGGTACGAAACTGTTTGACTATATGATACAGTACCCACGAAACCTGGGGTATCCTGAGGGGTGTACTCTCGTATCGGCTAAGGGTGTCTTGTATTTTGGTCTTTATCTTTCACCCGAAGACCGACCGTAGACCGAGGGTCCTCCCTCCTTCGTCCGTCGCAGACACCGAGTGTACGAGTAAGGGAAATAATTTCGGATAAGTCTCGGTAATGCGGTGAAGGGACCTCTTCTCCCCTCCGTCCCCATGTTTCCTCGACCTGCAATAGGTCCTCCGTAGGAGGTACACCTTCCTTTCGCTCAGAGGGGGACCGTCCTTGTCGGGAGCCGTAACGTGAGAGGTGGACAAACGAATGAGAGGAGTGACCTGACACTCTAGGAATTTCTTTTTGGGAGGGTCGTGTCCCGGACCGTGTGTCATTCACAAGTTCTTTCCCTCTTTACTCACTTGCGAGTGGAAGATATGGTCACAAAAGGATTTCTTCGGGGAAAGGAGAGTAGAGTGGGAGGAACATCGTGAGTTCTGGTACAGAAATAGTACGAAAGGTTCACGGGAGAAAAAGACAAGGTACCACCCAGTCTGCTCCCGGCGTCACAACGGTCTACTAAGTCCTTTACAAAAGGGGTCCGGCACAACAAGGACGGTGCGGGGTCGACACTCGTCCACTTCCACGGACACTCACGACGTACCGCTCCCCGTCTAGGACGGAACCAGGACGACGACAGGGAGAACGTCTCTCATGCTCATTGACATTCGTACATCCCCCTTCCCTCTCCCCCAAACCTCATTGAACTAGAAGGCTGTTCTAGTAAACATGCAGTGGACGGAAACCCGGCGGGAAGGGGTCTCTCTCCTCCCCAGAGGGATAAGGTCGAGGACTCGAGGTCTCGTTCTGACCACGTCCGTATCTTTACGGTCAGAACAGAAGTCTCTAAGACCTACTTTCTTCACTCGTTCTAAGGCTACCAGACTCTGAGTCCCGAGAAATCCAGTGAAGGTCACAACCTTCGGGACCCAAGATCACCCCAATTGTTTGATCGTTAACACGATTTGCAGTCCTACCTCGATTTTCAGTTGTTACAAAAATCTTTATAAAGTCGGATTGTTTCCCGGACTCTGGACATCAGTGAGTCAATCCTAAATTATTTACATACTTCTTTGAACTTTTCACAAGTATGACTTTGTTCGTAAACCTATGACTTACACCCTTCTAGGAAAAAGACAATAAAAACGGGTGAGGGTGAAGACGTCCAAAGGTCCTATTCCCTGATTCTCTTTACTATTTGGATTTCAAGGTTTATCTTCTCTTTTTAATTCGTCCTAAATCCGAAACCACTTACTAGCTCCACGACAAGTGGGAACTCTAGACAGCGACCCGATCCTGGTCTCATACAACACCATTAGGAAGGGTCGACTCTAAGACGGAGACAGTCTTAGGAGAAAACCCCTTAGCTAAAACCAAGCCAGCAATTGAAAGGACACGGTCGAGGAAAAGGGATCGTCCGGACAGGGGCCGGACGAGAGGGGACATGGGGTCGAGACCAACGGGTCTTGATTCTCCTAGTTCCAGTAGTGATAGGTAATACGTAACTACCCCGTCTGTCCGTGACGGGATACGGGAATTGGAAGTAGTAGAGAAAACAGGAGTGTCGTCACCTCCCAATAGTAGTCCGCTACCGAGGGACTGGGGTGGTGTGTGACAGTATGTGGACAGAGGGGTGGACAGAGAGGGGTATATCGGGACCTTACCGTGAGTAGAACACCGCGATACTATTGACCAGGTAAACACGTGGTAAGAAGATACGTCGAGTAAACAACTCATGGACGACACCACAACGGATAACGGGGGTAACCTAAGCCTTCAGGTGCCCCCGTTCTCTGGTACGGACAAGAACGAACGACACATAGGGGTCGTATGTCGTGATACGGACCGAGTATCATCTAGAAATCCTTTACAAAAGATTCTCACCGGAGATTCAGATCAAGAACTTGTTCTAAGTCAGGAAGAATGGGGTCTAGGACCTCTTATCCTCTGAATAGAGAATCGAGTGTCGAATCGGTTATTTGTGTCGATACTAAGACCTACGAATTGAGAGTCACTAGGGGGATTCACCTCCTTGAGTTCGACGTCAATTGGGTTGTACGATAATTACGGGTTCAGTAAGTAATACTAAACACCCACAAGTAAGTGAGAAAGTCATCTACAACTCGTGGGACACTCACAGACCCATTCCTCGATCTTGGTGTCTCTACTCATTCTGTGTGTGTGTGTTGTGTACTGGAGTTCCTCTAGTCGTCTGATCTATCTCTCCACCTCTTAGTTCCAGTCTTACCCAATTCATGGTACCCGCGTCAAGTAGTTCTCGTGACGGTCCCTCTAAAAATTCTCTTCCATTTTAATCCCTTTCGGTAGATCTCTTCCACCGCAAGCTCGACCTGGAATTTTCCCGGTATGTTAATCCTCGACTCCTTCATCCACCCTTTTAAAAGGGATACTTGCTTTCGTATCTCTACCCCTACATACAAAACCCCCTTGTACTTCTAGTAAGTCTATCAATTGAACAGTCGTTAGTCGTCCCCACTCTGTTCCCACTGGGAGTAATGGTGTCTGTATAGTGACATTACGAAAATAAAGGAAGAGGGATGACGAGGGAGGAGTACGGATTCTTTTTATCGAGACGATCTAATATTGGACTTTCCAGTTCCATCCTGTTGGAATACACCTCACTACGGGACAGAACCGTCAGTGTACCAGGAAGTCAGGAGTGGGGATTCACGTGTGTGTTCCTGAAAGGTACGTTTCCGGAAAGACGTACAGCAGGTAAACGACCCTTCCTCAGATGTCTTCGGTGTGCACTCAAAGACCTTCTCCACCTACGACGGCTGTCCTAAGGAATGAGGTGTCCGTCATCCTCTGGTCGCTCCGTCTAAGCAGTGATCGTAGTAAAATAGACAACTCAGTTGTAGATAAAAATCCACACCTTGGGTATTTCCTGGACCGTAGAGACGTACCTTTCCCTATCTCACTCCCCTATATGAGTAGGAAGTACGGGGAGACACCCTAAGTGACGATCTGGGTAAGAGTCTCCGTTCCAGACGAAGTGACTACCTCTAAATCACGGATTACGGTTTCCAGCTTAAATTACGTATGTTAAGGAAAATGTCTGTACGAAAGTACACACGTCTCGTGTGTATGTGTGTTCGTATGGGTGAGTGAGGGAGTGGGGACATCAGAATCGTCCAGGACACTTAACAAATATGTTTAATTTATTTTGACTTTTTACGATTCCGTATATCCAGGGAAGGACAGGTTGTAACAGTCTACACGAGACTTTACTGACAAAAGTAGTAGATAAGACTCGGTATTGGCGGCGTCTTTATCGAAATCGTCCTTTTACGAAAACAATCTGATCGACATTTAATATAAAGTTTACAGACTACAACAAAAGAATTTTTTTATTTATTCATTTACTTTCAGATTTTAATTACTGACGACCCCAAACGAAACGAATACACATGACGATGTCTAAACCGAAGAACGTCTACCTTAAAGTCTAGACAAATGTGAAGACACAATCGAAAAACCCCTCTTTTTTTTTCGTCAACTCTCTAGACCCTCCTGTTTAAATATTTCAGTTTGAATAATATTGGTAGCCTCTCCGAGCGCAGAGAGAGCTGACCGGAGAGGAGGGGGGAAGGGTAACACGGGAGTAAAAACAAATAACACCAAAATCGAAGGTTCAAGCTTCCGTTGACCAAGAACGTCTACGACACTGTTCCAGTGTATAGATCAAAGCGTTCGTCTACAAGTAAGTCGGGGTAAAGTGGTCGTGAAACAGCAAGTCGCTCTCGTCTGGAACACCCTTGACTAATCTCGTTGTGTTTCCTACCCTGTAAATTTTTTTTAGAGCGTCTCTTGGACCAGCAAAGAATACACAAGTTCTTCCCTGACCCCCAACCCTCACCGTTCCTTTTTCGACGTCTCGTCTCAAAATACCCCTAAAAAAAACCCCCCCCCAAATAAGTTTCTAATAATAGACAACCTATGTCATTTAGTAGATATGTGGGTGTAGGTCCTCCATTTAGAAGTCTTGAGGTACGCACCCAACAAGACGTAAATTGTCGACGGTATGTCATCGATAAAACAAGACGTGAATCTCTGGGAATAGACACGTAAACAAAATTCAATAGTAGGTGAGAGGAAAACAAGGAGATAACGACAAGAGGACCAAGAGTAATGATCCTGTTCGTGTCGGTTTTTAGACTTGATGTCTCAACCAATAAACTTGACTGTGACACTCAATCTCACTATCTGCGCCCCGACAGCAGAGCCAACACCTGAGTCAGAGGTGAACTTCCCACAACGGACATTACGTAAATCGTGGAGAACGGAAGAGGATCCAGAGTATACGGGCAGGCTCGAGACGGAGTTAGTCCCTACGATTGGACATGCAATCGCCGGAAGGGTTTTGGTACTGGGTCTTCCTTGACCTTGTCGAAAAGAGTGTTATACCGGCATAGTAGTGGAGTGCTTAGGACCAACTAGTTCAGTGTCCACTTCATAAAGATCCGATAAAGGAAGGAAACCCAGTCACAGTGGTCGGTCACGGGACACTGGGTGGCCTCGTCTCCCCATTACCAGTGAATCCCTTTACCTATACCCAGTGTTCATCTGTCGAAAAACTGAATTTTCTTTCTGAAAAATAGTTAGTTGACGACTTTAAATTTTACCCGGTAGGACCCTTCATCTTCCCGAGGTAGTACCCTTACCAAGGTCGTCGTCGATTTGATGAACCGTCTCAACATTACTCCTAAGTCGGTAGTCCGACCCTCACCCCGACTTACTGGAAGTTTCAAAGAAAGTTGGGAGTTGGTTTGTTGTAATGAAAACGTACACTTGTCTTGGAGACACATATCGAGACCGACGAGACTATCGTGACATCTCAATTTCCCTTTGACTTTGACCGAGTAAAGTGTCCATTCTCTTGTCTCCAGGTTTCACCCTGTGGACAGGTCAATCATCGTCACGTCCCTATTGGGTCCTAACCTAGGACACCATGAACCCGATAGTATTTCTTTTCGTCGACGGTGGTTGAGAGTCATTCTTTCCGTGGGTCCAACGTAAAAACTACTGTCTTCCAAAGGTGGATGAGATTAATTTTTGTGGGGGACTCTCAGTAAACTTTCACTCTCACAATCAGTAAGTCAGTACAGACTGAAAAACAATGGGGTACCTGACATCGGGTGGTCCGAGGAGACAGGTAACTTAAGAGGTCTGATTTTATGACCTCACTCAACGGTAAGGAAAGAGGTTCCCTAGAAAGGCTGGGTCCCTAGGATGGGTCCAGAGGACGTAACGTACGTCTAAGAAATGGTAGACCCGGTGGTTCTCTCAGCAAATCGTACACAAATAGTAGACTAATAACGTTGTTTGGAGTGACTTCCGTCGAGACGGGGTCTACGATACGTCTCCCTGTGGTCTCTAGTCCCTGTTTCCACAGTGTCGGGGTAGGAATGCTCTGGTGTCACACTACTCATGGTCGATCTCGACGGGTCGTGGGGTCCTCTCGAGTCCTTCAGAGGTAGTTCCCCTACCACAAACTTGTCTCAAAATCTCTTACTGAACTTCGACAGGTCACCCTTTCTTTCTATCTTGTAAGATCCACCTATCCTATATAGGGCATCTTATCCACTATCTTGTATGGGTTTCCGTGCCTCAGCTCCTCCTTGTGTCGGATAAGTTCCTGATAGACCGTCAATCGAACCGAATGCACTCCAAGTTGTCCCTCAACCCTGGTCTAGTAGTCCCCGTAATTTACGGTACGGTTGTTCAGACCTTAAGGAGACATACGGTGGACCTCGGTACCTTCCCCAAAAATACCCAAAACAAGTAAACAAAAAGACGGTAACCTCATCCCTTGTTACTCCTTGTCCATGTAAGTGTCCCATTTTTTGTCTTTTCCATGTTTTTCCATATTTACCACAAAAATTTCCCATAGTATACCAGTCTCAAACGAAAGTTTACCTAATGAATCAACGGTCCATACCTCCCGTGTAACTCCCCGATCTTTGACCTGTCGCCTACTAGTCAATGTCGTCGATTTCCTTCCGAACTCCCGACTCGTCCTACCACCTCCTTCCGTCCTTCCCTGTCTACACTTTATACGGACACAAGACATCCGTCCTTAACGGTCGGGTCTCGGTACTACCGTTTTTTCCGTCCGTCTACGTAAAACTACCCACTCTCTCTAAGTCCTTCGGTCCGAGTCGGGACCGGGGTGTTCACCCGACTGAGGGATCTTTGTCGTTACCCTGAGCGGGTATTGAAGGACCCCTAGAAATGGTCAAACCAAACAAGCGACAAATGTTTCCGAGAAAGAGAAAGGGGTCCTCACAGGTCTCCCCACCCTAAGTAGGCTAAACTATTCTCCTAACTCCGTCTTCTTCGTTAGTTTCCGGACTTACCGGTCTTCGGGTCACCACGATGCCTTGGCTAATGACACTTCAAACGGTTGTTGGGGTCGGTCTTCAGGTCGGTCCGGGACGAGAGGGTCGAGATGGTCAGGGGGTTGGCCGCGATGGGACCGGGTGAAGTGGTGGTCCGAGTCTCCAAGTCCATCCACGTGGACGTCCGCGTTCTCGGGATGATGTGCTCATGTCTCGACCCGTTCTCGGTCCCTTCGGGAACCGGGACTTCCTACACCGACTCACTCCTGTAGACGGGGGACCTTAGTGACGCCCTGTGAGGGGGACTTGGAGTCAAAGGTGACGACATTTTGGACTACTGACCCGGTCCTCCGAGAAGATTGATCGTGTACTGAAAGTTTGATCGTGTACTGAAAGTTTGATCGTGTACTGACACTAATTTGAAGTCTAAGAAACTAACTTTGTTTAAAGATGTAAATTGGTCTATTCTTCCAAGTCAAAGTTGTCCTCAAGTAGTGTCTATTCCCTGATGTAAGTCGTCAAATCTGAATTCCGATTCCGTCACTCACTGAAAATTACTTCAGTTTCTTTTCTCATCGGGTCCTCCGTACAGAAACGGTTTCCCTCACCATACCAGACGAGAGGAGAAAGAAAACGGCCACGAAGATAACCCAACTCACCCCTCTAGGTGAGAAGACACAATCGAAGAGAGACTGTAGTTCAGTCGTCTGAAACCCTTCCGTTCCTCCTTCTGAAACAGGTTCGGAATAATCGTAAAGGGACTCCATGGGTTGGGGATCCTTCGAGGTCCACGTCACCCTACAGACGAAGAGGACTCTGTAAAGACTTTCCGTCTATAGAGAGGTACTTCCGTTAGACTGTAACTGGTCAGAGATGACATGTTCTCTATTCTTATAACAATTGGATGGGTGTTATTAAGATTTATTAATAAAATCAACTGGGTACGGGACTGAAGGGAAACTACTCTCCCAGAAAGAGAAAAAGTTTGTAGTGTACCTATCATCCGGGAAGGTAGACCGGTGTTTCTCCTCTTTTTAGTCGGAGGCTCACAAGAGGGTACGGGGGACTTATACTTTGCCAATTACTAAAGTACTTCTCAGGTTCAGTAAATTAAAAATAAAACACATTCTCGTGTACGTCATAAATACATTTTTCGGAAAGGTCGTCCGAAGATTACCACCTTTGATACCAATGATGACGGGGTACTACACTTTTCGAACAGGGACTCATTCTATGACTTGTACTTCCTCTAACATTGTTTTACCGTTAAACGACCCTCCACGAAAGTCCAACATTTGTCATTCGACCAAATTTTTTTTATATTTTTTGAGACTTGAGGAGGACGGGTTTTTACACACACCATTCTTCTAAATCAATTTCATCAGTCCGATGATTCTTTTTAGGTAAGACTATCCGTACTACACACACGTACATAACAATTAGGTATAGTCTCTGGAAATAAGTGTTTAAAGTAATTTTATTTTCCACTTGTTGTATTCTTCGGTAGTCAGGGAAAAAATTTTTAAAGTGTATGTTGTATTTAATATAGGTGTGTACAAGATTCTCTACCTCCCCTCC
Organism: Capra ibex; assembly: GCA_006410555.1. Lineage (NCBI taxonomy): Eukaryota > Metazoa > Chordata > Mammalia > Artiodactyla > Bovidae > Capra > Capra ibex. Next base: position 18,065,867 of record SJYO01007492.1, read on the forward strand.
CCTCACTCTAATTAAATCTGGAACTTTATTTCCTTCCAAGTAAATCTGTGAACGAAATTTGAGATTGTAACTGGAGTTGTACTTAATGAAATCCATCCTTTTCCCCTTTGATGGTCACCTATCCGAGGGCTCGCGACCCCTTTCAAAAACTCGAAAAGAAGAAACTTTTACCTCGTAAGAATAATTATCAAGGTAACTCGCTAGAACGGTAGACACTCCGTAATTGGGTCTCTGGGAGGAAGAGAAACGTCCGACCTGTTAAACGAATTATACCGGATACCGCATTTCTCCATTAATTTTGAGGTGTCTAACGGTCTACAGGCACAACCGTGTCTGACCCCGATCTTAAAAAAAAAAAAATTAAGTGATTGAATGGAAAAAAAAAAAATTAAGAAGGAAAAAGAAGGTGGTCGTACAGTGTAAGAAAAAATGAAAGTCTGGAGTCAACCAAAACAAAGAAAATCCCGTGTGTCACACAAACACACAAAGTGAAAAAGAAAATAAACGTCCACCCAAAGAGGATGCCAAGTCCACGGTGTCGATGGTTCGGGAACTATTAGACCAGGAGCTTGTCGAGGGGATTCTCCCTTTCGACACTGAGAAACGGTCGACTAAAACGTTTGAACGTTCCGTTGACAAAACGTAATCGCTACGGTTCTAAGTCAATTCTCCCGTCTAAGGTCGTTTAGTTTTAATCTTGTAAAACGAACAGTACCAACTGTTAGAATACTAACGGTCACCTCTTTAATCTAAGACCTGATGGTCGGGACCGGTTTCCTACTTATTTACGCACCTACTGGAATACTGAGGACGGGGGTGGAGTCACAAGTAAAGTCCCGTGTCGGACTCTTATTTCACATAGACACACGTGGAGTTGGTCTCCAAAGAAAACAATGTCCAAAATCGTCATTAATAGTCAGGAGGGAACCAATATACACATACATGTAAAATTTGAACGACAAAGAAAATAAATTTTGGAAAAACACCCTAGTTCCCAAGTTTTCCTCAGTTTCAAACCCCCTGAAAGATTTACATCAGTGTCCCCACAAGGTCTGGATCAGACTTTTGACTTAGACGTTTAACCCACGACATACAGTGACACAGGTACTCTAAGGGTGCACATGAAAACTATTCGGGGTAACTCGACGGTCCCTGTATCGTAGAAAGAGTAGGACGAGACGTCTCGACGTGTGAAATTAAGGGGAAGGATGACAGTTCCCTTTTTTCACACCAGTACTCCTCAGACTTAGTATGAGGGGTATACTCCACTCAGAAAATGGTGAACCGACACGTCCCATTCATAACCCAACGGGTTTTTGAAACGAACTCAAAAAGATATTGTAGAATACCTTTTCGGGTGTGTTTGAAAAACCGGTCGGGTCAAGGACGAGACCTTTGACCGTGTCTCATCTCCTTCATTAAACTGACGTCTGAAGAGAGAGCTTAACGTCAGGGTCGGGGATACTCCAATTGACACTTAATGGAGGTACATAGACCGTGTACCAAACGGACAAGGGTGCGTAAAATGTATAAAGGGTCGAGACAGGGTATGGAAACGAGGAGAGCCTGAATCACTCTATGATACTTCTTTCACTACGAATATATGTCTACTCCAGTCCCTTCTGTCGTGTGTGCGACGGTAGAAGAGGTCAAGGGATGGGTATCAATTTGTAGTACTCAGGTATTCTCGTAAGAGAAAAGGATGATTCGGGTCTAAACCTAGGTCTCAGGAAGGATGGTTTCACGAGTCCATCGTAATGGTGGACGTCAACTCCGAGATGAACTTTGGAGAAACGATCGGGGACTGAAACCGAAATATTATAAATCGACAAGAGATGGATATTTGACTTTCTCCAGGCAACTGAATCAACCTCCTCTCTTTCAACTCTTCTGTTAGAAGTCTTTATTACGTTTATTGTTAATGTATACCTAAACGGGAAGATTCTTAAGTGTGGTACTACTAAACCCAAAACAGGACAATTAAACAAAAATTCTTTCTCCCTTCTAACTAAATCACTTATTATGACTTTTATTATAGACAACTCAACAATACAAATCGTATAAAAGTCCTCGGTAAACTAATAAATTTAAGATCAATCTATGTCTCATAAGAAAGTATCCCGAAAGTTTAGGATACGTATATACCTATATACAAGTAAAAATTTTGTCAGGATTTACTGTGAATTAGGTAAGAGAAGGGGTCAAAAAAGAAGGAGAGGAAGACAGGGAGAGAAGTCCTTTTTTTTTTTTTTTTGATTGGTTTACTTTTCGTTTATGATCAGTCACATATCTTAGTTTTATGGACATATTCAAAATATATTCATTTTACAATTGTTTATAAAAAAGACGATATCCGTGACCATTGGATTAACAAAGTAGACTACGTAGGTAGTACTTAGTGTATGTATAAAATAGTCCGTTACTTATCATAGACTTCCTAGCAAAAAGAAAGGTTCTAATACACTTTTGACTCTTCTAAAGCTTCGGATTATGTTTTCATCAGTATTGTCCTGTTTATTGTCAAAGGACGAAAAGATTACATGTCACTAAGTTCTATACATTTTCGTGTTTGGTGAACTTTAGAGTGAGGACACTGTGAATCTTTACTTAAGGTCTATTATATCGTAGTTCCTCACTAGTGGAAATAATAATGACGAGTCCCCAAAAAAACCTTGAGAGAACTTATTTACAATTTACTTTGTATTCGGTGGGAAACCTCATTATTGTTCAGAACAGATAAGTAAGAGTACATAGAGGTAGGAGTTATTACAGTTCTCTAGAAATTGCTAACAATTCAGTTCCCTGACGTTTCTACCACCTGAACTCGTGAAGATCCCGGATTTGAAGGAATTTTATTTTTTCAAAGGGTTCGTAACTGGAGATGGTCACAATAAGTGGATAAGTTAGTTATTTGTCAATAACTCACGAAAGATACACAGTACAGACACTCTAAGGACATACCGGAGGTGACTTATTTATCTCACTTTACTACCTACTTCATCCCGGGGAAGATACTTCTCAAGTGACAGATGATACCCCTCCCTCCCTCTCCCAGTCCCACTCTATGGGATACTTGTATATGACACTATCGCACTGTCTCGGAACGAGACTCTCAAGAAGGACCAAAAATCCTCAACTCGATCCTAAAAGAGAACCGTAAATGTACGGAATCGGTCAGATCGACAAGGGTAGTCTTCTTTACGGCGTCTGTAATCAAAAACGTAAAACCAAAAATTTGGGACTTCTGAGAGGACGTTTGTGAGTGAGTCGGGAGACGGGGCACAGACACAGACACGTAGACACACAATAGGTGCCAGTCTGACTACAGACCTGGTCAGGGGGGAAGACGAACAGGGGGGTCCAAGAGAGGTTAGTGGTAACTACCCTACTGTTCGGAACACCCTTACTTGTAGGGACCAGTGTGTCCTTGCCCGACCACGTAGAAACAGATGTTGGACAGGGGACTAAGACTGCTCTCACAGGAGACCGTCGAGAAACCGGGGAAACCGCGTCACTTGTTGCAGTTCCAGTAGGCGCTGAAGTTGTGGTTGTTCACGTTCCCTAAGCCGAAGCAGTGGTACTGGTTGATACTACTCCGTCGGTACCGGTAGCGGTCGGAGTTACCCATGGCGGACCCCCTGGCTCACGACGTTCAAAGGAAATTTTGGTTGTTTCGAGTGTTCAGGACTTAAAGGGTAGGAATGAATAGTTTAATATATATATTTATATATGCTTGTTTTGTGTGCGCGCGTGTGTGTGTGTGTGTGTGTTCTCTCTCTTTGTTTGAAAAGTTCCGAATATAAGTTGGTACCTGAAATATTCGGTCACAACGGATTCATAATTTTGTAACCTAATAGGACTCCACATGGTCCTCTCCTAAAATATTACGAATCTTTTTTTCTTTTTTTTTTGTGTTTTTTTTATGGAAACTACGTAACTTACAAGAAAGTATCGACAGCAACAACTGATATATATGTATCTATCGCTGCACGTCCCTAAAAATGGGTCGGTCGATTGAAATGATGGAAGGAACTTCCACCTAGAAAAATTCTACTGGTAAGCGAGTAAACTTCTTCTTTTTGTTTTTTGTTTTTTTTTATTATTTTTATTTTGTTAAAAATGTTTCATTACCCTAAGTTTCTCTCTTTTCTAAAAAAAAAACAGTTTTACAACTAGGTTAGTCTAACCATTTTTTTTTATTTTATTTTGGGGGTGTGTTTAATTTCTCCTTATTATTTTTAACGTTTTTAATTTTTTGAAAACGTTTAAAAAAATAAAAAGGAAAAAAGAAAATATAGTACACTTGATTTTTGTCAGAAGACAATCCCCTACCCCCGCTCCCCCTATGGACTACTGTAATTGTTAAATTATTGTAATTGTAACAACGGTTTCTCCACCAGAGAAACGACTTTTACCCAAAGTTCTTTTTAGATAAAAATATTTTATATTTCTTAAAAATGTTCTCTTAGACCTAAACTCTTTTTTTATAAAACTGACCGATTAAATCCCCTTTAACTGTTGAAACAGCGCAAGTATGACGTGACCATTGAAAAATCTCTAGTTCTACACACAAAATTTGACCTAAGCATCTGACAAAAAACTTCCTACCCGATATTTGTCTACTAGAAGTATAGAAAAGTATCGTACATTATTATTATATTTTTTAATAATTAATGATCCCCTTTCCTCACAAGCAAGATGGGTCCCATGGTGTCAAGGGGTGTCAGTTTTGGGTTTTCGTTCCTCTACTCAACTTTCTGTCAAAAAGAAATTCAGTAGTCATACCCTACAGTCGTCTTGTTTTTAATTTTTCTAATTAAAAGGAAAGTTAGATTTTGAAGGAATCAAACTCGTCATCCACGATGCTTTAATAAATGTATAGAATCATAGTATCAATTTACATTACACAAATCCTCTCCTTTTGTTTTCTATGTAAACGAAATTTAAGTAATTCCTTAAAAGTTTAAGTGAAACATCGGGTACGACTATCTTAACCCGACACAACCATGTAAACTTTGTGACAAATACAACGAACTTTGTGAATAAATAAATTAGCGTCTACACTACTACGGATACCGGCTCTAGTTTATATCGATCTAACCGATCTGATGCATAAACAAATGAATTTGATACCCTTCTTCGTATAATAACACAGTAAGACAACACACACATACACATATATGTTATATTTATATATATATATTTCAATAAAAAAGAAACCCAATTAAATAATATTCAACATTGTGAACCGATCAAAACAAACATATACAGAATTTTACAAAAGAATACTATAAATTCACTGTCAATTTCTCCATAGTTCCATTGAACACATCTTGATAACAAACTATATAACAGTACAAACAACACTTATAAAAAAAGAATGACGTGTCATCTTTTTATTTTCGTTGACCCAGAAAGAAAATTACATTAAGTCTAACCCCTTTTGTTTTGTCTCGATTCCCTTGTTTTACTGACTCCCTCGTAAGAGGGTGCAGGTCACGTGACTAGTAAAATCATACAAACACGAAACATGCCAATATATAAATTTTGTTTTTGCTTTGTTTTTTTATGTTCCCAAGTACGAGAAGGGACCCATTATCTTTGTCAATGAGCGATACGTATTAGATCAACTATCAATTTAAACGATAACGAAAAGAACAGAACAATATATGTTAGAAAAGTTATGGTCAAATCAGAATTACCATTATTTTGCAATACCAATAAATATTGAACACGAATAAAACACGCAAAAAAGGGTACGACTTGGGTGATTCACGTACATCTGTCTCGACAACAAAAGTGTGACTTCTCCGTTTGAAACACCATCATCAGCATCACCATCCGTCTATTGCTTTTGGTCCCGACGTGGTATCTGAGGAGGAACTTTAAAAAAAAGATAAAAAAAAGGAGCAAAGTCAAAACTCTTTTTTTTTTTTTTGTGGTCTAAAGTCAAGTCTCTTGTGAGCAAGTTGTAAGTCTCTTTGGAAAAATATAGTGGACGATACTTACTTACGTCAAACGACCGTTTCAAAACTACGTAAACGATTCGTAATCACCTTTTCCGTACGGTTGTAGAGAAGAGATATTGCACAAGTGAGAACCCCCTTTTTTTTCCTTTTTTTTAGAATCCTGGTCCGTCAACATATGAAATCAATATTACTTACTGAAGTACAATTAGAACGATCAAATCTACTAAAGACTCCCTTTCATAACATTTACAAAAAAAAAAGGAATTAGAACAACACAAACTTAATAAACATGAAATAGACAGGTCTGTTATTTACTTTCACACATCTTACCTAAACTCGAAGGGTCTAAAAATTTACACAAATAAGTGTGAAAAAAAAAAAGAAAAACCATCGTAGAAGTCTAAAGGGGTTATAAAAATGGCAATTTGTTTTTTCCGTCTCATTTTTAAGACAAAACGTTGAATCGGTTCAGAGAGCTTCAGTTAAGTCATAAGTTTTGAGTAACGGAATCAAGGCGTGATGATATTCCACACCAGAAATCGGGTGTCATATCCGCAGTAGACCCTCGAACAATTTTACGTCTTAGAGTCCGACATACGTTTAGATATAAATTGGTCTAGGGGTTCACTTAGTGACCATTTCACAGTCTTCGTGACAGGACCAACTATTGTTTGGTTGTGTAAACCGTAACACAAACCGTAATCGCAGACAATAAGTAAATATTCGCATGAACACTGAACACGTCTTCTTTCCCTCAGTGATAAACGTCTGGTAGATAATACAGACACACCACGGGAGACACAAGGGAGGGAACCAGGGTGCGCTGGACCCTCTCCTTCTATCGTGATAGGAGTAAAGTGTCTACCGTTCTGACTCCAGTCACTCTCTCTAATTTATTGAACTTTACCGATCGTTTAAAGGTCGACCCTAAATATATATATATATATTAAATAAACCGACATGGTCCAGAATCAACGCTGTACACCCTAGATCAAGGGACTAGTCCCTAACTTGGGTCTCGGGGATGTAACCCTCGTGTCTCAACATCCGTGACCTGGTGATCGTTTCAAGGGGTCGACCTCGAAATTAGGTTCAGACTATCTGGACATGGTGTGAAGCCAAAACTCTACCGTCTTGAACTCGTTATCATTCCTTTGTCTTGTAGAGATGACATTTATTGTTCTTTCTAGTGAAGAAATAAATTTAAGTAAAAACGAACGACGACGACGACGACGATTCAGCGAAGTCAGTACAGACTGAGACACACTGGGGTGTCTCCCGTCGGGTGGTCCGAGGGTCCAGGGACCCTAAGAGGTCCGTTCTTGTAACCTCACCCAACGGTAAAGGAAGAGGTTACCTAATTTTAACTTTTCACTTTCATTTTCACTTCAGCACAGACTAAGAATCGTTGGGGTACCTGACGTCGGGTGGTCCGAGGAGGCAGGTACCCTAAAAGATCCGTTCTCATGACCTCACCCCACGGTAACGGAAGAGGCGTAAAAACGAATCTTCACCGTTTATAGACTGAAAGAATGGAAACTTATCTTTGGGATTTGTTTCTGAAAAAGTATGACACATATTTCATGTACTAATTTCGAATCGGATCCTCCTTTTCTGATGGATTTTATAGTACTTCAGTATAATTTTATACTAGACTTGAAATGTCTACTCGTAAAATCACTAAAGGACTATACTAGTAAGTGACTACTATATGATAGAAAGAAAAAGTAGAAAAGTGATTAACTTTTAAGTATAATGAGGTATTTTGTAGTGTAGTGGTAGGTGTTCGACTGTGTCCTTCTTCTTTACGGGAGTGACTAGGTCTCCTTCCTCATCAGTTCTAAGTGGAGGTAAAGAGTAATAGAGGAAAAAATAATAAAATAATTTAATGAAGTTACCAATCGTATTAATTTAAGTCCCGTTTCTTACCCTAAATTAATTGGTGTGATTTATAATTTTGAGGTTCAGCCGGACTTGAAGTGTATGAATTTCAAAGAAGGAAATCAAAATAGAATTTGTGTTCTGGGATACAAGGAAAAGACTTCTTTTTGTCCGTAAGTTTGATTAGTGACGGGGGGTCCTTATTGTCTCGAAGTGTTTACACACAGATCCTAGGTTTTTACAACGACGGTTCGGATACTACCAATAGTGGCTCGTAGTGGTGGGGACGAGGAATTTCTACAGTAAAATCACGTGAAATCTGTTTACCTATGTAATAAAACCTTATAACCTTCAACTACCTTAGAATGGTCAAGTTTGTCAAGTAAGGGGTTGGAGGTTTTCAAAGTGTTTATCGACATCCACAAATTTATCTAGAAATTTTATAGGCATCTTCCCGTAAGATGTATGTAGGAGAGTCGTTACGAAGGGTGGTAGTCGTGTTGCACAGACGGATTGTAGATTATTTTTTAGGTAGAGTGACGTTTACATTCGGACAATGGAGTTTAGAGGTCCGTTTGTAACATATCAAAGAGATCCACAAACAACCTTTCCAAATTGTTTAGTGTTCTTATGTCTCTAATAATTTAAAGAAAGTCCAGGATCCATGTAATACAAAACGAACCTACTTTTTAACGTAAGGTCTCTTCTGACTTCCGTAAATGAATCATAATGAAGACAGTTGCACTATCCTTCTCTTCCGTTTTTTTGTGTTTGAACACAGGTATTGGTCGGGCGTAGTAGTGGTGGTAGTAGTTTTGATGAATGTAGACGATGGTTTCTAGTTTGTGTTGGTTTACTATCAACGTCGGTCGTCAAAAGTAGTTGATCCCAGGACAAATTAAAAGAAAGTAGTATTAGTTAGTAATGAACAAGTAAACATTTATTTTGTAAACTTAGGGTTTCTTATTATAAACTTTCGTATAAACTATGAGTATTTCGGAGAACCCCGGGGACGAATCAGTCATAAACCCAGACCGATGAAATAGGAACAGTCTCAAGTTGTGAATTAGTGGAAAATGGTATCTACTAAGTCCTTTGAGGGTCAAGAACTTTAACAAGACAGGACTGAAAGACATCCGTGATCCGTAAACAAGGGATTGTCTGTATACGTACGTTTGTGTGCTCCGTTTGTAAACATGTCAACTCATCCTTTACCCCAAAAGGTGAAAGTAGACGTTTAAGTTTTTAGTCTAGACTATTCTGTCGTAATTGTCGGTCTCGTACTAAAGATTTACCTTCTCGATAACTCCGGTAGGAAGGACCTAGGTAAGGTGTCGGAATTGTTCGCGAGTGCCTTGTGTCGATATATTATAGGAATGTGGGAAGTGACGGAAACAAGATGGACATTTTCTCTTATTATTTTCCTTTAATGTAAAATAAAGGTACTCGATTTTAGTTTAAAATTATAACAGGTTTTTACTGAGCTTGACAAGGAAATAGAATAATCGAAAAACCGTATAATCCATTATTCTATTAAAGAGTACCATGTCATAAATACAATCTTAGTATAAAGAGAGACACGTCTAGTGAATGTCTTCACAGACAATTGGCCTCTCTTACTACGTATTAGCCGTGAATTCTAATTTTATCTGGACTCTTGTATTTGCCCAAGGAAGTTAATTTCCTTATCGTAAAGAGGTCAGAGTAGCAAAACCCTAAGGTGTCGTCTTATTTTTGACCGAGTTTTAGTGGGTTGGGACCCAATTAATGGTCTTCAGGAGGGATACGTTCAGGTCAAACTAGATGGTCATCAAGTTTACGTCTCACCTGAGTTGCGGTGAGGTTCTACGGTACATTAATAAAATTTACCAAAGGTCGCTTCAGGAACTCCAAGTTATTTACCAAAGATCTTTCTCGTGATCGTAAATAATAGAAAGGTTATACGGTCCGTGAGATGTAAGTCGTAAACCAGGAAGATGGTTGAGTCGCTCCTTACTATAGGGGGAAAGTGTGACTCGGTTTGCTCTAAGTCTCTCTAAACCGTAGGACAGGTTCCCTCATCCACCACTTCTGTCTTAAGTTTGGGTCTGGATACACTGGGGTTTCGAGGGTCAATATAGTGGGACCGATATTCGGTTAAGACAGTATTAATCTCAAAGTAAAGTTAATTTTCACCTCTACTCAGGACAATATATTGTTTGTTCCCTTTATCGTAATTACGAGACACGGACCCCGATTGAAAGAGGGGTTTAGAAATTACCTTTTTACCCAGGTTATTGAAGCCAAATGATCGTTTAACTTTTTGTTTTGGACTTGCATTGTCAAAAATTTGACGACAAAAGGGTCGTCACGATTTTTTTAGTTCATTCTAACAAACAACTGTCTGTGGTCTTCAGTAACTCCATCTTTCCTCAGTTCCTATCCTAATATTTCATTTTTACAAATGTTCGGTGGAATCGACGGGAACTTGAACCAGGACAATCTGAGGGATACTTAATTTCCGTAACACACTTGCTTGGTCGTAATGAAACCACCCGCGAGGAAAGTGATGGACACGACGGTGGTCTAGGAGTCTTGTTAGGACCCTTCGTGTAATGAATTAAGGGTAAAATATAGACTGTTTTGTCCGAGTCTCTACAGTCCATAGACCGGGTTCTAACATGTCGTACTTCGTCTTAACCTTAAATGTGGGTACGGTAGACCGAGGTCAGGTTACAGAAAGGTGATTTGGTGTGGCTAATGGAAAGTTACACTGTGGTGGTAGTCACTCCTTTGGTTGGATTTTCGGAACAGGTGTGATCTTAGGAATGGGACTGGTAGACGGTGCACGGTCCGTGACTCGATCTCGGTGTGCAACTCATTTGTATGAGTTGGAAGGAAAGAGGGTGAATAAAACACACACTGTGACGTCATCCAATACTGTCTTTCACTTCCACTTTCACTTCAGCGAGTCAGCACAGGCTGAGAAACGTTGGGACACCTGACATCGGATAGTCCGAGGAGACAGGCACCCTAAGAGGTCCGTTCTTATGACCTCACCTAACGGTAAAGGAAGAGGTCCCCTAGAAGGGCTGGGTCCCCAGCTTGGGCCCAGAGGACGTAACCTCCGTCTGCGAAATAGGAGACTCGGTGGTCCTTTGTTTGGTTTTTCTTTCCCCCTATGTTCAAACCTTAAGACAATGTTTCTGTTCTATATACTTTGTTAATAAATCCACACAGTCTAGCAAAGATACGACCCTCCCCTTAATCTCCTTTAAAAATCTTAGGCACTTCTCACTTTCCTCATAAGGTCCCGGGTCTGTCCTTTCTCCTATACCGGACTTCCCTTCTCCTGTCGAGACCACTTTCTTTCAAGACCCAAAGTTAAGGGACCATTTGACAAATTACAGAGACTCTGAGGACTACTCTCTTCCTTCCTATATTTTATATAGCTTGAAGGGAACACCAGGTCACCAATTCTTAAGTCCATGGTTACGTCCCCCGTACCTAAGACAGGGACCAAGACCCTTCTAGGGTGTACGACCTCTCGTCGATTCGGGTACGCGGTGTCGATGACTTCGGGCTCTTGGGATCGTAGGTACGAGACGTTGTTCTCTTCGGTGGTGTTACTCTTCATATGCGACGTCGACTCTCACCAGGGTCGAACGGCGTTGATCTCTTTCGAGTACGTATCGTTGTTTCTGGGTCGTGTCGGTTTGCATTATTTGCTAATTTTTTTTTTTTTGTCTATTTTATGTAGTTCAGAGACTGTGAGTCACTTCTTATCATCTTCAGTTTGACATCGGTCTTTCTAAAGGTCTCCCTTTGTCGAGTCTACCCCGGTAGACTGACACCCCCTCCTCCCGTCACCCCTAGTCACCACCTACGGAGAGTTACATTTCTTGTCTCTTTGGGAGTTCATTTCCTCCCCGTTCTATCATCCCTACGTACACCCTTATCCACGAACCTTTAGAATGACCCAAAGTACTATGAACTCAACGAAAGTTTTATAACCCAACCGGTCAACCCAAGATTAACCGCAGGGGTAGTATGTCTTTTGGGTCTTGTTTGAAAAACCGGTTGGGTTATGTTATCATTGACGTTGGTGTGTGGTCTTCTCCGAGACTAAGGAGGAGTCGTTGGTCTCTTCCTTAACCGGGTAGGAGACCTCGGACCGGTGATATCACTGAGGTGGTAAAATGAAGGAATAAGGGACGTTGAGGAGTTACTACGTGAAATAGCTTCCAGGTGAAGAGGGACGTATTTGTCGAGTTTAAGGTCTCTTCCCTGGTCCAACTGGGACCAACCGACCGTAAATATCTGACGACGATATTAATTAAGAGCAAGGGTGTCTGGTTGGATCAGGTTTGTCGACTTCGGTCCCGACCTCAGTACACGATGTGTTGTGCCGGACGACCATTTCTTACCCAACCCACCCCATCCGTAGAACTTCTCGGACCCGTTATGTCACTCCTCACAGACCCGTACCATCTCGATTCCGTCCGGAAGGACTCCAACCACTTGTCTACCTCCGTCCACGGCTCCTCGGATCCATCCGCCACCACCCGTCTATCGTTGTCTTATTCTCTTTTTCTCAACTTGTGAGTCCGACTTCGTCCCCAAAAGAAATCTTTGTGTCCCACGGTCTTTCAAAATCTCCTCTCTTTACTCCGTAAAAGTAAGTATTCGTTTATGGACAATTTTCTGACTATAGTGGTTCAGGCCGAGGAGAACCGACATTCGTGTTCTCAGTATTCTAGACAGAGAGGGTTCCACTAGACTAGTCTGATAAATATTTTCCATCGGGAGGGGTTGAAAAGCGTGTTAACCGGAACCGGAACGGAAGGAACCACCCCGAAGGGTCCACCGTAATCACCATTTCTTGAGGGGAGGGCTAAGTCCTCTGTTTTCTCTGTACCCAAGTTAGGAACCCAGCCCTTATAGGGGACCTTCTCCCACACCGTTGGGTGAGGTCATAGGAACGGACCTTTTAGGGTACCTGTCTCCTCTGCCCGTCCGATACCAGGTGTCCCAGTGTCTCTCAACCTGTGTTAACGTTAAAGCGTTCGTCGTACGTACGTGACGGAAGGGACCATCGATACTCTTCAGGAACCTTCAGCCAAGTCGGAGGAATAAACCAGGAGGGACTGCGGGTCGTAATCACTCTCGTCCCAACCCCAAACACCACCGGGGTAGACGGGTGGGGAATCGTATGGGAGTAGTTTGATCCGGGAGGTCCTCGTTCTACGGCGGTGACCTAGTTAAAGTAGAGACCCGATAGCACTGAACCCCTTATCTCCTCCCCTTCTGGTTAGTCACCCAGGTCACTGTAGTCCTCTGACAAAAAGGACCGAGGTCTCCTATCTCCAACTTCTTATTTCATCTTTTTACCTTTCTTGTGAAAGGATACTCTCGACCCAAGTTAATGGTCGAGACGGTGGTTGAAGGACACTCTAAAACTTGTTTAATATCAACTGGGAACTTGTTGAGTCTGAAATCCCCACGGTAACCGGGAAACCGTCAACTTTTAGACTTATGTGTAATATCAACCGGGAGACGTAGGGACCTAAGTTGGTTGGTACTTGACATATCATGACGACACCACAAATGATAATTTTTTTTAAGCACATATTCACCTGGGTACGTCGAGTTTGGGTATAACAAGTTCACAACTGATATATAAGGTCTGGATGAAAAAGAGAACATAAGGTGTAGGGTTAATTACCCCCTGTGGGTCCTCATAAAGATTTGAGGTTGGCGGAAGGGGATTGATACGTTAGTAAACGGTTTGAGTCAGTAAAAAATGGACGACTTTTAAAGATTTTCAGGAGGGAAAGAGGGGGAGGAGTACCGACTATAGGATCAAACTCAGAATTGTAGAGTAAGTCTCTAGTGGACCTATGACAGACACAAACACGTGTCAAGACCGTGATTGGAGTGTCCTTTTGAAGGGAGGAGTGGTAGTTATGAGGAAAGTGGGGGAGTTGGTCCTACTAGACGGTTTTTGTGATTAGACTGGTTTAGTGAGGGGACGGATGTAGGGTAGTGACCTAAAGGTAGTAAGTCTACTATGTCGGGTCAACGCACTTATACTGAAAGTTCCGGAACGTAGTGGAACCAAGACTACCAAGTCGATCGATGTAAGGAGGAAAAAAAGGACGGAGTATCAAACACCAGGTCGATACGTTTTGATCCTTGACAAGGGACTTATGTGTGTCGTAAACAGCGTCAGGATGAGTGTAAAGAAGAAAGAAAGATTGTCTTGAGACTAAAGTGACCCCGTTGTTTTACGAATCGATGTTTTATAGAAAGTCAAAAGGAATGTTAGTCTCCATCGGTGTAGTGTTCCAAGACCAGTTACTCTATATTGTTCAGGAACCACTCCGAAGGTCCTTTCGAGAAATTTTCTACTGTGTCCCCGAAGGGACCACCGAGTCACCATTTCTTGGACGGACGGTTACGTCCTCTGTGTCCAAACTAGGGATCAGACCCTTCTAGGGTGTATGGTGTCTCGTCAATTCGGGCACACGGTGTCGATGACTTGGACACGAGACCCCGGGTACTTGACGTCGATGATTTCAGGTACACGGGATCAGACACGAGACGTTGTTTTCGGTGACGTTACTCTTCAGACACGTGACGTTGACCTCTCATCGACGACAAGTGGCGTTGATCTCCCTTTTCGGGTGGTCGTTACTTCTGGGTCGTGTCGGTTTTTGTTTAATTGTTTATTTTAGACATTGGATTTTTTTCTTTCTTTTTTTTACAGATTTTTCCTTGTCTGTTGTGTTATAAATGGGAAAAGGTAACGGGAGAAGGGGAAGAAGGAAGGAGGGTGTACCTTACGACTACACTACAGACCTCGATGTACACAGAACGACGTTGGTTCTTCCGTGATCACTTTTGGTTCCCTACCGTCTAATCTTCGTGTACTCCACTGATCCAGGAACCACCATGGAGACTTAACGATATCGTTGGGACCTAATAGAGGGGTTCTAGAGAAAATGAACTCTTTTTTTATATGAGGAATGACGTCTCGAAGGGTCGGTGACTTGTATAAGAGTGACTACACGAGTAAAGTAGAGGAGGCGGCAGACTCGGTGGTCCACCCTGGGATCCGAGAATGTTGGGGACTCTTACGGAGAGACCGGGGTGTGTAGACAGGGAGATGAGAAGACCCCTGTTTACTTATAAAAACATGATGTAGTGGTAGATTGTTTCTGATCTGTTGAAACAGAGTGACCAAATTGAAACGAATGATGAAACAACCCGAACCGAAAACGGGTACACGGAGTCAAACTGGTGTAACTACTTCGGATGGAACTTGAAGTTCAAGTGTGGTCTACAAGTCTCGGGGATTGTAGAGGTGACGGTACCTAAGGTAAGGGTGAGTGGAGTGACAGTGTCGACATAAAGACGGACGTAGTCAGACGGTACACCGGTTCCGAAGAGGACCCGATAGGTAGGTCACCGTGACTGGACAGAAACTGGAGAGTACGGGGAACCCCGAAACTAGGGACGATGGGCGATTGACCTTTAGAGTCGTAGAAACGAGTGGAGGTCTAGGGGTCCCGAGAGAGAGAGAGAGAGATTGTACGAACGAGAGAGTGAGAACAAGTAGTGACCCCTACGTGGGAAGGAGAGAGAATAGGGTGAAACGAACCTTTCCTTGTTAGGATGGTGTCTCAATGGGATCACAGAATGGCTTTACCAAAAATCCTAAATGGTTCCCCGGTCCACTTTCAAGTGATTCTTCTCGAGATGTGATACGGGTGTTGATCACGGGGAATGGAAGTGTGGTCAAATGGCCGGACTAGGAGACACGAACGGAGGGAGGTGAGGCCGTCACTATAAAAGAGAGTCATTAAGGAACAGGAGTAACATTAGACCGAAGGTTACGAGAGAAAGGGGTGTTGGAGTTACAGGTAGTATATACCTGTAACATATACAGACTTGGAATTTATACTTGTTAGGTTTAAGAATGGACAACTCAGATACGGTTGGACCCCTGCATCGATCTGTAGGTTTCCCGAATCTGTCACACGTCTTAGGACTCCGAGGACACTGTCTTACTTATAGATTTAATAGATCCGGAGTCAAAGGGGTAAACATTTACGTCCTCGTCCTGATGGATTAGAGTCGGAGTAGTCAGACTATGGTCCTCCTTGGGGTCCCCGTCCGAACTCCTGGGTCTTATGTAATCTTGGTCAGATCCGCGACCCCCTCCCCCTCTCACTCCCCCTCTCCTTCAAAAGTTAGTCCACGACTCGAAAGTGACGGTTTTTTAAAGGGTGTTTGTTTGGGTGGGGTCGTTTCCTTCGATGACAGCCGACCGTGTGACGTCTTTTCTTCCGCCCGTACTCCGGAGTAATTAGGCCGTTTGCACCCTAGTCAACGTCTATGGGGGTCGGGTGGGTGAAGAGTGGTAGACGACGACGGTGCCTCGACCTCCGCACGCCGAGACCACCCTCAGGTCGGACTTCGGACGTCTTCCTGGACACGGGATCTGATAACCCGTTGGAGCCGGTGTCCCTAGGTGTGTAAGGTCCGACCACGGGGTTGACACAGAACGTTGGGGGTAGGGGTGAACTTTACGTTATAGTGTTGGGAGGTGTCTTGAGACGGAGTGAACCTTCATGGGTATCCTCTTCGGAGTCGTAGGACTTGTTTATAATTCGTTTATTTACTAGTTTAACGTAACTGACTCTTGGTTGGTACACAGTCCGTGTGTGGATAGAGAGTATTTATGAGGGGGTTTAGTGTGATTCTGAGAGGTGTTGGTCAGGATTAAGACCTACTAAAACTATACGTGTGTCTACTAGGAAGGTTATAGGAACGAAGACTTAAGAGTTGGAGACGAAGAGGGAGGAGCAATGAGGGAGGGACGAGTATACAGTTAGGAATTCTGGACTTACGGTCAAAGTTTGTAGGAGAATAGTTACGGATGAAGGATAGGGTGAGAGAAATGATGGGACTGAGTTTTATTGGGAAGTGAGGTGACTCTGGAAGTTGAGTGAAAAATGACAGGGAAGGGAGGGGTCGGGTGTACAGGAGTGAAGGTAAAGATAAGGTAAATTTAAGGTACCAACTTATATATTAGGGTGCGAATGTTCGTAGGAAAAAACCGGGAGGGATTAAAGTGACATGAGATCAAGTAAGTGAGAGGGAGAGAGGTTCTACTGTGGTAGGACGGAAGAGGAGAAAGAAAGTTTGGAGGTTATGGAGGACGGAGTAGAGGTAAAAGTTCCCTTCTGAGACGAAGGAGAAGAATGAAAGGATGAACGGCAGAGATTTAAAGAAGGAGTAGAGAAACTGGAGATTTATGACCTCAGACTTAAGAACCGGGAAAAGAGATTGATGTAAGTGAGTAGTCTTAGTGAGTAGGTCCCAGTAACGAAAATTATATTAAATAGAAGTCTACTGAGGGTTGGGTCTAAAGAGGGAAACTGAGACTTCTGTATGTATCTTAACGGTTTGACTACAGAAGAGGACTGACAGATTTCACGTGGAGTTTGAATTGTATTGGTTTTCGGTACGGCAAAATGGAAGAGTAGGTGAGTTAGATGAGAGAAGGGGTAAAATCGTTTTCCGTCGTGGTAGGAAGGTCAGAAAATTCCGTTTTGGAAACCCCAATGGTAATTGAGGTAAATAAAAGGAAGAGAAGAGATCTGTAAAAGGGGTAACACGTCTCTAAACCTTGAAACAAGTGATAACATTGGAGTCGAAGACTTTATTACCGGTAATCATCCACGAGTTATTTACAAATTATTATTTATTTACAATTTATTCACTTATTAATTCAATTAAATTAATTTACTGAACTCATAGTTCAGTTGGATAGACAAATAAGTTATTTATTTTATTAATGTCTAACACTATTCCAGTTGTTTTCTTAGGTTTTACGTCATAAACCCACGTTAAAGTTTTTACTGCCTTACTAGAGACAAGTAAAGGTTCCGTTTTGTAAGTTATAGTGTCAGTAGGTTCAGATACGGTGTTAGTGATTACGACTTCTTCGACTTACCAAGATATTACTCAATGTTCTTGAAGATCTTGATTGTAGTTTTTTTTCTACAGGGAAAGTAGTATCCCCTGACCTTACGCTTTCATCCTTCAGTTCTCTATTGACCTCATTGTCCGTTCAAACCGGAACCTCGTGTCTTACTTCGTCCCGTTTCCGATTGTCTCAAAACGGTTCTCTTACGTGACCAGTGTCGTTTGTGGAAGAAGGTTGTTATGTTCTCTACTGAGATGTGCACCTGTAGTGGTCTGCCAGTTATGACTTTAGTGTAATTAATATAAGAAACGTCGGCTTCTACTTCTTCGAGATATGCGAGTCGTTTTTTGTTCTGGTCCTCGTCTGACACCGAACCTGATACTTGAGGAATAACGTTTTAAGTCTGAATGTAACTTTTTTTATCCCTTTTGGTCCATTAAGTCCATAATGGATTCAGTTTACGGAATACTAATATGTCACTTTCACCGTTTATATAAGTTCCCTAATCTAGACTATCTGTCTCACGGACTTCTTGAAACCTACCTCCAAGTACTGAAACACGTCCTCCGTCACTAGTTCTGGTGGGGGTTCTTTTTCTTTACGTTTTTTCCGTTTTACCCACAGACCCCTCCGGAATGTTTATCGACTCTTTTCTTCTCTTCACTTTTCGTTTCCTCTTTTCCATTCCATATGTGTAGACTTACGTCTCAAGGTATCTTATCGTTCCTCTCTATTCTTTATCTCCTTTTGTTATCTTACTCTTTCTGATCTCTAGAGAAGTTCTTTTAATCTCTATGGTTCCCTTACAAAGTACGTTTCTACCCGAGTTATTTCCTGTTTTTACCATACCTGGATTGTCTTCGTCTTCTATAATTCTTCTCCACCGTTCTTATGTGTCTTGATATGTTTTTTTCTAGAATTACTGGGTCTATTAGTACTACCATACTAGTGAGTGAATCTCGGTCTGTAGGACCTTACACTTCAATTCACCCGGAATCCTGTGTAGTGATACTTGTTTCGATAACCTCCACTATCTTAAGGTCAAATTGATAAAATTTAGGATTTTCCACTACGACACTTTCACGACGTGAGTGATACGGTCGTTTAAACCTTTTGAGTCGTCACCGGTGTCCTGACCTTTTCTAGTCAAAAGTAAGATCAGGGATTCTTTCCGTCACGGTTTCTTACAAGTTTGATAGCGTGTTAACATGAGTAGATCGTTTCTTTACAAGTTTTAAGAGGTTCGTTCAGAAGTTGACTCTTAAAGGTCTACAAGTTCGACCTAAATCTTTTCCGCTTCCTTGTTCTCTAGTTTAACGGTCGTAGATGACCTAGTAGCTTTTTCGTTCTCTCAAGGTCTTTTTGTAGATGCAAACGAAATAACTGATGTGGTTTCGCAAACTGACACACCTAGTGTTGTTTGACACCTTTTAAGAAGTTCTCTACCCTTATGGTTTGGTGGAATGTACGTAGGACTCTTTAGACATACGTCCAGTTCACCGTTGTCAATCTCGGTCTGTACCTTGTTGTCTGATCAAGGTTTGACCCTTTCCTCATACAGTGTCAATATATAACAGTGAGACGAAGAAATTGAATATATGTCTCATGTAGTACACTTTACGGTCCGACCTACTTCGCATTCGATCTTAGTTCTAACGACCCTCTTTGTAGTTATTGGAGTCTATACGTCTACTGTGGTGGGAATACCGTCTTTCGTTTCTCCTTGACTTCTCGGAGAACTACTTTTACTTTTTCCTCTCACCTTTTTGACCGAATTTTGAATTGTAAGTTTTTTACTTCTAGTACCGATGACCAGGGTAGTGAAATACCGTTTATCTACCCCTTCGTTACCTTTGTCACTGTCTGAAATAAAAGAACCCGAGGTTTTAGTGACGTCTATGACTGACGTCGGTGCTTTAATTTTGTGTAAACGAGGAACCTTCTTTTCGATACTCGTTGGATCTATCGTATGATTTTTCGTCTCTGTAATGAAACGACTGTTTACAGGTAGATCAGTTTCGATACCAAAAAGGTCATCAGTACATACTTATACTCTCAACCTGGTACTTTTTTTAGACTCGCGGTTTCTTAACTACGAAAACTCGACACCATAACCTCTTCTGA
Source organism: Capra ibex (assembly GCA_006410555.1). Lineage (NCBI taxonomy): Eukaryota > Metazoa > Chordata > Mammalia > Artiodactyla > Bovidae > Capra > Capra ibex. The sequence continues at coordinate 18,085,817 of SJYO01007492.1, forward strand.
GAACTCTCAGGGAGCCTGTATTTCCTTTAGGTTGGTCAGGTAGGATTTCCTTTAGTCAGGACTTATAAGTAGCCTCCCTGATTACGACTTCGACTTCGAGGATATGACCGGTGGACTACTCTTCTTGTTGAGTGCCCCTTTCTGTGACTAAGACTCTTTCTAACTTCCGTCCTCCTCTTCCCCTACTGTCTCCTACTCTACCAACCTACCGTAGCGAAAGAGTTACCTGTACTCAAACTCTTTCGAGGTCCTCAACCACTACTTGTCCCTTCGGACGGTACGACGTCAGGTACCCCAGCGTTTCTCAGTCTGTACTGACTCGTTGACTTGACTTGACTTGACACTATTCCAGACCCTTCCTTTTATGATACCTTCTTTTATCGTCTCCCCAAGATCGATCCGTCCCATCTTCAGAAAAGGGACTCTTTTTCTGAAACTTTGATCGGGACTTCTTAATCTTCCTCAGTAACACTTTGTTTGTCCGTTTCTTATAGATATGTTTCAGGATCTCCAATTCACTCTTGAATTATCCAAGATCCTTCGTTGTTTACCGGTCTCCCCGTCTTCTTGTCCTTCACTTCGCTGTCTCTAAAGTCTTCTGTAACCTCTCGACCGATTTAGTATGTCCGAAAACGTCTGGGGTCATTCCTGGCACCTAAAATAAGATTCCAGTGACTTAAGTAGACAGAACAGTTGAAAGATTTCTCACACCTCATTACAATTCTGGACTCCTAAACCTAGGGACAAGTCTCCAATTTCGCAAACGGAGGTTACGTCCTCTGGGTCCAAGCTAGGGACCTAGCCCTTCTAGGGGACCTCTTCCTTCACCATTGGGTGAGGTCATAAGAACGGACCTCTTAGGGTACCTGTCTCTTCGGACCATCCGATATCAGGTGCCCCAGCGTTTCTCAGTCTGTCTGTGCTGACTCGCTGAAGTGAAAAGAAAGACGGTCTGAATGTGACACACTGGAGATGGTTTATAGTGAGGAAACCCTATTGGTAAAGACTGGACGAAGGAAAGCTAGTGACAGAAGTCTAAGTTCACTCCAATCGGTTCCTAGTAGTCTCCACAGTAACGGTCCCGGACATCCCGTAAAATTGGTGTAACAATTTGTGTGTCTAGTTCACTTTCCCTTTCGATCTTTACCTAACGTAAATTTCTCCAATTTATATCAAGTATGGTCGTTCCCGACAAAACGATACCACCGTCAATTTTCCGTAAAAGATCGTTACGGACCCCCAAAGGTCGGTTCTAAGGTCGATTCACGAACCGTAAACTCTTCCCTCCAACTTTTCACTGGATGATTGTCCTTTCATGGACCTCGGACCTCGAGACAGGACAATTCTGGTGTCTCAACCCCGACCGAAACAGTTAGGAACGAATACTAAACCGGTAATTGGGAGTGGGTGTGAAAATGGAGACGTTTTAGAACGATCCAGAGTAGAGGCACGAATCCCTGTCAATTTATATTTGGATTGTTTTGACGGAACTCCAGTCCTGTCGGGGTTCTTCTTAATGTTTTCCTCATAATGGAGACTTAGTCCGAACGGTCTGGATACACACGACCACTGGATTCTCTCGGTCCGACCCCAAGATCCAGTCGTGGCCAACCCGTCCTATCATCGACGTCCATCGATGTAGAGGAGGCAGAAGTCTGTCAACGGGTACCGACGAGTTCCCTTTAACTCCGTCAAGTCCCTTTTCCTGGTCTCAATATGTGTGATTGTATCGGTCCAGTTCGGGTCCGTACCCCAGATCCTCCAGTGTCGTCTGAATTATTGCTACTACGGAAAAGAACTCATGTCTGGTCCTCGGTCCTCGAACTTATGTGAGAGACAGTAGAAAGACCGTAAAAAGGGTGTAATGTCCACTCCTAAGTCTACGTTTCCTCAGAACACTGAGAGGGTCGTAGATGTCCAACAGGCACCCCTTCTACCCTAAGATCGGGTCAGAAAGACTGAGGTTTCGAATACATAAGAGAGATGATTTAAAGTAATAGAGAGGGTTCTATAGACGAAGGAGGGAAGAGAGTGTATCGGACTCCCTCCCGTGTAGATTCCGTGAAAACGTTGTTTTCAGAAACGGGGAGTTTCCACCTTTAAATTCTTATAGTAGTAACAAAAGTCATAGTCGTAGTAATAGATTGGTTCTAGGGAAGGATACGTCGACACGGAAATGGGAGGCCTCTGGGTTCCAACAAGAAGAGAGTAACCGTACTTTAGGAACTTGAACCACATTCTCAATTCTATCATTAAGAATTTTACATCAAGGGTATGTCCGTCGTTAATTTTTTTTTTTATGATTAAAAGTCCGGGATGGAGTCCTAGATGAGTTAACCTTTAAACCTCGCCCCAGGTCTTTAGACAAAATTGTTCGTATCGATCACTAAAGCCATGTACGATCTCAGACTCCTCGTGACTCCTTTCCGCAGGCGGTCGACGTTATTACCGAAGGGTCCACCGTGTCAACCATTTCTCAGGAGGACGGTTATTTCCTCTGTGTTCTCTACGCCCAAGCTAGAGAGTCAGTCCTTCTAGGGGACCTCCACCTTTACCGTCGGGTGAGGTCATAAGAACGGACCTTTTGAGGTGCCTGTCTCCTCAGACCACCCGATGTTAGGTTCCCCAGTGTTTCCCAGTCTGTACTGACCCGTACGAGTTTCCGTTTCGATGACGTTGTCTTTTGGAGGGGGTGGGTCTCAAATAAAGAGTAGGTGTGTTTTAGTATTACCCGTAAGGACTATCCATCCTTCGAAAGGAGGTTCACCTTTAAATATCTGGGTGTTGATATTTCGGTAGGACACAGAAGTGGTAGGGGATTCCGGGTACTGAGGAGACGTACATCAGTCGTCTGTCCCCTTTTCTCCCCTAATGTACACCCTCCAAAGATACCTCGGTCACCGTCTTAATGGAGACGTTTGGGGTCCCTTCTTTACATGAAGGTACACGTTCACCATGAACGGATAGTGACCTTCGTTGTCGACCTTGGACGTCAATTTGGACGGGTGATACTCCATACACCCTCTACACACCACTCTCTTCGTCTTGACAGTGACCCCGGAGAGGGTCTCTAGTTCCCCTACCTTCGTCACCCAGTCTTCGTCTCTGAGTCTTTGTACTCGACCTTGATCATCCTCCCGCGTCCTTTAGACGACACCATCTTGGACCGGTATACCTCCCTGGGGACCTTGAACCACTAAACGGGTGGGGGTATCGTCTGGTCGTGAAGATAGGGAACGTTAAAGGGGTAAGGGTTAGGATCGGTCAAAGGTAGACAAGGAAGGACAAAAGATTCTTAGGGACTGTCCGGTGCACCGGCGGAAAGAAGGCCGGGGTAGGATGAATATTCACGATCGAGAGGAGGTCCCACTCTGTGTCCGCGGTACCTTTCTCGAACTCAAACCCCAGTCTGGATGCAAGTTTAGAACTGACGTAGTGTTCTAAACGTTACCAACCAAGGGAACAGAGTATTTTAGCTCTATTTTCATAATTGGAATTACTCAACGACACTTTCGATTTACTCTTTTGCATAAAGTTAGTGTGTATCATCTATTCCTTCGATAAAAACAACACGACTAGAATACTGGTACACAATTTAGAAAAAAGGATTTGATTTTCTAGGAACTACCGTTCCTGTTCCGAAGAACTCTTATGAATTAGGGGTCGTGGTCGAAGATCCCGTCACGGACCTTGGATCATCTACCATTTCTTTATAAACAGTTATATTTCACAAGACAATTATATTTTTTTTCTAGGACTATACACTGTCCACCGTTTCTGTGCGTTTAGGTTTCAAACCGGGTAGGAGACCTTGACCGTAGGTCAACAGTAGTAAGAATATGTGCCGTTCTTAACCTGAGTAATAATTTTAGGGAGGTTCATTGAAGGGATGGTCGACAGGAAGTCCGACGTTATTCTACTGTTTCTAGACTGTGGAAGTAGTGTGTTAATGATTTTGTAGGAAGAACTCAACGGCAAAACTTTACAAACGGATTAAATCTACCTTAAACCCAAATTAATGTCCTTCTTACACCCGAATTTAAACCCCTTCCCTCCTTATCTATTGACTCCGGGAAAGTGAGTGACTTTCTGAAGGAACGATCTCTTGTGGGTTCATTGTTACCGGATCAGTTTATTTCGTTCACTGTGTTTTCCTTGGACTTTGTAGAAAAAAAAAAAAAGGATTCTTGGAACCTCGTCCTCAGACTCTTCCAGAGTGAGGTCGATCTTTAGGAAGTTACAGAAAGATTCCGAAATCCTGTGTCCAGTTCTACGAACTGGACCATAAATTCTAGGAAGGAAGGAATATAAATTCTAGGAAGGTCCAAGACCGGTGCGGAGGTCAGAGACGTTAGAACAGGGGAGGAGAGTAGAGACTAGGGGCGATGATGTATGGGGTAACTGACACACCTGGAACCCCGAGAAGGTCGAAGAGAGGACTGGTCCCGGGTCAAAATAAAGAAGAGGACACGTTACCTCGAACAGATCAGGTAGTCGGTCGCTTATTAATAACCCCTAAACGACACATGGGTTGTACTAAAATCTACTACCCCTATTTCGTTAATCGTTTGTCTATTTTTAGGGACCCGGAATTTTTCTTTTATCTATTATTTTTACTGGTCTATTTACAGTTGTTATGACAGAAAATTTATCACTATTAACGACTGGTATAATCAAGTAAAAGGGAAAAACGACCGTGACCACTCATTTCCATCGTTTTTTTTTGAACACGAACTAAGTCGTATATTAACAAAATTAAATAAATAAATAAAACCGTGCTTATTTACGGTGTAAATAATGGTACACCGTACACCTTAGCTTGAACACGGGGACGTCACCTTCGAGTTAGAATTGATGACCTGACAGTCCCTACCGGGAGTTGCATGACAAAATTTGTAGGAAGAAACGACAAGATTTCTGAGTCTCCGTGCGAGACATGGAAGAGGATGGTAGCGTGACTCTGGGTAATGGACTATAAATGTCGTGAAATATAACAGGAAGACTGATCTAGTCATCGACGAATTCCCGTTCCTATCTCAAAGTAAAAGTACTTCCGTGGTCTCTAATAGATGACTTATTTACCCTCTTCCTAACACAGTTGGGACCGGACAGACAGGTGACTGGAGATCAGTATGTGGGAAAAGTCATAAAAAGTTAGGAAAGTAAGAAAAGACGGAATGTTTCAAAGACGTTGAGAACGTCACCCGGACAGGACCAAAGATTTCCCCAGATGACCCCAATTTTATAGAACCTCGACTCTAGGGACGCCTGTAAGACCTTTATTCGTACCGATAAAAGGTTGGGTTGAGTTACTTTTATTTATAACGTTTTCAGTAGTGGATCACTCGCAGAAGTTAACGGTCCGTGGTACGATCCGGGAGCTGATCTTACAGAAAGATTATTCATTTTTTTAAGAGGAACCATTAGGAGTGTCGCGGTTATTGACACTCTTTATGTACCTTTAATGATCGACGATAGTTATAATGACGCAGACTTTGATGGCAAAAGGGGACGTAATCTTGTTAGACTTGTAACAATCCGTTTCTGTAGATTCGTTAAAATTTTAATAAACTCAGTACTGTCTCTCTGAGTGTTGACTTTATAAATGGAAAGTTAAAGTCCACTCCTACAAGGGTCTCTACCTTCTACACTGTTCAAGGGCGTAGTGTACTCGTAGTCTCTTTTCAAGGGGACTGTTCAGTGCACGTCTCTACCCTTGGCGACTAATTCCTCTCCTAATTAAAATAGAAGGTTCTTAAAGACGGTCCTTTTATGAGAGTCCAAGCATCTTACCACTCCGACCTTTCCAGAAAACTCTAGAGGACGAGTCGGGGAAACGGAATCCCTACCCCTTTGTTTCCGGGTCGCTAGTCTTAGCGTAGGATTAACAAGTCTAACGGAAAAATATACGGGGTGTGATTTTAAGTGACGTCCTTGTTTACTTTGTTTATTTCCCCTACAAACCTAGAGGCTCAACTCATACCTATAGGGAAATGAGTTGTTTATAACTAAGAAACGGTCCGTGACAAGATCCGTGACCTCTATATCGTCATTTGTTTCGTTTGTTTTTAGACGCGGGAGTACCTCGAATGTGAGACTTCTCTTCTCCACCTGTGATTTCCATATAGACGTATGTCCTGAAGGGACCACCAGGTGACCAATCCTTAGACGGATGGTTACGTCCCCTGTACCTTACACTAGGGACCAGGTTCTTCTAGAGTGTACGGCGCCCGTTGATTCGGGCACACGGTGTTGATGACCCGGGTGCACGACGTTGACCTCATCGGGTACGGGTAGTCGTTTCTGGGAACTTCGGTTTTTATATTTATTTATTTAACGACCAAAAAACGACAAAGTCAGTGATTCAACACAGACTGAGAACACTAAGGCACCTGATATCGGACGGTCCGAGGAGACTGGTACCCTAAAGGGTCCGTTCTTGTCACCTTTACCCAACTTCATTTATTTATTTATATGTATGTTTGTATTCATCGCTTCTGACAATTTACTGGCAATTTTTATCTTCATATTTTGTCCTTCCGTTGTTCCTCCCGGTCACCTCCTCCCCTACCTTTGAATCCATCTTGTCAGTTTCGGGAGTGAATCTTTCACTATCTTCCTTCCCTCGGTACACCTGTGGGTCACCTGTTTTAAGTCTGTCTTCCTTGTTGTCTACATTCCCGGACCACTCAGGTTCCTTACGACGCCTCCAGGCACACCGACCTCGTATCCCTCACTTAACGTTCTAAAACCTGTACTCAAGTCTCTCGATTACTCCTCGACCTCTCCTCACATGGTATAGGACTCCCAAGACACGGTAGTCACCGACCAAAGGAGAACATAGGTAGGAACAAACATGAAGAGGGAACGGGATACTGAAGACTGATCCAGACCAGTTACCTTCCGTAACCATCCTCTACTCTCTCTCCCTCTCCCCTTTTTTCGGTTCATATAGAGGGTAAGAGAGACAAAGTTCACCATACAGATCGTCCCCGGTGTCGAAGACTACCCAGGTCGAGGGTGGTCTGTTCGGATGGATCAAGACCGAGGTCTCCCTGTCCAGATCGGGAACCCAAGGGAAATAAGGTCGTAGGGTTCTCCTTCACCGGTGAGGGACGTTAGAGTCCCAACGAAGTAGAAGGGAACCAACGAGAATATCTAAAAGATTACAGAAACATTGTTTGAGGGACATAATTTGTCAGAGAAGATTTAAGGGATTTCACCCAACAAAAGGGTCAACCTGGGACGGAAATACATCCGACGTGTCCGGGGACATTTTGAACTCGAAAACGAGATTCACTGTACCCGTCAGTGACCTCTTGAACTCGTCTCCAAGTACTTCCCGAATCTTTCAGGTCTATTTCGTAAACAAAGGTAGTCGGAAAGAACTTAACTTCTGTGGACAGGTTTCAGTGTGTTTTAGACACTACCTTGTCTAGGGACCACGGACGAGGAGACGAGAGGTGAGTCGTAAATTATTTACCGTAACTTCTAGGTCTCTAAAGTTTCTGTTCCTTTCCAAAACGTAGAAGAGTTCGTCAAAACGGGTCCTGAGGTTGAACTTCGGGAAACCACCAGTCCTTCCCTTTACTGTGATGCGTCTCCTTCCGAAAGGACCAACTAAAGGGTCCTCACGGTCGTCTCATCTCTTCTTTTGGGTTGTGAATCCCTCGGAAACGTTATAGGATCGGAAACGTTATAGGAACGGTCCATTAAAACGTAGGTCACCGAGTAAATTAGGATGTTCTTGTGATGAGTCACCCATAAAAATAGAAATAAAACGTTTGTGTCGAAGACTCAAAGTCTCTCCAATCCATTAACCAGGTTCTAGTGTGTGGGTAAGGTAACTGTTCATCTAGTTCCTAATTAATTCTGGGAGTTCCACCGGTAGGTCCGTTACCTCATCCCTTCAGAAACCTCTTTCCTAACCTGTTCTCCGGTTTAGAAACCTGATTTTCAGTAAACCGGAGAGACTCAGAGTTAAAAGAATAGATACTTCATCCTTATTATAGTTTCTATTATGTAAAGTTTCCTACCAAAACTTCCAATTCTATCCGATGAAGTACTATTTCTGAAACATGTAAAATTTCGAGATACGGTTTTCGAGAATTGAACTCCAGGTCCGGACTCGAAACTCCAGGTACTTGGGGAACAACACAACATCAACAAGTCTGAACTCCAACTACGATTTTAAACATACATGTCCGTCTCTACACGACTGGGACGTTTTTTTAGACTGAAAGAAGCATGTAGAAGATGTCTATTCGTAGAACGACACATCTACCGTTAAGATTATGAATTTCTTTCTATAAGGGTGTGTACCGAGGGTCTATATCTGGTCGACGGATGACACATCTGATGTACGTGTACGCACGAGTCAGTGAGTCAACAGAGACCGAGAAAAGCTGGGTGTCCGACATCGGGCGGTCCGAAGAGACAGGAACCCTAAAAGGTCCGTTCCTGTGACCTCGTCCAACGGTAAAGGAAGAGATTCCCTAGAAGGGTTGGGTCCCTGACTTGGAAGTAGAGGACGTAACCGTCCACCTAAGAAATGGTGACTCGGTGGACCCTTCGAGTATCTGCTACATGAGACCCGTTAAGTTTCCTAAAAGTTCCCATTCAAACTAATGTATGCTAAAAACGGAGTGTTTGATAGAAATCTTAGGCTGAGGACGTATTCTACACTGAAGAGACAAACAGACGAACACCGTCCTCTCAGACACCGTCTAAGAGTTTCCTTTTTTACTGGGTTTCAACCGATCCTTCGTGGGCAGATCTGTTTAGAATGTCCAAAATGTTATAATTATTACTAATCGTACGATACCACTAACAGTGATGTATATGTAAATGACTCGTTGATGATGTATACACAGTCCTTATTAAGTTCTAACTTAACCTCTTTAGGTACTGGGGTGTACCGAGTCACGACACCCCTATTACTCGGTTCACATCACCCGTCCAAAGAACCTCTTCCGTCTTATACTCGACCTAGGATTTTCTACGACGACGACGACGATTTTCTACGAATTGTAGAAAATTGTCCTAAGAATTCGGGGAACTTCTACTATGTGCCCCAACGGTCTGTCCTTTCTACAGAACTTGTTTCTGTACCTCACTTCTTCCACCGTCCCGGACGAATCTCTTACGAGTCCACCCGGACCTCAGGTCCGACTCTACACCCTACTCGTCTTCATCCCGGCCCGATACCTATGGAAGTCACAGTCGGGCCTACGTTTGGAAGGAGAGATAGGGTCAAAGAGGTCGAGTAAGTCGGGGAAGAGAAGGGGTCGTGGGTAAAGTCCCGACTTATGGATACCTACGAACCTTCTTCCTTTGGGAATTGGATCTATTTTTGTTCTGTCCGAACCTAGGGTCAGGATTAAGTAGATGATAGGTCGATACACTGGAATCCGTTCTAGGAAGGAGAGAAACTTGGAGTCAGAGAAGTAGAGATTTTACCCTTATCGGTATGAAGAGGACGGGTATCGTAGGTCATCCCACAAGTCAGGAATCACCTTCGAGTAAAGTATAGTCAACTTGACCTGAGAACGTCCCGTAGTTTACTCCACCATCTACCAGTATACTAATCCTTCTATCTGGTGTCTGTCTGTGTTTCGGAACACAATAACGGTATCAGTTACTGGAACTCGTCAAGAGTGACGTAGGTTTCTGTTACTTGAGAGTCGGGAGAGAGACGTGTGGTTCCAGGGAGACGTCTCCTCTGTCTTCCCTGTAAGTAGTTAACGGACTTGACTGCGGTCTGTAACCTTTAGAGGGTTACGTACGATTACGGTAGCTGGGAATGTCTCTACACGACCTAAAAGTTTGTTCGTATAAACTGAGACTAAGTGGAGACCTCTTTTCTTTTCAATGTAATAACTATACTTCTTTATAGTCCTTGTTTCAGTCAGTAGGTTTGTTGTTGTCAAGAGAGGTCCGAAGTTCAAAGGGTTGAAGACGAATCCAAGTCCACTGTGTGGGACCAATCTCTTGGGTGGTACGGTAGTAGGTGAGTGAACTAATAGATTGTTTACGAGTGAAACTCGTCTGGGGCCATCGTGATTCTCTTGTGTCTCGTCCGGGGCACGACTTCTTCGAGGGCCAGATCCCCGTTCTTGTCCTGTCTTGGTACCTGAGTCTGGTGCCCCATTCTACCAAGTATCCTAACCCATCGGGTCTCACGACGCCCTCGGTCGTGCGATCGAACGTGTAATCGAACTCCACGTGTTTCGGTTTCTCCAAAATTTCTATGGTGTGGGAGACGTCCGACCCGGGTCGACGTCGGTGTCACGAAGACGGGTATAGGAGACGTGTGGACGGGTGTGGGAGACGTAGTGGTGTGGTTACTGGCCGTTGGAAAGTAGACGAGTCCCGTAAAGTGTGTAAGTGTGGGGACTAATCCATACATTTTACTCCGAACCCTTGGTTACTTACTTGGAAAAAGGACCTTCTTCTAAGTCTGTTTCAGGGTATCCCTCTTCGAGGTCAACCGAGAACCTTACTCATATTCAAGTGGGTTCAACGACCAATCCATGAGGCTTCCCGCACACCTGTCTTTTCTTTTGTATCCGTCCCCTACATATCTCAAGTCACAGCGAGTTCGTATCCCGACCTCCGACCCTGTTCCACCTACTCCCGGAACCTGTCTTCGATTTCTCAATCCCAAAATAGGTCATCCACTATCCTCGAGAAGTACCCAACTTTCGTCCTATCACTGAACTAGTTGGTAGTCTCACTGGTGTCGAAAGAACTTCATCTAAGTCTTCCCCGGTATAAAGATGTGTAACTTCCTCTTTTAGGATGTTAGACTGAGTTTCCATTCTTTCACGTGAGGTCCGGGATTGTCTCGGAGTCGGACACTCGTCAGTGAAGGCGACGATCAGACGTTCCCCGGATCCTGAAGGGTTCCAGTGGTAAGGACTGTCGGAAACTACAGAGGTCGTTAAGAGGGGTTGAGAAGATTTGGTAGTGGAAAATCGTTCAAGATGCGGTTCCTGTCTAAACTATCACTCGTTTACCGGGTCACCTATTTATTTTACGAACACAAAGAAGTCGTCTCTTTCGATAACCCCAAAAAACAATAGTAATAATAATAAAAAGAGACTCGACATGTTCACCGTCTTGTATTATTATAGTAAATAAGATTGAGCGAGAACGTTTAGTCTTGAAAAATTATAAAAGGAAAGTCTACTTTTACGGTAAATAGTAATAGTTTACTTCACGATTACTTTTGTTGTACATATTCTTTGTGTAAGTGTGTCGTCTCGCACTACCTCGTGGAACAGTCGTCAGGTATCAGAACGGCAATTAAACTAAAGACGGTTTTTAGTGAAGTCACTCTGAACCCCTAAAAAAAGAGTCACGAGGTCCGGAAAGATGACTCCGGACAAATACGGGGAGAGGACTCTTCTGAGACTTTAGAACTCGGTGAAAATTAGATCGAAAATTACCTTAAGGGTAACTAATGTACTCCCTACACATGTACTACCCCTTTGCCCCAGTACGAACGGGTACACACACAACGACGAGTAAATAGAGTGGGTTCTACATACACCGACCATCTGAAACCGACGAAGGAACAAATCCATACACAGACAATACACACACAAATACACGAAGTTAGACCCACACGGAGTCATTCACTAATACACAAACACAGGAATTCGGCGCTCCTGTCATAAATACGGATAAGCAAGGGGTGACATCCGGGTCGTAGGTCGGATAACGGACTGTGTACAACGACGACGACGACCGACGATTCTGCGAAATGAGCACAGACTGAGACACGCTAAAGTATCTACCGTCGGGTGATCCGAGGAGACAGGGACCCTAAGAGGTCCGTCCTTATGACCTCACCCAACGGCAAAGGAAGAGGTTGCGTACTTTCACTTTTCATTTTCACTTCAACGAGTCAGCACGGGCTGAGAATCGTTGGGGTACTAGACGTCGGATGGTCCGAGGAAGTAGGTACCCTAAAAGGTCCGTTCTCATGACCTCACCCCACGGTAGTACAATCCGTGAGGTATTTATAAATAATTTACTTACAATTCACTTACACGGACGTACAGAAACACTCCGGACGTAAAAACAGGCATACCCAAGTATAGACACACTGAATGTATACACCCTGGAAGTTCCATCCTTGATAGGGAGTAGAGAACACGAAGTATGTTACGGACCGTGTACCCTCCACGAGGCATTCACGGACGACTCACTTTTACAGATCCCCAAAGGTGTATATAAAAAAATTACGTATTATATTTTAATTGGTAAAACCTTTAAAAAGACCACCAGGTCACCAATTCTGAGGTGTGCGGGTCACGTCCCGAGACCCCCAAACTAGGGACCAGTCCCTTGATCTAGGGAGTATGGTGTCGATCCTCGGACGTAAGGCGTTGATTCTGGGTCACATCAGTTTCGTCTTTAGTTAGTAAAAATTCACGTTTTGAGTGACTGTGAGTCATATTTAAGTGTCACAACATTTTGGTAGTGGAGGTAGATCAAGGTATTGTAAAAATAGTGGGGAGTTTTCTTTAGGACATGGGTAATTCGTCAGTGAGGTGTAGGAGGACGGCGGTCGGGGCCCGTTGACGATTAGATAAAAAACAGAGATTCCTAAATGGACAAGACCTATAAAGTATATTTACCTTAGTACACTGAAAAACACAGGTCAGGGAAAGTGAATCGTATTATAAAAGTTCCAAGAGGTATATACAAAAGTACAAAGACATAAATTCAGACAATCATGACAAAATTCAGTGATTCCACGCAGACTGAAGTAGTGTTGGGGTACCTGACATCGGACGGTCCTAGGAGACAGGTACCCTGAAGGGTCCTTTCTTATGACCCAACTCAACGGTAAAGGAAGAGGTCCCCTAGAAGGACTGGGTCCCTAGGACGTAACGTCCACCTAAGAAATGACGACTCTTTGATCCCTTTGGGTATCCATGCATAATACACAATCTATAAACCGTGTTGTCCACATAGGGCTCCTGGAACGTATCTCAGGTCGTTTCTTGTCGAACGTTACTTCTTCGGAGGAAAACGGCAAAGAGGTAGGGGACAAGACAGACCACGACGACTCGGAAACCCATCAGACAAGGAGTCGGGTCTAGTGGAAGGGAGTGAGGGTGGGGACGATATCGGTTCGATTGAGACTTACTAAGGAATCACTAGACGGGTTCACAATGATGAGGTCCGTCCGAAAAGCCTGGTGTCCGACCCAATGCTCTCGGAGGAGACCAGAGGGTGAGGGGGTCACCCGTCAGTAACTGTCAGATGTCCAGAGAGAGGGAAATAACCTAGTGCCCGAGGATTGACTGTCTTAACATAGAAGAAGTGGAAACATCAGGGTCACGAATCGTACAAATCGAATATCACCCATCGGGTATTCACAGTCAATTTTCTTACTTACAAAAAAAAAATCATTTTATACAAGGTGTATCTGTCTCGTCGGAATGTTTTCGGGACTCCGTACTCTCCCATGTAAGTAAAAGTTTTTAAAGACGTCAAACTGTACTGAACTTGGGACCACATTTAGTCCTCCTTTATTCTTAAATTTATTCTTCGTTCTTCGTCCTTACACAAATAGTACTTGACGTGACTTTTATCACCCTTCAGGATCCTTCCAAATTCGTTCACGTACTGTATCAGCTAGACACTTGATCTTATTAGGTGGAACGATAGTCCACCTCCTGCCCCAACCTCACCTGGTCTTCTGTGCTCCCGCCTCGTAAATCCTTTGACGACGCCTTCGTCGGCTCACTGCTCCCACCGAACCAGGTCGTACCACCGTCACCTCGACCTTTGTCTCTGAACTCGTCGTGAGTCGCTTCACGCCCGACGTTTGACCTCGACTAAACACTCGATATTGGTCGGGTATTACTCCCTTCACGTTTGTCCCTTTCCACTCTCGTCCCTGAACCTTTGGAAATATTACTATACTATAAAGTCTTATCGCAAAACTATAACGACTCTATAAGAATAACATAAAATATCCTGACAACCAGGTCTTGTATCGTCTTTACCTTTTTAATTTCCAGGGAGTGGTGTCTATCAAATGTCCTGTACGATTACTCGCCCCACCCCATACAATCTCTGTCCCCCTCTCCTTGTTCATACAGGGGTCGTTCTGACAGTTACTGTGTCCGGTACAGACTTCGGAGAGACACAGGAGTTCGTTGGGGGTCCGAGTAGTCCTACCTCCTACTTGCTCCAGCTCCGAGGGTGTCGTAAGGTCCTTTCCATAGAGTCAGACAAACCGACGATATTGTTTTATGGTATCTGACCCACTGAAGGTGTCGTTATTTAATAAAGAGCACCGAGACCTCCGACCACTCAGACTCTAATCCCGTAGTCGTCTAAATCACGGACCACTCTCGAGCGAAGGACGAGGTATCAGTCAGTAGAAGAACGACACAGGAGTGTACCTCCTGCCCGTTCCCTCTCGGGAGACCCCAGAGAAAATATTTCAGTGATCATAGCAAGTACTCGTGAAACAGAGTACTAGAGTAGTGAAGACTTTCCGGGGATGGAGGTTTATAGTAGTGCGACCCCGAATCAAAAGTTTCATACTTAGAACCCCTCTGTGTTTGTAAGTTAGATATCGTTTTTCACTCCTTTTTTGGACCCGGGTCTTCCTTTTACCCGAGACGCAGATCCACCAGTCTTCGGTGTCTCCATAGGTCGACACAAAGGAAGATGGTGGTCAAGACGGGAACGAGACGGATTTCCTTGTCCTGTCGTACTCGAAGACACCTTTGGCCTCCGTACCTTCTGAGAAGAAATAGGGTGTAAATTAGTCGGCGGTTCGTGACACTAGAGCTCTCCGTCAGCTCACGTTCCAACTTTCGTGCCTGAGACCTCGGGCTAAAGGACTGAAACTGAGGACGGAGGTGGTGTATGATCCGTATATACTTATGTGTAGTTCACGAATCTTGTGACGAACCGTATACTACCCTCAAGACACAATACCAATTACGATAATATTATCAACGAAGATGAAGGATTCACAGTGGACCTATTTGGACGGGAGAGAGATACGGATCAGGGTGTCAGGGTTTGGTCCCGTGGTGGTAAAAAGAGGGGTCTGTGTCGTCGGAGGAGAAGGGGTCATCGGAGGTACAGAAGGTAACGTAACAGGAAACGAGGTGAGACCGAGAAAGACTTGGTACTTAGACCGGTACAGTGAAAGGACGAATTTTGGGCAGTCGCCGTGAGGTGACAGGAGTCCTTCTTCAGGTGCGAACGTCTGTATTGAATGATACGGGAAGTACTCCGTCGGGAAAACTAGGAGAGTGTCGGAGTCGTAAACGGACTTAGCGGAGGTGTGACGTACGTAGTCGGAGGACTCGTGAAGAGTCGAGGGGTGTCGTCCTCGAAAACGTATAAGACTAGAGACACAGACCTAGTGGTCGGGGGTGAGGAAATAGTCTGGTCGAGGAGACAGAGGAAGTTCGATGTCGAAGACTCTACGTCGAAGACTGAGGGGTCCGTCTTACTCCTCGGGCAAACGACACAAGGGGATTCGGGGTAGGGAGGAGCTGTCGCGACTGGTGTGTCACGACAGAAGGTGACTGTATAGATGGAGGGGTCTGAACTCGCGGAGGTCCCGTCCGAGACCCGGATTGGGTAGACACGTCTACGAGCTGTTTGGGTATATTTTACCCTAACTTAACCTTGGTCGGGTTATAACGTAAAATTCTCGGTCTTTCGTCTTATTTCACCGACCTATGTCGAAGAGGTCCTCTCCGAGTACGCACCCGTTCCCCTCGTCCCCTACAAGAAAAGAGTGTGTCAGGAGAAGGACGACGGTCGGGGGAAGAGCGGTGCACTCAGAGCACTCAACTGAGGTCTACCCTACCCGAACCGTCACCGACGGACCGACACACGGGTGGTGGGCACCCGCGGGTCCTTTGTGAACGACTTTCCTAGTCTCCTGGTAGGTTCGTCAGGTCGAGAGGTTGAGGACGGTCCTCTGTAACCTCTGTCCTCATCCACCGTTCGTCCTCCATCCAGTGGACTTAGAGGTTATAGAGATACTTGACCTCAGGTATTAGGGATGCCATTACTAACAGTAGCCACCAGTTCTTCCAGTGTCTACACCCGTGTAGTACCCGTGGAAAATAAGGACGAGTTGGGAACAATTGAAAGAACCGTAGTGGTCCCTTTGACTCCACTTCTCTTACTCTTTTTAGTGTCTAAACCCATTCTAGGGTGAAGTAACGTGACATCTATTCTTCCGAGAGACTTTTACATGTTATAGACGGTTCCTGAACCGAGTAAAAATTTTCGGGGGTACCCACCACTTGACCCGTGACTAAATATTACAAATCCTTCGTCTCTATTCGTCAAGTCCTTTGTATTCCAACACACAAATACCTTCCCTTCACTTAACTTTGTGATGACAACTTTTCTCGATTGTAAATATCTCTCTTGTCACGATATATATATATATGTATATATATATATATATATACATATATATATATATATTTTAGGTCTCGTAGAAGAAAGACGTAGATGATTGGGATCTGTGAGTGTATGAATCCCCAACTGACAAGAGAAGTAAACCCTTGAACTGACTCTTGTTCGAAACCTTTAAAACGTTTGGGCTCAGGTATAAGAGTTGGTCGAGTAGGACAATCAGTGAATAAGGGCAGTGGTAAGTTCACAGTCCGAAGAACAAACATTTTACCTCTGACAGTATGGGTGGCGTGTTCACACTCCTAGCTCCCTCCATTACCTACACTTCATGGGTCGAGTCGAGGACCGGTCAACATCTGCGAATTATTGACATAAGGGTGAGGGAGGATGAGAAGGATTAGTATTCGAGGGAATAAACGAATAAATTATATAGGACATACACACAGAGAGTTCGAGGTAAGATTCTAGACCCTTTCATTTCTCGTCCTACATCGGAAGGGACGGAATAAGTCTCGTGGATTGAGTGAAAATTTTATTATTCTTTCTACCCTTTTCTCTTTATTCAAAAGAGGTAAGTCGGACTTATACCATGCGACTCTTTCTAACGCTGAAATTTTAGATGAGTGATATTCGTAAATTAAGAGGGATTGAAAAGAGGAAGGAAAAGAGTGAAGGAAAGAGGGTGTTTACAAATAAAAGGTTAGGACCTTTGTGCTTCTATTTATTCTGTATCAGGAATGAAACTCCTCAGGTGTAAGATTACCCCCTTTGTAGTGCATCTGTCTACAAGTGTTCTGTACCCACGGATATACCATGGAACTACATGTACGGGTGTCACCTCCGGTCACGACACTGTCTCCCTTCATGGTATCACGTCTCCGGTGTCTCCTGTGGACTCTTAAGTCTCTTCCGAGAAACCTTCTTGAATGAGTACCCGATCTAGAATTGTCTTTTCACCTTTTCACTGTACGTCCTCGTCCTTACTCTTCTATATCACTTTCCTCACGCCGGTAGTTCAGTCCACCTGACGTCAAGTCTCGGAAGAGGGACACACCGAGTCCCACTGGGTACATGGGAGATACCTTAAGTCAAAGGAGAAGACATTTCACTTCATTATTATGGACGTCTTTTCCAATAGCATCCAAACAACCGTTATGTCTTTCCTGAACGGTATTTAATCCACAGTTACCTTTAATCCAGGTAGGGTGGTTGGTGGTGACCCTGTTACTGGAAAGGATTTCCTCACACACTCATACACACACACACACACACACACACACAATCAACGAGTCAGCACAGACTGAGAAAAGTTGGGGTACCCAACATTGGGTGGTCCGAGGAGACAGGCATCCTAAAGGGTCCGTTCTTGTGAAGTCACCCAACGGTAAGGGAAGAGGTCCCCCAGAAGGACCTGGTCCTTAACTTGGGCACAGAGGACGTAACCGTCCACTCGGTGGACCCTTCAGGTAGGAGAGGAAAAGATCTAAACCCTGTGTGTCAAGTTCTTCTTTTTTTTTTTAGGGACTGAAAGAAGGAGGGAAAAGTTTGACTTGTTCGAGGACTTGAACAGTTCAAGTCAAGTGAAGTCAGGTGAAGTCAAGTGAAGTAAAGTCAGTGAGTCAGCACAGACTGAAAAACACTGGGGAACCTGACGTCGTGCAGTCCGGAGGGACAGGTAGTGGTTGAGGGCCTCAAATGAGTTTGAGTACAGGTAACTCAACCACTACGGTGAGTCGGTAGAGTAGGAGACAACAGGGGAAGAGGAGGGTGGAAGTTAGAAAGGGTCGTAGTCCCAGAAAAGGTTACTCAGTCAAGAAGTATAGTCCACCGGTTTCATAACCTTAAAGTCGAGTTGTAGTCAGGAAGGTTACTTGTGAGTCTTGACTAGAGGAAATCCTACCTGACCAACCTAGAGGAACGTCATGTCCCCTGAGAGTTCTCAGAAGAGGTTGTGGTGTCAAGTTTTTGTAGTTAAGAAACCGTGAGTTCTTGAACAGTTTGTATTTACGTTTTAATACTTTTTTGTTATTATTCACTTTTGAGGTCAATAATTTTACATACCCCTGATTAATAACTAGACTACTATACGACTTATTTTTCTTTCACTGTACGAACCTATTTTCCTTTAGAAAATTTCAGTATTTATACGTACACAAATAAAAGGAGTAGAAGTGACCTTCGACGCCATCCCACATAACAGAATTGTTTAATGTTCCCCACTGTTACGGTACAAGTCGGGCTACACACTATAGAGGGACGAGCGAATAATTGAAGACGGTTTAATTTTGTTCCCGTAGGAGGGGTCGTACCCTGTGTCCTTACACATTACGTTTATACCTTACGATAATCCTTCTGACGACCGAAGTTCATGTGGTCGAAGTTCACCAAAGGTTCCTTTGACTACCGTGACGGTCGTCTCCCGCGACGATCCTCCCCGGCGTGGAACCAAGATAAGGACCTTCTCACCGGGAGGGTCGGTCGAGAGTCAAAGGGGATGTCCGTTAGGAACTCGGTGGGGCGAGGAGGGTGTAGAGTGGTGACGGGACGTTGAGGGAGTGTTTTATTAACGGTGGGGAGGCTTGGAACCAAAAGAGTGGACGTTTGACCTGGAGGATCACACACACGTACACACGAGAGCACAGGTTGAGAAACGCTAGGGTACCTGACATCGGGTGGTCCGAGGAGACAAGTACCCTAAAAAGTTCGTTCTCACGACCTCACCCAACGATAAAGGAAGAGGTCCCCTAGAGGGGTTGAGTTTAAGCGTAGAGGATACAGAGGACGTAATCGTTCGTCTAAGAAATGGTAAACTCGGTAACCCCTTCGGGTTTAGAGGATAATGGTCCTCTAAGTCCAATTACCACTCTTCGACTCCGAGATAGGTCTCAGTCCTTCCGGGGTGTAAGATCGACACACTAGGACTCGATATTATTGGAGAGACTCGGAGTCAAAGTAGTTAATTTACCCCTTTGTTGTCAGTACGTTTGGAGTACCCTAACAGACTCTTAGTTCCTTATATTATGTACCTTACGTCAATCAGTCTCGATCCGATGTATCATCTAGAAGTTATTAAACAGTCGATAACAATAATAACGGAAGGAGTGTCGATTTAATTTAGTGTATTTCGAACACTTTCGTTATTTGTGATACGGAGGAGTTTTATAAAAGAGTTTACATTTGTTTACCGAGATTTAAGTGAGGGAAGCTTTCTGGAGTGTCGAATGTCTATATAGTCGGTCCGACCGACTAGAGACAGTCCAGACCCGGGATCCTGGATCGTGTTCCAGTCGGGTCCTTTTACTCATCTTAGTGATTTGAAATGGTCTATAAACAAGACCCCTTCCGAGACCCGATTCGTTAAGTGTTTGTGTTAGAGTAACTTATCACATCAGGAAGAATTCCATTCTTCTTCGTGGTGTACCAAAAACACCTGAGTCTCTTCAGTTTAGGGAATGGCTTTCAGTGTGTCGATCACTCACCATATAGGACTCGTCTGACACAGAAAGAAGGGGTCTTGAAAGTAGTGAAGACTTGGATTGAAATTGGTGACGAAGAATCTCCCCTTCCTTCCACCTTCCTCCTCTTTGATGAAGTGAACTAGGAGAGTCGAATCTGATCCCGTCCCTGTAAACGACCCTTCGACAAAGGTCGAAGGTCCTCCCTTTCCACCAGTTTCCACTGGTGTCGGAGTCGTCAACCCTCATTCCCCTCTCGAGTGCGTAAGGCACCACCTTACCTCTGCACAAAGTCTTCCCCGTGGAAGTCCTAAACAAGTCAACAATTCATTTGCTCACGACTCCTTCTCCCTACCTACCTACCCATCTAGCATCACGACAACAGTCTTTGTACCCGACACTTGGTAGTGGGAGCAGGAATTGACTCTCTCCATTAAAGTACGGTGTGGGACTTGATCCACGAAATGTATACACTAGGGTAAGTCCGGAGTGTCGTTGGGATATTCTTCGATAACAACAGGGGTAAAATGTCTACTCTCGTACCTCCGAAGGTCGTTTCCGGATAAACCCTGTTAAATATGACGGTCACTGAACTTGGAATACTTTATTTATAGAATGGTCGGGGAAAATTAGTACTTTATATACGGGATCGATAAGTCAGGGAAGGGGACTGTGTTTCTCCAACCCCACAGGATACGGAGATGCAAACACGGTCTCAGTGTTAAGGTCGTAGGACCGTGGTCTGAGAGGGAGGATTTAACAAGGAGTCCGTGGAGAGGGTCATTCAAATCGCTCGGACGGATCGTTTTCTTGAACCTCCGTGGGTCCTCAAGAGCTTCCCCTGTCCGTTTAGTCGTAGAGGGGTAACTACATGGATTTAGAGACGACAGGTGGGTTACAGGTGTAAGGTGACAAAGACTTAGGGACTCAAGAGGTGGGGTGACCGAGTGAGACGTCGAACCCACAGTCTGAGTGTCGATGAACCTCGGGGCCAGGGGCCTCTCGATAGTGTTAACCCATTTACGTCGACGAGAAAACTTCCTCATTCAACTCCCGTGAATCGTTTAGTTGAAGGATTACTTAGAAAAGTCCAGACCTATCTTCGGCAAGGCAATGATACCTTGAACCGAACTAAACCTTTAATTACACCATTAAATGTCGGTGAGACGGTCCGTTCTTCTAATGTCCTCTCCCTCCCTCACTCTCCTCTCTCTACACGCCACCGTCTCGGAGTTCTCCGTGGTCGGACCCCGTGCAGACCTCTCGACCCGGTGTGTGTGCCACACCCCCGTTGTGCCACCGAAGACGGTCCGACCCGGATGCACCCAGTCTCCGTCTCTTTCTGTGAGGAGGTTCATCTGGGGTTTTGACTACTGGATTGAGGAGAAATCCCTAAACTCAGTGGTTATGACAATTAAATATAAAAAGAACTTTACATGAGTGAAAAACAGAGTTTATTTAAAATATAGTGTAGTGTGTACTTTTTAGATACAATGTATGGTTCTTCTCTTTTCAATTACATTTTAATTAATGTGACTTTTGTTTTAATTGTAAAGTCTCTCCGGGAACGGGTGATCTCCAACTCAGACTTCGAAGGAAAGATAAACCCTTTTTAGTTTATAATCTCTTTATGAGTTCTGTGTCACACTTTGGTTCCATATACATGGAGAACTATATTAGTCTGTCTAACTTTCTTCTCAATTTACCTTAGGTGAAAAAGTTGAATACTCAAGTGACGATAAAGTATGTTACTGGAAACGTCAAATACATAAACTGATTACAAATGTATCGTGTATGATACACGGTCTCCGATAAGGTTTTCGAAAAAATTTTTAATTAAGTAAGTTAGGTAAATTAAGTAGATTATCAGGATGTACCACGTCGTAAGAAATCGTAAGAAGGACAGAAATCTCTCTCTTTGACTTCGTGTCTCTCCAGGTCCTTGAACGTTTTCCAGTGGAGTTTGGTAGAATGTGCCGCGGACTTTGGTACGTACCGGACCACTCTCACTGGGTCCGGTGGCAGGTCCGGACTCGACGTTCGCGCACCATTCCTATGACAAGTCCGAGTCTCAAGACTTCTCGACGTACGACTAAGGAGTTATCGTCACAGACACCCTCCGGGGGTAGTCCGGTGGGGAGACCCCGGGAGACCCCGAGAGACAGACTAACACTCAGACCCAAAATGCTGATCGTCCCCTCTTTGTCGACCTACGACTAGGTTTCTTCTTAAGGTCTCTCTGTCATCACCTCAAAAACAAAACTCCTCTCCCACAAAAAAAAAAATTCGCATTTCTTTACGTGTGTTCGAACTCTTGGTGACGAAAAAAGACAATTGATGACTTCCTGCAGAGACTTGTCACGAGGTTCCTGGTCAGATCCCGACGTCGACCTCTAGTCCACCAATCTAGACTCAAGGGGACCGTGTCCTCACCGTCGTCCCCACGTCTACCCTGGACACCTCTCTGCTCCCCGACAGAAGACTCCCGAAGACACTAGTTGGTGGAGACGTTCACGTCCGTCCACGGGAGTTCCTCGGGGTGAGGTCGTCAGGGTGGGTCTTCTCCGGGACGGACCAAGACCGACGTCTCCCATTCTACACCCCGTTGGAATTAGTTTCGAAGCTCACCTACCACCCTTGGGACGTAGAAATGACACTATTGGGACGTCATAAAACCTTTAGTAATTTCGTAGTAAAAGAAAACGAAGAGATTCATGTACTCGAAACGGGTCAGGTCCCATTTCAACTCTTAGAAGGTCTTCCTTAAAGTCTCTTTCTACTTCATTATACATCGAAGGTCATAATTTTTTTTTTTTTCGGTCTTAAAATAGAACCGACTTTAACTTTCGTCATCAAGGGGACATTGATCAACCCCCTCTCTCCCTTGAGAGTTTGTCTTACGGACTCGTAGTTATCTTTTTGATTACGTTAGGAAGACGTCTCAACCCGATCTCACACTCAATTTAAACTTTCAAGTACTATTAATTACCTGAAGGGTCTACCGAGTCACCATTTCTTAGGTGGACGATTACGTTCTCTACGTTCTTTACTCCCAAGTCAGGGACCCAACCCTTCTGGGGGACCTCACCCTTTGCCGTTGGATGAGTCCATAAGAACGGACCTTTTAAGGTACCTGTCTCCTCGGACCGTCCCAGTGTTTCACAGTCTGTACAAACTCAATGACTCGTGCGTGTGTGTCCCGGTATATTATCGATTGTAACCGACTCGTAAAGGAAACGTAGTCTAACAAGTAAACTGTTCACAAAATGTATGTGTCAGAGTGAATTAGACTTATTAGCACTCCAACCACGATTTATAACAGCAGGAAAATACCTGCTCCTTTCCCTCCTTCGAATCATCGAACCGGTTCCTCCGTTAACATGGGTTCTTCGTTGGTCAAGGGAGCCGGTGGTACTGAGTTAAGGGTCTTCGTTAGTCTTATGTAGAGGCCACTCTCAGACAGAGGTTCTGGGTGTAAGAATCCGAGTGTGGTGAGTTCCCAAGTACAGTATAGTCACAACCCGAGTCCGGTGAGTTCCTGAGTGGTCCCTTGAAGGTCCATTCTTAGAGACAAGACATAGAGTACCTACGATTTCGGGTGTCTCCAAGATTTCCGTTGATTTTTATGTGTCTGGGATCAGACGGAGGAGACCCGTGGAGGATCCTGGGATTTGTCTGATCCGTGGACGAGGGTGTAAGTCTAAGGTATAGACATTTATTGAGGTCCCGAACTGTGTAAATGAACCATCAGGTCACTCACGGGGGTCGACGGTGTCTGAGGTTCGTAGTCTAGTGTACTCAATGGTGTGAGAAGGAGGGTCCCCCGTCGAATTTACAGTTCGTCCTGGACCAAAAGGGAGACTGAGGACCCTGTGACCTCTTCCGGGTGGAGGGGAAAGGTGGAAAGGGGACGGGAGACGGGAGGTCTGTGTCAGGTCGTCCCTCCCCAGACGGGGACCTTGCGGAACCCGGACCTCCAGTCGGGTCAAGACGATGATAGATGGTGTACTGGAAGCTGTCCCTTTGATGGCAGAGACTTGGAGTTACAGGAGTAGGTGATTTATTTCCTAACCTCCGAGAGTCCAAATCGTAAATGACAAGGACGACAGACCGTTTTAGGAGGGAGATGAAGAACTGACCGATTGAGGACGTAGAAGGATCTGAGTTGAGTACAATAACCCCGTTCTTCAAGAACGGGGTTGAAAGTAGAAGATGGAGGATAGGGTTCGGTCTAATGTGGGAAATACTATTATAATAAATGGAATAATTCGTGAATGGTATACGGTCCGTGAAAAGACTTGTACGGTGTACATAACTAAATAAACGAAGAACGTTGCGGTGGCCCACCTATGATAATTATAGGAATAAAATGTCTCTTTCTTTGACTCTTTATCTCCGTTTTACTTACTGAGTTCAAGTGAATCGTTTATTCACCGTCTCGACCTTAAGCTTGGGGACGTACCAAGGGTACTCACTACTTTTTGACACTCTTACATACTTCCTTCAGTTGAACGGAACAGTCTCAAGGATAAATCTATATACTCGGGTAAGTCCCTCCAGGTTTGTTTGAAAAGTCGGTTTAATATAGAAAAGAGACCCGTCATAATAAAGAGTCAAGTCAAGTCAAGTCAGTGAGTCAGTACAGGTTGAGAAACGCTGGGGTACTCAGTGTCGTACGGTCCGGAGGGACAGGTAGTAGTTGAGGGTCTCAAGTGAGTCTGAGTGTAGATAGCTCAGGTACTACGGTAGGTCGGTAGAGTAGGAGACAACAAGGGAAGGGGAGGACGGGGGTTAGGGAGGGTCGTAGTCTCAGAAAAGGTTACTCAGTTGAGAAGTGTAGTCCATCGGTTTCATGACCTCAAAATCGTAATCGTAGTAAGGAAGGTTTCTTTAGGGTCCCGACTAGAGGAATTCTTACCTGACTCATCTAGAGGAACGTCAGGTTCCCTGAGAGTTTTCAGAAGAGGTTGTCGTGTCAAGTTTTCGTAGTTAAGAAACCACGAGTCGGAAGAAGTGTCAGGTTGAGAATGTAGGTATGTACTGGTGACCTTTTTGGTATCGGAACTGGTCTTCCTGGAAACGACCGTTTCATTACAGAGACGAAAACTTATACGGTAGATCCAACCAGTATTGAAAGGAAGGTTCCTCATTCGTAGAAAATTAAAGTACCGACGTCAGTGGTAGACGTCACTAAAACCTCGGGTTTTTTTATTTCAGACTGTGACAAAGGTGACAAAGGGGTAGATAAAGGGTACTTCACTACCCTGGTCTACGGTATTAGAAGCAAAAAACTTATAACTCGAAATTCGGTTGAAAAAGTGAGAGGAGAAAGTAGTTCTCCGAAAAGTAAAAGTAGTTCTCCGAAATCAAGGAGAAGTTAAAGACGGCATAGACTCCAATAACTATAAAGAAGGCCGTTAGAACTAAGGTCGAACACGAAGAAGGTCGGGTCGCAAAGAGTACTACATGAGACGTATCTTCAATTTATTCGTCCCACTGTTATATGTCGGAACTGCATGAGGAAAAGGATAAACCTTGGTCAGACGACAAGGTACAGGTTAAGATTGACAACGAAGGACTGGACGTATATCCAAAGAGTTCTCCGTCCAGTCCACCAGACCATAAGGGTAGGGAAAGTCTTAAAAGGTGTCAAATAACACTAGGTGTGTCCTTAACGGAGTTTAGGTTGAAAGACCGGTTTGAGGGTTGTAGGTATCAAGACAGACAACTGTAGGAGTTCGACTGAGAGTCAGTTGAGTCTTATCTTCAGGACACACACCTCCGTGTCCCCGTACCGTCTCGACAGTCTTTTGAACCCGACTCGCAGACTGTAAGTTGCACTAAAATCTGTTCAAGGACGAGGAGAGACCTGACCAAGGAGTAACTTTTTACCCCTATGTTATGGATGGAATGTCTGACACTTTTCTAGTTTTCGAAAAACTTCAATCCCCCCTTTTCTCCTCCCCTTTAGAGCGTTTTTGGGGACCTGTTCTCTCTTTATAAACCAGGTGTTAATGAGTCGGTCGTCCATGGACTCGGACCACGACAACCACAATCCTGTTTTTTTTTTTTTCGGACGAGAGAGTCTCAAAGGTAAACTTCCACTGTAAACGTGACCTTAATAAAGGGTCTGGACGAGAAGCACTTCCTCGGACAAAGATACTTTGGTGGTGTAAGGAGGTGTAGTCTTGGAGTCCTAAGGGTGAACGTCCGTGGGTATCGGGGTGAGTGACGACAGAGGAGAAGAGGGAGGAGACGGGGTGGATCCAATTCCCCACCGGAGACGGTCAAGGAGGGGAAGAGACTCGGACGAAGGAGAAGAGTTTTTATTCCTAGGCCTCAGTCTACCTGAAAGTCCTTGCAGATTCGCCGACAGTCCCTAACACATCAAAAAGTGAGAAAGGGTCTCCCATAGAGAGGAAACGTACTATTCCACCACCTCCTACTCCTTTTACTTGGGTGTGTAGGTCCTCCCGGAAACCTCTATTGGTCTGTACAAGGGTAACTGTGACTCCGTGATTCAAAATGAGGGACCGGTGCAGTTCGTAGAAGTTCAAGGAAGTGGAGGACGATTCTGGTGTACGACGAAGGAAACGACCCTCGAGGGGAGGTCAGGAACGGAAAGACCAGTCCGGGATACAATAGACGTTTGAAGTCTCGTCTTTAGTGGAGGGGGGATCAGGCAGATAAAGACGGGAGTAACGTGATCTCATATTAAATAACTAAACCTGTAGACAAGAGGGTGGTGTGACTCTCGATGAGTTTCCGTCCCTGACATAAAATATTATAACACAGGGGCCCGGGATCCAGTCACGTGCCGAGTATCGCCCAAGAGTTGACCATAACTTACCTAATTTAACTTACATTAAATTTCAGTGGACGACTTCAAGAGTCAAAGTCCTTTACCGTTCTGCCCCTGACCTTAGGTCAGGATCCGTACCATTTAGGTCACGCGGAGTAGAGGGACGTCGACGGTCCTCGACGGGTCTCCTCCCCACAGACCTGGTCGGTGGGAGTAACGGGAAGGAGGTCTCGTCCCTACCAGAAGTCCTCGGACCGACGGTCTCTTCCAGGAGTCCTACGGGACCCCGGTGACAGGTACGACCTTAACGACACGTAGGACAAAGGAAGGGACAAGGGGAGACTCAGAGGTGGTCGAGTCAGGGACCGAAAGACCCCCGATTTCGGTTTGGTGGGAAAGGGGGAAGACGAGGGAGAGGGGTCTGGAGATATTTATCCCCACCCTCGGGTCGAAAGACTTACTCTACCCTCCTCTGTTTCTCTCGGTTGGCGGGGGTACGGACACCTCACGGGTCAAGTATAAGGACGACGCTGACATAGATTTAAACGTTTAGTAGTGGGGTACGGGGTGGTAGTACACAGTAGAAAATACGTACCGGTGGAGACGGCACGACGAGCCAGTCAACGATGCGTTGGCTGCTGTCGCGGCGCCCCCGGACTGTAATCACTTTCGTTTAACTGGTCTCCTCGGGAGTAGGGCGTACGTTTCGTCGGTCCCGGAGGGACTCGGTGGGAGAAGAAGAAGAGGTCCCGGTCTGCGAACCTGGTGTCGGAGGACCCGAATTCGACACCTACCCCCTTTTGGGTCGTGAGGATGAAGAGGTTTTTTTCCGACTTTAGACCGGTCACTGTTCTTGATGGAGGTTTCCCTTTCCCCCCCATCCCCGGTCACATCGAAGTCCGAGATTTTAAGACTCAAAGGTCACCCTACCTGTAACTGAGGGTGTCCTTCCTTTTCCCCGACGATGAGTGACTCACGCATGATACACGATCCGTACCACTCTTGTCATGTTACGTTTTTGAGATTGAAGGACCTAAGGTCGGGTCGAGGTGGTAAAGAGTCGACACACAACACGTACGTTTAAATATTCCTGACTCTAGGTCAGTGCCTTTTTCCGACAGGAGTCTGTGGAGTCTCTCTTTACTTTCCGACCTATTGTCCGACCTCCCCCTCCCTCTGGTCGTCTCGTCTCCCTACTCTTCTACTCTCTTCCGTTCCTCCCCTCCTACGTGGAACGGGACTCATAACGTCCGGAGACTCGGCGGACAACCCTCCTCGTCTCCTTTAATCCTCAACCGTCAAGACTAGAGGGTAAGACGAGGTAGGGAGTACCAGGGATGGGGGTCCTTGAACTGGAGTGGTTAGAGGATGAACTCGTATACGGTAAAACGTGACCCTCCGTCGTTCGGTACGATCTTTCTCGTTCTCGAAACCTTTACTAATCTTGACCGAAGTCTAGGAGTTTAGGACTTCAATGAAGTCGGAAAACTTAAGTCAAAAAGTTAGACATTTTACCCGTACTCCTATGGATGAAGTGTCCCAATTTGTCGACTGTAAACGTTTCACGGATTGCCCTTTAGTCGTTTACAACGAGAAGAGGGGGTCTGAAGTTACCGAGGGTTAACAGTCTCTTGTTCAGACGAGGGTCTCGGGATGGACCGGGGGTGGTGAGTCGAAGAGGGAGAGGGTGAGGGACGTGGAGACATGTACGCGAGTCTGACGACACAGACGGACCGTTTGCGAAGAAGGTCGACAAGTGAAAGACTTTAGACCAGATGGAGAGTTCTGGGTCCTTTTAATTTTAAGTCGAGGTTATCCGTTCGGACGTGATGGTCCCGTACGGGATTAGGTGACTTCAAAAGGTCGTCTTCTTCCTTGTTCCTTGGTTCTTCGTTAGAAGGGAAGAAGTCCCCAATTAAGTTCTTCGAAAGGGTTTGAAACGCTACTCTAGTGAGTTTCTAGTTAGAAAATAACTCTTTACGGTAAAGACACTGAGGACCTAAGTGTCCAGATGTAGAGTGGGGTCCTACTTGTTCGGGACTCCTATTCGTGTCGAGTGTTGAATGACCCGTGGTCCGTACCAAGACTTGGGACATTGTAGAACCTGAACTGATTGGTGATTGAGTGTTGATAGACAATTGTATGATTGTCATAGAAATTAGAAATATGTTTAACCACTTAAAATGGAGGCAAACGATTCCTCCCTCTCTCCTTCGATTCGAGTCTCTCTTTTTCACTGTCCGTGTTCCAGTGTGTCACCTAACGATTTCTCTTTTGACCTCGTCCTTGCGTCAGGATGCACTTTTATCTGCTGCTCCGACAGTATATACCTGAAGTAAAGTAGTTAGTAGTAATTGTAAAGTCTCTCTCAACGGGTAAAAATTTTGGACGTTCAATGGTCCCCTTCGGTAAATAGACAAAGAACAGTCCTGTTTCGGACATGGGTCGGATCTCTCCCCGTCGCACCTCCCACGACTCTCGCGGTCGAGCCGAGACCCGGGGTCCCGCGAGGTAGGAGACTCCTCGAGGGAAAGAGACTTTGTCTTCCATTCAAATGGGTAGGGAAGGTTCGGATAAGATTTCCCGTTTTCACTATATCTGTGGGTTCCCGATTTGATACTTCGGAACAATCCAAAATCATAGGGGTATTTTCTCCGCAAGGAGGGTTGATCTTCAAATGGACAAAGACTGTACACGTAAAGAAATTAATAAGTTGTAACTTAACAGTGAACAAATTTTCCTCTGCATGGTTAACATAACGGAAGCACAACATAACTTTTCGTAAAGAAGTAATAAACCTGATTAAAGGTTTGTTTAATTTTTGACAACATCGTCAATTCGAAACTGACGAGGTAGATAATCTAAGTCTTCTACCGTTTAAGGAATTTGTGTCTATATTTGTCAAGACCATTGTGTTAGACTAAAATATATTAATTAAAAGACGGACTCTTCCGTTTTCAAGAGGAAGGACGAAAGAAACGGGAGTTCAAGGACTGTCAAGAGTGTGAAGACCGTCTGAAAACCAATTCCTTTTCGTCTAAGACAATGTACCCTAAGACACCACACATTTTACAGGAAACTAGTGTCTCTGCCGTTCCCATTTCCTTTAGTTCTTCAAGGAAATACTGGACTGGAGTAACGAAGGACAAAGAACGGGTCAACGTCGGTGTCGTTTGTGTAGAAGGAGCTACGGACCAGTGAGTGACTTGGTCGTCGGAGGTCTCCGGGGTCGGACTCGGTCGGATACCCTGTCTGTACGGGACCCCCACGAGTTCCAAATTATCTCCGCACTCCGACTTTGTCCACTTTATTCCTTTTTATATGAACGTTCCTTAACAAATTTATCGTTCTCTCAACGGACCTGACTCGGGCAACACTTTACGACCCGTATAATCTACCTAGGTTCCAGATCAGACACTTGTTCTAGTCCTAAGTTACACTCTAGTGCAAATACCAAGTGACATACCGGCCCTAGTCTGAGATTTCGACTCTGTTTCCAGTCCCGAGGTAAACACTGGTTATAGTTCTGAGTCCGATACTTGTCCTGGTCCCGGGTCAGACACCGGTTCTGACTCTGGACTCTGGGTGGTGGTCACAGACCGGTGTCGGTCCGATTGAACACTAGTCCCAGAGCCGAGTTAGACACTGAACGGTAACCCTAAGTATTTACTAAATCAGAGACGAGTACCTAAAGTATCAGGTCAGTCCCTCTTTCATTGGTTTTAATGAGATAGTTGACAATTCTCGAACACTTTCTCCTCTTCTCCTTTGTCATACTCGTACTCACAACCGGTGAGTTAGTACAGGTTGAGAAACACTGGGCTACCTGACACATCGGACGGTCCGAGGAGAAACAGGTACCTTAAGAGATCGGTTCTCAAGACCTCACCCATCGATAAGGGAAGAGGTCCCCTAGAAGGTCTTGGGTCCACAGGACACAATGTCCGTCTATGTAACGACAGACTCGTGTTCTCTCCCGGTTTAACAGATCAGAACTCCTGGTCTCTTATAAAAGAGTTCTTCCACTTCGATCTTGACACTACGGAATTCCTGGACCCGTCGAAGTAAAATTTCAGAAAAAAATATAGTAACAAAACTCGTACTCCAAAGTAGGTGCATCACCAGGAGGTTAACGGGGGCCACGAGACAACCTACGTCTCAATCAAGGTTCCCTGAGAAGACGAAAAGGAGATTGGGTCCACAGTGGTTGGGGCCCGATGTCAGCTACCAGACATTCCTTGACCTGACGTTTCGTCCTCCACTCGTCGTCCACTTTAGATTTGGTGAGGGGTATGGGGTCAGGTACCCTTTTAACAGAAGGTGCTTTGGTCAGTGACCACAGTTTTTTCAATCCCCCGTGACGAGATTGGTTGTTCCAGGATTTCTTGTGTATCAAAAGAAGTTGAACTCATGAAGGGTCATAGAAGACAGGTGGCACCTCAACGAGACAAATTGGGACTTTGTTTAAGGGTCTATTGAAACACAGAAACCAAACCAACCTACATGACCTAAAGATGTACCCCTAGGTAAATGAGGGAACATGATGAGTAGAAGTAGAACGTCGTGTTTCGATACCTGGGAAAGGGAACCAAACCTAAATTATAGGGAGTCTCCCTGTCTTACCACTTATTTTAGTCTGGCACTTTAGTTCCTTTGGTTCACTCAAGACTCCGGAGTCCTTTTAGTGGGTTAGTGAGACTCGAAGTCAAAGGAGTAGACAATTCACTTCGACTTCGTTAGTAACGGGTATGACGTCCCACAAAACCTACGGGTCCCTCTCTTCACTACATTTTCCTGAGACCTCTACCCCTCTTAATGTTGTTTAGAGGGTCTCTATTTCCTTCGTCTTCTTCAAGTAAAGTTGAAGTACCCTGACCAACTAAGAGTGACCCCAGGATCCTCCATCCTAGGGACCGGGGGACACAGATAAGTGTCAGGTCCACACACCCACTCCCTTCTGACACGAAGACTCGGTGACGAAACCCTGTACTCGTGTCAAACATACGGGTGAACATATAGTTACATATATGGAAATAACACAGAATGTAACCGAACAAATCTCGTCTGAGACTCTACCCCTTAAGTACACGTTTACTGAATAATTCCTCTACAAAGGTCCTCTTTGGTCATTCCTTCATCCTTTTCGTCCTGTTCTTTGGTTTGTTTCTACACTAGAGTCCTTTTTTAGGATGCCTCTCGTATAGAATCGGACTAGAACGTCCTCTTGAGACCTCACATTCTACAGAGTTGAGTTCTCACCTCGACCCGAAAGTGTGACAGGGAAGGTTGTTGGTGTGTTAATAACCACTTCAGGGTCTATGAAGACCGACTGACCCTACCACCCACTAACGATCACAGGTCGTCGGACTCTCGACAGTATCCTCTCTTTTCAGTATCCATGGTAACTTCGTGTACTTCACTCCCCACCTCTAGGTTCCTCCGACACATCTCGTGGTAATAGACGATCTTCCGAAAGTAACCCTAACCAAAGGGGGTCGTACACTTAAACGAAAGGTCAGAGAGGTCGATTGGGAAGAGTAAAAGGACATTCTTGAGATGAAACAGACAGTGAATTTACCACCATAAAGTCCCCGAATTTTGGGAAGGGACTGAGGACTGACGGACATCCTATTTCAGGTTCAGAAAAGTGTACTAACTTTTCGGGAAAAAGTACCAAACAGGAGACGACTTGTGGGGTTCGGAGTATTAATTGTACAGGGGGAGTGAGATGGGGGTTGTTTTTTAAGACACCATACCCCTTGTATACCCCAAGACTCCTCAGGAGTTTGAGGAGCTCGGGTCATCCCTTCTACCCCTTTTGTCTCTATACTTTCCTTTTAAATCTGGAAAATCCTTTTTTCTATTCCATATACTCGGTCAGACCCAAGGTACTTCTGCAGGGTCCCTCTACTTACATTTCCTATCCCTCCCGTAACCGTCTTTCCCAACAGAACCGTCAAAAACGTTGTACTCCCTTTCCACCCTTCTTCACGTCCTCGTCTGGACCGTCTCTTACCAGTGCGTAATTGAGAAATACCTTACTTACTTACTTACGCATTGTGTCGGACCTGAAACCTTAAGTTTCCGGAACTAAGGACTGAGGAGACGAATGAGTGACTGTTTGTAGGTTGTTCAGTAAATTGACGAGACTCGGAGTCAAAAGAGTAAATCTTTTGTCTCGATTACTCTGATAGACTCTGTTATCTATTTATATGGAACGAAGTTTTGGGACGAGTTTCCAATCAAAAGTAAATAAGTGGGTAAGTTTATTGTAAAAACTCAAGGACACGATACGGTCCGGTACACGACCTTTAATTGAATGTTTGTCCTAAATCTACCCCTG
Source organism: Capra ibex (assembly GCA_006410555.1). Taxonomy (NCBI): domain Eukaryota; kingdom Metazoa; phylum Chordata; class Mammalia; order Artiodactyla; family Bovidae; genus Capra; species Capra ibex. The sequence continues at coordinate 18,118,842 of SJYO01007492.1, forward strand.
AGATGAACATCTGCCTCTCCTCTGTGTAAATCCTCTCTTCCACTCGTCTCCTCTTTCAAATCGAAAGACGATATTAGTTCTAGACCCTCGAGTCTCTGTCAAACTGAGTACAGTAGATTACTCTTCTAAAGGGTTTCTTCTATTGTAAACATATTGATACGAGATTTCCTACTCACCCCAGAACGGTCTACTTCTTACCCAGACCCATCTTCCTCAAATATACCTTTGTGTCTCCGTCCTTTCTCTTCACACAAATCTAGAAGCCTTGACCAGACCTACCGTTAACACATTTACCCTACTATGACTCTGTACTCCCTTACCCATTCAGAGAACTCCAGTTACCTACCTATTGATTTGACATCATGTAGGTCTGTTACCTTATAATAATTCGTGATTGTTCCTTACTTGATAGGTTCCGTACTCTTCTATACCTCCTTTGCATTTACGTATAACGACTCAGAATTCATAATATCTACTCTGGGTAGTTGAATCTCTTCAGACTTGGTGGTACCTGTAAGGAGTCTAGGTGTGATTTGTGTCGTGTCTTATTGTCGATGTATGCAAGTCGCACCAGTCCGTCATTAAATTGAAGGTGAAAAAAAGAAAAAACCGACGTGGTCGACACCGTACACCTTAGAAGAAGAGATTGGTCCCTAGTTGTATACGGGGGACGTCACCTTCACGTCTCAAAATTGGTGATCTGGTGGTCCCCTTATGGACTTGACGGAGAATTTTATACTTAGTTGTGAGAAGTCTCCTTCTATTATCATGAGCACTAAAGATGTACATTATAGGTGTCACAGGTCACAAGTTATTCTTCAATAATCCGTATGTTTGTCTTTTTACGTTAGGTATAAGTTCCTTTTTTGTAGTTCATATAAACATTCCACCGGGTCTATAACCTGAGTCGTCTTTTTCTTCGACAATACCTATTAGACTTATTACTTTTCTTTATGTCACTTGTTATTCATCAGAATCGTATATTTAAAATAACAACAAATCAACGATTTAGTACAGGTTGAAAAAACACTGGGGCACCTGACATCGGATGCTCCGAGGACGGGTACCCTAAAGGGTCCGTTATTGTGACCTTTCCTAACGGTAAAGGGAGAGGTCCCATAGAAGGACTGGGTCCCTAGTTTGGACACAGAGGACGAACCGTCAGTCTAAGAAATGGTGACTCAGTGAACCCTTCGGGAATCGTCTATTTATCTTTGTGCTACCATGGGGTGAGGTCATGAGAACGGACCTTTTAGGGTACCTACCTCCTCGGACCACCCGACGTCAGGTACCCCAGTGATTCTCAGTCTGTACTGACTTGTTGGAGTGAAAGTGAAAAGTGAAAGTACGTAACCTCTTCCTTTACCGTTGGGTGAGGTCACAAGAACGGATCTCTTAGGGTCCCTACCACCTCGGACCACCCGACGGCAGATACCCCAGTGTATCTCAGTCTGTGTTGGCTTCGCTGAATCGTCGTCATAGTCGTCTGTTTATCTTTAATGTCTTTTTCTTGGTTTACGTCCCTGAAGGGACCGTTAGGTTACCAATTCTGAGGTGTGAAGGTGAAGTCCCCCGCTCCCAAGTCAAGGACCAGTCCCTTGTTTCTAGGATGTACGACGTGACACTCCGGTTTTTAATTTTTTTTTTTTTTTTTTTCCTCTTTAAAGATCCGGAAGAATTAGTAATGGTGTGTGTGTGTTGGTGTTGTCGTGGTGATGGTGTGAAGTCCTTAGAGAGGGAATCTATCAATAAGTGACACCTTTATAGACAAGTTGTACCAAGAAGAACTTTTAAAACGAAGATGTAGTACTCTCAGTAATGTGTGATCGAGGGACACTCGAAACAAACTAAGATAACCGTTCCTTATTCTGCTTTGTGGAAGATTTATGAGAACTTATGGGGAGGGACTTCTCCAGAATTGGTCAATAGATAAAGACACACTGTTTGGTAGGTTTTGAATTATCGAATCGTGTTGGGACCGAGTTCTGAAACATCCAGTTATTAAACCCGCTAGGAGTTCACCCAAGAGGGTGACCAGAACCGACCCGAATAAGTAGACCACCACATATAGACACCCAGTCGGACCTTCGAAACAAAGACCCTCAAAAGACAGACAGTTGTCTCACATTCCCCCAGTTGTCTCGGTGCATTAAAAGTAGTTGGTCATCCGATCGGACCCGAACCAGTGTACCACTATCGGAGTCACTAGGTTCCTGCGGTTGTCTCATTCAACGTTCCGAAGAACTTCGGATTTGAATCTTAAGCAGGTTACAGTAAATAAAATAACCGGTTTCGTTCTGTATTTTGGTCTGACTTTACGTAATTTAGAGGACGACCTTCTTAAACTTTCATAACGCCGATAACAACGTTAAACGGGATTCCGAATAAATTCTTGAAAAAAGGATAATTAGGATCATATACGTTTCTTCTTTCTTACCTCTTGTGAGGTTTCTTTCGAAAACAAAAACAACAATTAACTTGACAAGGAACATTGGTATTGTGTACGATTGTCACAGTACATAAGGGTATCTAATAAATAACAATATAGAATAATAATAATAAATGACTCGTGGAGTATACACAGTATCCGGTCACTTTATTGTCACCTTTTCCGTATGTGTCATGAAAAAGGGTACGTTAAATATCACATTATACCTTTTATAGAATTTGTTCATCGATATTACTAAACTATTGAATCCACCGTGATCACCATTTCCTTACGTCCTTTGTATTCTTTGTAGTCAAGTTAAGGTCCCAGCCTATCTAGGGGACCTTTTCCCCTACTGATGGGTGAGGTCATAAGAACGGACCTCTTAGGGAACCTGTCGGGTACCTGTATCCTCGGACCGCCCGATGGTATCCGTCTCAGTCTGTATTGGCTCCGTCGAATCGTATATCGTACACATCGAAATAATTAGAAAAGGAAAAACTAAAGACAGAAATCTCAGAGTTAAAAATTTCAGAAGGTATTGAGGTTCTGATTTACTTATAAAAGAGTAGGTTTACCTAAACACCTTCTTCCTTCCATCTAGGGACTGACCTCCGGGAGAATTGAACCCAGAGGTTACTTGTTTGGGTCCGGGTCGGTCTTCCGGTTCGGTTCCTCCCTTTGGTGTCAAGTAGTCGTCTGGGTCCAAAACCGGGGGGGGATCTTTTCTAACTACGACCCCGAAGGAACTACCGAGTCTCCAATTTCGTAGACGGAGATTACGCCCTCTGGACCCAAGTTAGGGACCCAGCCCTTCTAGGGGACCTCTTCCTTTACCGTTGGGTGAGGTCATAGGAACGGACCTCTTAGGGTACCTGCCTCCTCGGACCACCCGATGTCAAGTACCCCAGCGTTTCTCAGTCTATACTGACTCGCTGAATTGAAAGTGAAAGGAAAGTGTAATACACTGTAGGGATCCATCTGTGGTAATCTCTCTCCAATCTCTGGGATGAAGACAAGTCAAGTCAAGTCAAATCAGCGAGTCAGCACCGGCTGAGAAACGATGGGGTACTTAACGTCGTGCGGTCCGGAGGGACAGGTAGTGGTTGAGGGCCTCAAGTGAGTTTGAGTACAGGTAGCTCAGTCACTATGGTAGGTCGGTAGAGTAGGAGTCAACAGGGGAAGAAGAGGACGGGGGTTAGGGAGGGTCGTAGTCCCAGAAAAGGTTTCTCAGTTGAGAAGCGTACTCCACCGGTTTCATGACCTCAAAGTCGAAATCGTAGTAAGGAAGGTTTCTTTAGGGCCCCGACTAGAGGAAGTCTTACCTGACCAACCTAGAGGAACGTCAGGTTCACTGAGAGTTCTCAGAAGAGGTTGTGTGTCACGTTTTCGTAGTTAAGAAGCCGCGAGTCGAAAGAAGTGTCAGGTTGAGAGTCGGAACTACAGTCGGGTTGAGGTCCGACATAAGACAGTGGTCCAGAGGATGACTTGGGGAGAGTGTCCACAAAATCACGTGTTGGACTACATATTAAATTGGTGAGTCATCGTAAACTGACCTAAAGTAAGTTTACATATGTAAGAATGTGAATACGTCGATATCCACTATCTATCTTTCAGTCTATCTATTATCAATCTATGCTATGTATGTCTATCTGTTCTCTATCAAAAAATAAAAAGGTGAATTCTCACATAATCTTTTTAACGGGATACGACAATTTATCTAGATGGGACTCCCTATATCCTGTTTATTCATTTATAATTTCTTGGTATTTTCTCTTCTACAAATGGGTTCGTGGAGAGGAACCTCACAGAGAGGTGGGAGTTGGAGGGTGACGTTGATCCGGTCAGTAGTGACTCTTATTCCGGGTCATGGGTGGTAGTGAGGGAGGGAGGTGAAAAGACCCACAACCTAATTATAAAGGAACTTAGTGTTACTATTCTATACTCTCACCTAAAATCGTAGTCACCGGACGACGTCATACCCCTTTACGTAGGGACTACTCAATCCTCTTCCTTTATATGGGACACCGGGTCAAGTCAAGGGGGCCCGAACCTTCACTTTTTGGAATCAATTATCAGTTCGTACAGACCCGGAAGGTCACGTTGGAACCCCCTCAAGCCTCGAGGTAATTGTTTTATCTCAATCCTTGTCATGTAGGAAAATCCCGACAACACTCCTGATTCCGTTAGTTGTGTTTCCGAAATTCTCCGGGGGTGTGTGTCATTTCTCGAGTGAGTGACAACGGAGACACGACACGAATCAGAGAGTCAGCACAGGCTGGGAAACTCTGGGGTCCCTGACATCGGGTGTTCCGTGGAGACAGGTACCCCTAAGAGGTCCGTACCTCTTATGACCTCATCCATCGGCTAGGGAAGAGGTTCCCTAGAAGGACTGGGTCCTTAACTATGTCCCAGAGGACGTAACGTCCGCCTAAGAAGTGGTCGACTCGATGGTCCTTTCGGGGTGACTGAGATGGGTGGTGATGATTGTAAGTAAACAAAATAACAATAATGATTCACCAGAACTCACTCAGTGACTCGGGGAAACCCAGACCCAAAGTACAAAGTGGAACTGTGCAAAGTCCCGAAGTACTACAAAAACGTGTGTGAAAAAGAAGACGATCTTAGGGAAGACGGATACGGATGACCCTTTTGAGGATAAGTAGGGGGTTCAGGGGAGAGTCGGGAGTCAAGGGGTCCTTTGGAAGGAAGTGGAGGAGTCCGTGTGAGTTCTCAAGAGAAGTCCTGAGGACGTGTTACATCGGGGAAACGGCACCTGACAAAGGAAGGAATAAAGATGACAAATATAGACACAATGGGGGTGTGGAAGGGGAGGAAGTGGAGAGGATGGAAGAAACGAGTTCACGGTGGAAGAAGTCCTCTGGTAGAAAGTCGTAAGTGACTTTTGACGAAGTGTGTTCTGCGAGGAGTAGCAGAAGGATCGGAATCAGTAGAAGAGTACGTAAAGGAAATAACAGAGGGAAGGATCTACCTACCCGAAGGGAACGCCGAACCGACCATTTCTTAGACAGATGTTGCGCCCTCAGGACCCAAGTTAGTAACCCAACCCTTCTAGGGGACCTCTTCCCTTTCCGATGGGTGAGGTCATAAGACCAGACCTCTTAAGGTACCTGACATATCTGGTACCCCAACGTTTCTCAGGATCTGCCGTGATCACCATTTCTTGGTCGGACGGTTACGTCCTCTGTGTTCTGAGCCCAAGCTAGGGATCCAGTCCCTCTAGGTGACCTCCTTCCGTTCCGTTGGGTGAGGTCATAAGAACGGACCTCTTAGGATACCTGTCTCCTCGGATCGTTAGATGTCAGGTACCCGAGTGTTTCTCAGGCTGTACTGACTTCACTGAGTCGTGTGGTCCCATACAAGAAACTCCCGTGCCTAAGTTCAGACAAACCCAGTGACGATATTGGAATGGTAGATCTTATCCCGACCCGGATCTTGTTCCCTCTGTTATAAATTACTTGTTTATTTACTCACTTCACCCGGAGAACTATGGTGAAGTACGACCCATAACCGTTATAACCACTCTGATCAGTCGATGGTCGACCTCGATACTACCTCTCTGAGTCATGGTCGACACGGGGTGGTACGACTTTAGAGGGAAGGAAGAAGGAGGGAGTTATAAAGGTCGTTATATGAACGTTTACTACCCCTAGTCGTCTCGACTCGAAACTACGGCTCGACCAAGGTCTTCGGTGTGTAAGACGGAAATAACGAGTTATACCTGAGTCTTAACGTCGAAAGATAAGGTGGTGAAGGGTCCGTAGATTTCGGGTTTTCAGGAGCCAGGGAGGGAGACAGAAACCCGACCTTACTACACTTACAGGAACAAACTGTCCGATCCGGGGATTCCAGGTCCTCTCTAGTTAGTCTCTCTGGTAAAGGTATATGTCCCGTACACCGGTGACCTAGTGGAGTGTCTCCTAAAAGAAAGGAAAAAAATAAAAGACCAAGAGGACCCAGAAGTGACAACTCACGCCCGAAAGGAGATCAACACCACTCACCCCCGAGGAGGAATCAACGTTTGGTGTCCGAAAAACAACGTCACCGAAGAGAACAACGTCTCGTGGCCGAAATCCGTGCCCGAAGTCACTGACACCGAACTCCCAATCTCACGTCCGAGTCATCAACACCACACACTCTAATCGACGATGTACCGTACGCCCTAGAAGGGTCTGGTCCCTAGTTCGACCACAGGGGACGTGACGTTCCACCTAAGAATTGGTGACCTGGTGGTTCCTTCAAACCTAAAAGAAAAGAAATGTCTACTTCGAGGATCCCAAGTAGGTCAGGTGACAAAGAGTTAGAAAAAAGATAACAAAGGATGAATTCTTCACGAAAATTTGTCAAAAAAGAGAATTAAGAGAAACGGGGTACTTTAAAATTATGATGTCCATATACGACACATAGACAAATACATGAGACACGTACAACCACAAAAAATGTGAATTTTGTCTCATTCGAGAAAAAGTTGGGGGGGTTTTGGTGTAAGGGGGGAGAAGTCCACTTTTAGTGATGAAAGAATCCCCGTTATAACGGGGGAAACTCTTACATACTAGATTGGATTTTAAAAATAAAATGTCAACTTCTTTGACTATGGAGTCTCCTGCTCCATAACGGAGTTCCAGTGAATCGAGTCTGGGTACCTCAGTTCTCGTCCGGGTCTAAGGACCGAGGAGGTGGGGTGTGACGGAGTTTATATCGACAGGGGAGAGTGAGAGTGGGGACGAAAAGGAAGGGGTGGAGTCCCGAGGTAGGTTTAAGTCCGGGGGTTGCAAGAAAAAAAAATTCCTTAAGCTCCTTTAAAAAATAAAATAAAATAAAAATAAAAACTGACATGACCCAGGAGTGCCGCCACACCCCCGGAAGAGATCAACACCGTGGCCCCCCGAAAGAGATCAACGTTGCGAGTTCGAGTCATCAACACTGTACGTCCGAATCAACGGGGTACCGTACACCCTAGGATCGAGGGACTGGTCCCTAGTTTAGATGTGGGAGATGTAACTTTCCGTCTAAGAATTGGTGACCCTTTCTTTTTGGTGGTTCCGTCAAAGGTCCGGGAGTTGAAAGATACTCGTTCTAACAGACTTTGATTCCTTGGTCCACGGAAGATCTGAATTGACACCTAGTCAGGTACCCCTCTGGGTTTCCCAGTAGACCCCGAAGGAAGTGTCTCCCGACCGTACTCCCCTGTTCGTAACGAGTGGAATCCAGAAGTGGCTGTCTAGTGTGACGGTGAAAGAACCTCCAAGTCGGGGTAGTGGAAAAGGTTTACGTACTGTTCCTATTTTGATGACGTCGTTACTTTTTTTTTTTTTGAACCTTTATTAATTTGTCGTTCCGTCGGTGGGTATTACTATAAGACGTCGTGTGAAACCCCTGTCAAACGACGTTTTCGCGGGCTCGTGAGACCAACAAATTAATTGTAACTTTGCCGTCAAGGTGTTCTTGATTTTTGGGACAATTAAATACACAGAGAATTACTACGAGTAAATTTATGACAGTTGAAAGGTAACCAAATTATAAGTACTAAAACTTAGTAATTTTGTGCGACTATACCCCCGTCACCTCCCCACCCGTGTTGAATGAATATATGGGTTTTTGTGTTTGACTTCTGTTATTAAAGGTTTAAGGATAGAAGGGTAGGTAGGGTGGTTTTAGGATCGGGGAATCTCTTTGATTTGGTCGACCCCACGAAACCCCCGACGTCTATTACGTCGCCCAACTCACATCAAATAGTAAATGACACGTGAGGGGAAGTCTTGACCCCGAAGGGACCACTGAGTGACCATTTACGAGACGGGCGGTCATGTCCTCTGCGTCCGAGTCAGGGACCCAATCCTTCTAGGGGACCTCTTCCTTTACCGTTGGGTGGGTCATAAGAACGGACCTTTTAAGGTATCTGTTTCCTCGGACCACCCGATGTCAGGTGCCCCAGTACTTTCTCAGTCTGTGTTGCCTCACGCGCGTGTCTGTGTGGGGAAGTCTTGGTTCGACCGGGTGAGAGTGACACCCATCAGTGTCTTGACCCTCAAGTCGTCCGTTTACGTCCGAGAACTATTTCGTGGTTCTCCGGTCCAAAGTTTGGGGTACCACAAGTCTTCATAAAGTTAGTACGGACTCTCTGTTTTCAATGGGACTTTACACAAAGACCTTTTCTCCCTGTAAATCCTACCGAGTCTTATTCTACGGTTATTTCACTTCTCCGTATCCAAGTCTTCCCCGACACCTACGGAAACGTCCTTTATATGTCGACGCCCTGGAGTCTGTCCTCGTTGTGTGTACGTTAGCGATTGTTGCTCAGCCGGCTGTGTCTTTCGTTTCTGAGTTGTGTGTGTCTACGAGTGTCTTCGTGCACGAGTCATTCTTGTGCACACTTTGAGTCATTCTCACACACCTTTGGTGATTCCCCCTAAGTTTAGTTAGGTCAAGTTCTACTCGCTTAAGACTGTCATCGGGTGTGTCATGTGACCGGAGACTTCTAAGACTTGGTTAGTTCATCCCTTCTACCTGTCTACTTACCCGTTCTCAGTAAGTGGTACTCTCTTCTTGGTCCCCTGTACTCCACCCTGACACAACCTTCGTGTCTTCTTCCCCGTGTGCTCCCCCTTCACCTGAGCGTAGTCTTGGGGTCCAACAGTCACCCATGAAGGATGTACGATCAAGGGCAGAGGAGGAGTTCTAGAGAGAAACGTCCTCGTACGACGTTATGACCTAGGAAGAAGGGGACTCGATTTTTGGTTTACGTCCCCATTCAGTGTAGATAGGTATAGAGATAAATATATGGGAAAGGAGCTCCGTCTGTCTACTACTAATTCGTAGAACCCTCGTCCCTTCTCTCGCGACTGAAGTTGTGGTGGGTCTCGACCCAAGGTGAATGATAGGAATACTGGGACCCGTTTCGGTCAATTATTTATTTATACTCAGACTAAAGGAGTAGACGCTTTGACTCTATTATCGTAACTATAATAAAAAAATAATGACTCCATGTCAGCTACATGTTATAGTATATTCAAAGTCCACGTGTGGGATTACTGAGTCAAAAATTTCCAATGTGAAGTGAATATCAATATTTCATAACGGATGTGAGGGAAACACCATGTTATATAGGGACACCGAATAGATAAAATATGTACCATCGAACATGGAGAATTAGGGGAGAGGTGAAGAAAGAGGGGTGATCAAACAAGAGATTCAGACACTCAAGACAAAGAAAAAACAATATAAGTGGTCAACCAAAATAAAAAATCTCGGGTGTACCTTCACTAAAATATTCTTTAGACAGGAAGAGATAGACTGAATAACGTGATTTGTACTATGGGAGGTTCAGGTAGGCGTAAGAACTTTTACCGTTTCAAAGTAAGGAAAAATTCCGACTCCTCATAAGGTGACGCACACGGATAGTGTAGAAGAAGTAAGTAAGTAGACGACTACCTGTGAAACAAACGAAGGTACGAAACTGTTAACGTTCATTACGACGATACTTGTTACCTAGTGGTCATAGTGAAAATAACTTTTATTAGACAATTACCGACACAGAAAGGTGGTCTTACACTCGATGGAACCCCTTGCTTGTCAAACTGAATAGAGACGTAAAAGTCCTTGATCTATCTACGACTTGACTTGGCGTGACAAGTGTAGTCTCTCCTCAACAGTATATTTACTTCTCTTTATATATTTCTCGTGAATCATCCACGAGTTTTATTTAATCGACACTGGTTCCTTCCCTAGTCCTCCTAGGTTCTCTCTCAGACTTAGATTTCATTTGGAACTTCTCACCGTATTCCATCTGGTTTTTCATTTCGTAGAATGTAACTTTTTGTCTCACGTGTTTCTTGGTCCGGTCCTTTCGGGTCGGGGTAGACAGGGAAGAAGTCCGGAGTAAGGATAGGGGTAGAACTATCTGGGGAAATTTGCATGGTACGAGAGAGCGTTAGGGGAAGGACAGAAGTCAAGGTGGACAAGAAGGAATTAGTGGTCAATTGAGGATGGGTCCGAAGTTCTTGACCAAGACCTCAGTGGAGAAGATCCTTCTGAGGGAACTAGGGGTTGGAGGGTGACCCCGGGAGAGACCAAAAAGTGTTTAGGAGACAGGACCGGAGTAGTGTGGCACATCAGTAGTGACAAATGTACGGATAGAAGAATGAACCTCTAGTTCCGAGTGAAGACTTAGTGGTAACGTGCCGAGTCACGGGTCGTGTCTCGGACCGTATCTTTTCGAAAACGGATTGTCTACCTTTCGTCAGACTCATTCTTACCACTAACCTCTTTCGTCGGGAGTTTAGGTGACCTGTGTCTGTACACATGTGGACCATATTTAGTGGTACCGGACCCGGTTTGGTCGAAGAAGGAGAGGGAGGGGGTTGGTGATAGGTCAGTACGAGAAACGACCCGTGACCCGTACGTCACTACTAACCATTCATCGGGACTGGAGGTTCACTCTTCTATCCGGATATTTGTCACTACTGGTGTACCACCCTACTCCGACCCTGTCTCCCGAACATTCTCGGGTCTCTCCCGTGATCTCCCTCCAATCCTCAGTCCCCCAGGATAACAGATTATCCTAGGAAAATGGTGGGAGGTAGGAGACACGGAGAAGATAGGGGTAAGGGTGACGGGGTCGAGTCCCGAATGGTCGAGAGGGACGGAGCCCGATGGTGAGGGTCGCGGGGACATTAGGTAAGAGACACGTCTCGGTTTCTCTGACTCGATTTTTGCTTTGAGAAGGAGTCTCCCTTTAGATTGAAGAGTCCCTACACTCGCGACGGTTGGGCAGAGGAAGAGGTCGGAGTAAAGAGTTCGGACGTCCGAAATCGGTAGTGGAGAGAGAGGAAGTCCGGAAAGTGGACGACAAAGGAGACAGACCTTTTACGAAAGAGGAGAAGTGGAGGAGAAGAGGGTCTATTGCAGAGAAGTGGAAAGTTAGAGTCGAAGTTACAGTGGGTGAGGTCCTCCGAAAAGGACCATGGAGAGTCCGACCCGGTCCGGGGGAGGATAGAAGGGACCCAGGGGGAAGAAACTAAGACCCGTAAACAGTCTGTTCTCTCTTCTACGAATCAATCAGTCTCCATTGTGATACCTTGTCCTCCCTCAGGAGATACCCCGACGAGAAAGGACCGAATAAAGTGGGATTCCTCGTCGACATGTATCTGGGGGTTCGTACAGACACACCAGAAACGGTCCCCTCCCCCCGACGGTCTCGTTCTCGTGGAAGGAGGACTGGAAGACGGAGACGTGCACGAACACTGAGTGACTACCTTTTGTAGGTGGGGAAGACCCGGAGAAGGAATAAAGTAGTGAAATTATTTAATTCTTGTCTAACTTTCCGTCCTTTGTAACAGAGGACCCGGGGTCGTGGGTGTAAGGTTGAGTTAATGTCCTAAACAAAAAGCCCAGACCGGTCTCCGTCGACCCTACACCGTTTTTCTCACTCTCTCTCAAATTTGGTTCTCCGGTCTCTCTTTCGTTAAGTTTAAGGTCGAGTCGACGAGTGGTCCCCGGAGTCCGTTTAAGAAAGTGGAGAGACTCAGAGGATTAAGTGTGGACTTTTTACCCACTATTGTTACTACGTGGGAAGTGTCCCACCACCCTCGTACTCAATCTCTCACATTTTTCCGAAACATTCTCTTTCTCTAGTAACGACTAAGAGAACCAATTTCAATTGTGCCGCAACCCGGACGAAAGGGAAGATTATTGAATCGGGACCCTAAAACTTGGTTCTGAGGGTTTAAGGAACTCCATTCCAGAAGAGGGTGAGGAACGACGTCAATTATGGTCCTTCTCCCTGAGGGACTTAGAAGTTAGTTTGTAAGTTGACGACAAGGACAACAAAAGTAAACTATCGGTCTCACGACATAACTTTTTTTTCGACTCCAGACCCATCCTGGACCCTCTATCTCGGAACAAGGGTTGACATGATGGACTAAAGAACGGTTGACGTAGTGAAAACCCCGAGTGTCAAACAAAGAGATACATATTTCACTCCCGTCTCCCCTTTATTCAATTATTAGGTAATATTAAAGTGTCCCACCTCTTATTCTAGTTAATCTGGAAAATGTTCGATATGTGTTTATATTTAACGACAATTTTCCTATAATGATTAAGTTAATAATGTTATTGTTGGTTCATTACTAATTCTTCTTATAAGGTCGATCTACTGTTACAGAGGAGAAGAAGTCCCTTCTCTTAACGTATCGAAAAATTTTAGTGGGGAAGACTCAAGAAACGTTAGATACTATCACCTTCAAGAGGGAAGAGATTGGGTTAATAAGGTACGAAGTTCAATTCGACAAGAGTAAAATTCGACAGGGAACCTTTCCTCTTATTCCAGTGGTATAGGGGATGCTTTTGAAAGTGGGTCAAATTCTGGTAAGTATTCTGTGTGAAGAAGGAAGGTTGGACGGACTCCTCTCGTGTGACCTCCTTTCACTATTTAAGACAAAACCTTTCCATCCAGTCTTCACGTGTATCTAGAAAGTTGACTCTACGTGTTATCCGATCGACCTTTATTTTAGACCTCCAAGTTGTCTTCCGAGACACGACTTTTATCACCAAGTCCTCCTGAGTCTTATTTTCACCGTCGACTTATCGAAGTTAGAGTAATTTACTAAGAGGTAAAGGACCGGTTCATTAGGTGAGAGTACGGAGGGACGGAAACAAGGAAGACAAAAGAGACGGATCTTTCAGAAGAGGGAGAATAGGTGGGTACTCTAGGATACGTAGTGGAGGTCTCTCCGGGAATTTAACGGTCTCTAGAGTAAGTGGAAAGTTGTTTCACGACATTTGATCAACATGTAAGGTTCGTGACGTATTCCATGAAACAATCTGGATTGGATGAGTCAGGAGTGTTGTGGTGCCAATTCATAATATTAGGAGTTAAATGTCTACTTTTTAATTGATTGTACAGGTTTCGGTACGTCAAACACCAACTAGATCCCAAGTTTGGTCCCAGAAGTCCACTATTAGGGTCTCTAAAATAATGATGTTCTAAGACAGTTGATAAGGTTGTCTTTCTCTACATTCCGTCCTCACCTGATCGAAGGTTAAGAGTCTGAGTCTAAGTCTATTTTCGGACTGGAGTTAAATCCTGTCAATGAGTTCGAATCCCGACTCAACCGGTTCGTTTAGTCGACCAGTCGTTTGTCTCGTGAGAAAACGAAGTACAACAGAGAAGTCTCCAACCGGAGGGAACCTCGAGAGGTACCATGACTATACTGAAGGTAGACACTCAGGACTTTCGGAGTGTATAAGAGGGGAATCCCTAATACATCCAAAGAATCCCTAGGTGGAGTCGGTGAAGGGTTCATACAGGGAGTTGAGCTTGGAGATTGAAACGAGAAGGGATTTGGTCTATGAGGAGAGAGTGCATGGAACAGAACCGAGAGTAGTCAAAGAACTACACTTCTTTAGTGTCATCGAAAGAGTCTCTCCCAAGAGTTCATGGATTATCCATAGTTCGTGATACCACTACTGAAAATGTCCGTTATGGTGAATGTTGGATGATTGTATGATGTACCGAATGAATAAATAACACAAATAATAAATGTCAAAGAAGAGGTGGTGATCTTATCTTTCGGGTCTTTCCGTTCCGTTCCAAATAACAGTTAGGTGATGAAATAGAGGTCTTCGGTCTTTCTCTACGGATCGGGTGTCATCAAGTAGTCGTTTATTAACAACTTACCAATTCACTTAATAATATCTTTTGTTAATATCTTTTTGTTATGATATTGTATTTCTCTCTTAATACTAACGTAAATTGTAGAGTCTCGAACCCGTTTTACTGAAGAGTACCTACAAAGAACAGGAAAGGTCTATGTTTAAGTGTCATCCGAGACTCCCTTGACTTTATAGTCTCCGTCGGGTTTCTTTTGTTCGTTCCGTATGGGATGTTAACGAGGTTGAATCACGGAACTCTCTCAAAGATCTGGAGTCTTGTTTCTCCCTCCTGGGTTCTTCTTGGACCACCTGAGAGACTAAACTCCTCAGTCTCGACTTCAGTCCCTCTCGTTCTGTTACTCTCAAGTACTCTGTTATGACCCCTCCTTTTCGTGGTGTGTCTTTAGGTCTCTAAATGTCTCTAAAGAGGAACTCATAACTCGTGTACGTACCTTTTAATATATTCCGGATCCTTTTTGGGCAGTCACGGGTCGTGAGTGTATCCAGTCTTTATCACGGACCACCATGTCACCAATTCTGAAGTGGAAGGTCACGTGCCCCACGTCCAAACTAGGGACCAGTCCCTTGATTCTAGGATGTACGGAGTTCCAGTTTTTTTTGACTTTGTATTTTGTCTTTGTTATAACATTGTTCAAGTTATTTTTTGCAAAAAATATTTTCTTTCTTTATCACGGACAAAGGTGGTCAGTTAAACTTTTTGTCGAATATTAAGTATCCCGTGACTCATTTCGTAAGTTTTCCCAGAATGGAATTATTACCACTTATCAATCGAGATCTTATCTACGACGAGACCAGGAAAATTTTTTTAGAATGTTAGGTCTGGGTTTACCTAGTTTGGTAAGGGTTCATTGAATTGATATAAGGTCTTGTTTAGAGTTCTTGTAAATTTCTTTCCGTTTTTTATAAGTTCATTTTTAAAAGTCTCTACGTTTCTCCGTCCTTTTATACTCGGTATGACACCTCTCTTTGTTTTTATTTAGTCTTGACTGTGTCTATAATCTTAATCCTTTATTCCTATAATTTATCCATTATTCTAATTTAAAGGAAACAAGTTTTTCTATTGATCTCAGTATCTTCTATACTTTTTCTCTGGGTTCAATTTGAACATCTCAAATTTTGATGTCACGGACCTTACTTTTTAGGTGACCTAACCTAAATTTCGTCTGATCTAGAACAGTTCCTTTTTTTTAGTCACTTGAACTTCTTTATATTGTTTTTGATAAATTTTACTTTGTGTGTTTTTTTGTCTTAAAATTTTAATCTTCTAGTAGTCACTGGACACCCTGTTGAAGTTCGTTGGACTATATGTATACTAATCTCAGATACTTCTCTCACGTCTTTTAATAGACTTCTTTATTACCGACCATGTGAAAGGTTTAGACTATTTTTGATATTTGAGTATCTAAGTTCTTTGAGTGAACTGGGGTTTGTGTGTTTTTTTCTACTGTTTTTGAGGTACTTCTGTGAAGTATTAGTATAAAGAGTTTTGATCATTGATTTTTCAGAATTTTTGATAGTGTCTTTTTTCTTTACAAAAATAAAGGAAAAAAAGTCTCTTTTTTTTATTTAACCTTTACCTTAAAAAAGAATCTTTATTACATTCAGTTTTCTGTCATTTCGTCGTAGAAATTCTATGTCTTTCTTTCGACAGTTGAATCTGAAGATATGGATCACTTTTATGGAACGTTTCCTCTTTCGTTATATTTAGAAAATGTCTGGATGTTTTCGACTTTATTAGGTAGTGATTGTCTTGTTACTACTCAATATTCTTTACAATCGACGAAGACGATTCAACGAAGTCAACACAGGTTGAGATACGTTGGCGTATCTGTCGTCGGGTGGTCCGAGGGGGTAGGGTCCTTAGGAGGTCCGTTCTTATGACCTCACCCAACGGTAAAGGAAGAGGTTACGTAGTTTCACTTTTCACTTTCAGTTCAGCGAGTCAGCATAGACTGAGAATCGCTGGAGTACCTGACGTCGGATGGTCCGAGGAGGTAGGTACCCTAAGCGGTCCGTTCTTATGACCTCACCCAACGGTAACGGAAGAGGTTCTTTACAATCTCCTTCAGGAAATCAATCTTCCTCTTACTTTGGTCTACCTTTTTACCTTACTTTTTATGGTCTTTACCGTTGATGAATTTACATATCCTGTAAATTTGATAATAAATTTAGAGAAATTTTCTATTAACTGAAATCATTCATATCTTAAAGTCAAAACGTTTTACTTTTCTCGATACCTCTACCTATCATGACTACCAACACGTTGTAATACTTACATAAATTATTGTGACTTGACATGTAAATTTTACCAATCTACCAATTGAAATACAACATACATAGAATGGTGTTATCTTTTAAAAATTCTATTCACTGACAAATTTGTTTTTATTATCGTTATATAACACCTTAAATGTGCACGTTACAAACTGGGTCAAGTGTATTTACAGCCTACCCCTCTTTGTCTTCATGTGATAACTTTCCCGGGATATTGAGATATAGCTCAGAAAGTTACAGTGACTTCCATGTGCGACTACCATTACAAATGATATTTGGGATTTTTTGGTGATTTCGTCGTGGCGTTTCTCAGTTATGTGGTTATTTTCTCTATTTTACCTCAGTAATTTTTTATGACAGGTAGGGTTTCTACTGTCTACATTTAGATGGGGTGAAACGTAGTTATTACCGTACTTTACATCTACCGAGGGACGGAGGGACCCAGACAACTTTACTGGTACACTACTCGTACGGAGAGAGTGTAGACCTAAGTTAGGAGTTTCTGTAAAGACTCGTACCAATAACAAAGGATTGTGTCTAATCCTTTCGTTCTGGAGGATACCCTTCTATTGAACAAGCCTAGTTACCGTTCAATCGTTTACTTAGGGACTAGAGGGAGGAGGGTTCAACTTCGAGGAAGCTGGTTCGGGACTCTGTCTTAGGAGGGAAACTTTTGAGTAAATAAGGGTGGATGGGGGTGAAAAGAGACAGAGCGAGAATTTTTCTCTTTATGTTAAACCGTACTTAATTACTACTCGGGCGGACTGGTTAATGGTCCCGATTCACGAGAGGGCGACCCTCGTCGGGGGTGTTTCGTGATTCACTACACCCGGATCGGTTTCCCGGGGGCGGGTCGTTCCGGATCACGAGAGGACCCAGGTCCGAATCTCCTTCGTCGAAAGGTTAATAAAAAACGGTCTGTCTGACCGAAGAGACGTGTCGTTTAACCCAATCTCGTGAGAGGAGGTCAACCGGAGAAACAGACCAGGGTGGGCGGGGTCGTTTCTCCCTCGATTAGTTGACATTCCGGTTCGGACGTTCGAAGTCCGGAGGTGTCTCTCTCGAGTCGTGTCTAGAGTCCCAGGAAGGTGATTCCACCGTAAGGTTTCCGACCCTTTACATGGACGGGAGTAGTCTGTTGTCAGAGCCTCGGGACCCTAGGTCCGAGGACTCGATTAGTCTCCTTTTGTACGAGTTTCCTTTCTTGGGTTCCAGAATGCGAAAGTGAGGTGGGTATTGGTGGGACAATTATTTCGGCTCTCAAGTCGAACGAGTCACACGGAAGGGGACCCGAAGAGACAAAGAAAGAGAAGATCGTGAAGTCTTCTACGTTACGTCCTCTGGGTTCAAGCTAGGGACCCAACCTTTCTAGGAGACCTCTTCTCTTACCGATGAGTGAGGTCATAAGAACGGACCTCTTAGGGCTGTCTCCTCGGACCACCCGATGTCAGGCACCCCAGCGTTTCTCAGTCTGTGTTGAGTCGTTGATTGTGATAATGATAATCGTGAAGTCTCTGCAGTATACTTATATATCTTTGTACTCGTCTTCCCTCGGACCCTAGAGTAGTACTATATAAAATTTGGGACTTAGGGGGAAAAGACCTGGTCGGGTTCAAGAACGTGTCTCCACCGTGAAGGGCAGGTGTCCCGAGTTAGTTCCTCCCGGACTGGACGAGACGGTGTGGGAGATCACCCGTGACAGTGTAGCGTCGTAACTTGAGTGGGAGTTTCATGATTGTGTGGTTCAGTGTCAAAAGACATTAAAGTCCCTGTAACAACGTGGACTAGGAGTGTTATTGAGACAATCCGTCCGACTCGTCCCCAACACTAAGGTTAAAATCTCGAGTCCTTTGTTCGAACCTGTCCACTCCTCTAACGAGTCTCAGTTGCACTTCGTCCCAATCATGACTTCGGGTCCAGAGAGCGGTTGGGTATCTACGTAAAAGAGTCGAAGGGAATTTACTGTCACACAAAATAAATAGGACACTCGGACTCCCAGTCCACATAGAAGAATATACGACATTGGGAGTGGACGTGTGGAGTACGTGTGGTTCCAAACTGAGACTCGTTGTCCTTTCCAAGATCGTGTTACATGGGTGTGTCAGTCGGTCGGTCGTGTCTGGACTCGTGGACAGTACTAGGTCCATGAACCTGAGGTTGTATTTAACCTGGTCCAGGGACGGTAGTCCCTCGGGTGTCCGTAAAACTCTTTTAATTATCTGTTACTGTGGAACACTTGTCGTACTGTAACCTCCACGGTGTCCTCAATCCTCCATGTGTCCCTTCCGGAGACCGAGTCTCCTTTCCTCTTTGGACTTGGTTCGTCTTCTCACTCCTACTCAAGTGACCCGTTTCTGTCCCCTTACCCGTCCACCTCTGATGAGGTCCGTCTTCTTTGGTACCTCTTTTCTCTTTAGTGTTCCGCAGAAGTCCTTTGAAGAGTCAGACCGACATCGGACTTCGCACTCCTACGTCTCTCCGTACCACTCCCTGACTATGTACCTTCCCGGTCTGGTTCTCTGAGAGCCATACAGGTCGACAGGTCGAGTTCTGAAAGAGTCTCACTCGAGGGACACTCCACCATCGACGTTAGGGTGTCGATCCACCCAAATACCGGTTTACACGAATATGGGTAGTACCTCGATTCGTCTCTGTCCCGGAGACCCCTCACTCGTCGACCACTACGACTTTTCACAGACGGTCCTCTTAAGTCGACACTTGTGAAGGGTAAGGGTTCTCCAGTTCTCCGGGAAAACAAGGAGAGACCACCTCCGGGACTCTAGTGTGACAGTAGGTATTAAGTAAGTTGTTTGTCAGACGGAACACGGACACGATCGAGACTCGATTTTGAGGTCCCTGTATCTTTATTTTTCTATACCAGGGACAAAAACTCCCTACGTACCAGAAACCCTTCTTTCTCTCGGTCTCCTCTTGTCTGACCCCTTAATAACGTCACGTCACCCACCACCCGTGTCTTTCCTTTGTCGTTTAGAACATGACCGTGGTTTCTCCTCTCCTTCGAACTCGATCCAAAATCTCCTACCCGTTCTCAAACGGTACGTTCTTTCCCATAAGATCCTACGTCCTTCTCAGACTTTTGGTATTTCTGTATTTCCCCGTACCTCCTCGTCCCTCATCGTCCTTCGTCGACACACAACTCCACGTATGTACTACCTCCTAGTTCTGTGTCCTTTGGTCAAAACGACCCAATTTCTCGACCCTACGAGAGAATCCAACCCAAAACCAAAAATTTCTACTGAGGTCGTCTCTCACCGACTTCGACTCCCGACTCCGTCTTCCGAATCTAGGTTTCTATGATTCCTCCTTCTTAACCGTCCCGGTCTCCTGACTGATTCCTACCCTCCTCTGTAAGTAAGTATAGAACGAAAAAATTTAGTGGTTCAAGACGATTCACTTGAAGAAGACGTTCCATATAAACTCCTAAGTTACTCAATTCCATTCACTCTCGAGGGTCATGTCTGTAGGAGTGAGAGTGTGGGTCATTTGTATTTCAGTCCTGAGCTATTTATAGATGACACGACTGAGGTATGGACTGAGTCACTTACTCATTACTTACTTGTTCAACTACTCCCTTGACTATTGGACACCTGGGGATCGTTCGTTGTAGTCTTGTTATGTTCAAAGATACCGGAGGGTCTTCAAGACCCCTTTACGATGGGTCTTCGGATCGGGTCACCAAATACAAAGAATCTCTTCTGGACCCACTCTCATTTAGAGTCCCCAACAGAACCTCGAACCCTAGGTAGACTAGGAGGAACCTTCTAGATCGGAAGTAAGAAGACAGACCCCAGTCCGTTACCTCCCATTGTATAGATATGGACTGAGACTCCTGAGTAGAGATCTTAACTCCAAACCCCCACAGGTCGACAGGCTAGAAGGAACGTGTTTGGAGTCATTCAGTCTTCTGTTGATCACTCTTTACCTTCTTTGGGGTTTCCTCAGTAATTGTAGAGAATCAGGACGTTACGTGTCCGTAACACGATCCATCCATACATATGAGTCAGTGAAGTCGACACAGACTGAGACGCTAGGGTCCCTGACATCAGGCGGTCCGAGGAGACAGGTACCCTAAGAGGTCCGTTCTGATGACCTCACCCAACGGTACGGGAGGAGGTCCCTTAGAAGGACTGGGTCCCTAACATGGGTGTAGAGAACAGAGGACGTAACCGTCCGTCCAAGAAATGGTGACTCGGTGGACCTTTCGGACAAGATTCATATAATATACATAATAGAGTAATTTATATCGTTAGAAATTTTCTTTCCCTAAAGGAGGTGTAAAATAACTAATCTTTTGACTTCGTATCTCGTTACATTAGAAAGAATTCAGTACATTACTGTAAGACCTAATTAATAGATATGAATTCGTTGAATATCTTTCAACTTTTTCATCTCCTTTTCACGAAGTCACACTTGTAGGATTGTGTCGTCGATGATAAAACGGATCGAGGACATACGAACCGTATATGAACCCTAAAATGATAAGTATTTTAAAATAGAGTGAAAAAAGAAATAAATTGTAATATAGTATTCGTAAAAAGGTCCATTGATACAACGGAAGTTTGATAAGAAAAAGTACCGACGTCTGACAGTTTAGTCCACATTTATGGACTGAAATTAATTGTTAAAGGGTACCGACACATAATTTTAACGATGGTTACTAAAATACAATATTTATTAGTGAGAAGAAAAAAAATAAATTTTACCAGAGGAAAGTCGTCCTAATAAAGGAAGTCCGTCTGAGGGTCTGTGTCTTTATTCTCCAGTTTCCCATACTTATAAAATTCCGAAAACTATTGACGGTGCTTACGGAAAGAGCGCCCTTGAAAGCTGAAGTGAGGGGTACAGATCTACGGAAGAAATGGACAGGGAGAAAGGGCTGAGGGAAAAAGGGTCCGTGTTACGAAGGAAGGGAGTCAGAGGAATAGACACTCTACCTTGATTACTGAGACGAGACGGTTGGGGAACTCGACCTCTATGTTCACTAAGTCTCTGGGTGTATCCCTTGTCTTACAATAAGATAAGTTACAGGATAAATATGTTGTACCGTGGTCTGATGTGCCCAAACTTCGGGTGTAGACAGTGAGTCCTCGACACACAGAATCCCGTTCAATGGTTGGAGAGACATGGAGTCAAAGGAGTAGGCGTTTTGTTCTCACTTCTTTTGTTATCGTTGGTGGTGCGGGGCGGGTCTCAACGTCTACTTCAACTCAATAAAATATGTCTTTCGTGGGTCGTTCTCGGTACCAACGATATTCACTACAGACTACTTCCTCCGTCGTGATCGTCTTTTTCGGGGTCGTAAGGAAGGATGCCCCGACGGGACTCCCCTCCCCTGTGAACGGTCCACGGGTTGTCTGCTGCAAAACACCTTTGTCGACTAGATCGAGATTACCGCACTGGTAATGAGGGAGGGACGTCGGACGGGTCATACCCCAGACGCAGAGAGACGGGGTGGGGGCGGTGGTGAGGCGGGAGCCCGACGACACCGGGCTAGAATAGGGAAAAAGTAGTCCGACGGATTGACTGGCCTTTTACGTTTGCGTAGGGATTTACGAACTTTGGCGACGGACGGGGGGGGGGTTTTTTTTGGGGTCGGAAGAGGGGGGAAGGTCCTTCGGCCCGGGGTCGCGGTCGGACTGCTCGTCGTGAATTAAGAAATAACTTTTGGTAATTGACCTCAAGTCAAGAGACTCGGGGTCAAAGTTTAATGGGTGTCCTTTGCGGTCCGGCTCTCTCACCGAAAGTTCCCGTCTCAGTAGAGGAGCTTCTCTGACCGAGGTCCTGACCCCGACACCCCTGAATAAATAAAACTCTCCGTCATTGTCGTTGTCGTCGTTAGTAAAGTTGAGGATCTACGTATTCTCGTCCGCTTCGTGGGAGGAGAAGGACGAGAAGGAGGGAGAGAAATTGTTATTGGGTTTCGTCGTTCCGACCGTCCTTCATAATAGTGGGTCCTACCTACCCTTTGACTACCGGACTCCCAGTGTGTTCGTTCGTCCGTCCGTCCGAGGCCTAGAGGGACGGTCACTCGGGGTACTGGGAGAACTGTGTCGTGAAGTACCTAGTGGGTATCACCCCGGACGGGCCACTCTTCGGGACGTTCCCTCTGTCCACTCCCGTTACCCTGAGACCGGGACCTGGTCAACACTGACCCGCCCCTCTGTTTCTTTCTCTGTTCCCAGAGTCTCTGAGACCAAGATCGCCCCCGGACGGTGATTGACGGACTGGGTGCCACACCAATTAGTAACAAGTACCCTGTACTTGTCTCTCCGTGACGATCTTCTTATTCCTGTCCTCACCCCCTTGACCTTTTTTACACAGGAGTCAAGAGAGATAGTTCTAAAGATCGGTTGACCTTTCTTTGGCGTAAGTAAGTAAGTAAAAACCTAGCGGTTTCCAATGTGACTCGTTTCATGTTTCTTAAGAGTGACTGAGGAGGTTTGTCGTAAAACTCCACCATGATGATCAGACGGGTGGTTGGTTGTTCCTTTCACTCCGAGGTCCTCAAACCCACTAAGAGAGTGTTAATGTGTGTTCATCGTCTTGGACTTGGGTCCAGTGGGACTGAAGTACTAAGGGTGCTGAAGAAGCAGTGGTAGTGTCAGTACTAAAATACTTGCGGCGGTGACACTGGGTTGTTCTCGTACCTCTGGTGTCTCCGGGAACACCTAGAGGTCCCTTCCATAGGGTCTCAACTCTCCACCCTCTCTGAACCGGTTTACTTTTTTCGTCCCCTCTTTCAAGGTGTTTCCCTGTTGTTGTGTCGGGTCCCAGCCCCTATAGTCGCGTGTACCGCACAATTCCGCTCAGTCCTTAACGACTTGGTAGACTTGATTCGTGTCTGTCGTGTCTCCCCGAGACGGGAGGCCCTCATCCGTCGGGGGTCCCCTCTCTACTTTTGTGTGGTTTACTGAATCATAAACTCCGTTAACCCATTCTTAAAAAGAGATTCTTTTTTCTCGAAAGAAGAACACATAGAACGGAGGAGGCGGGTCCTCGGACTCTTCATCGACTTGTTCCTCCGACCCCCTCCCTTTCTAGAAACCGGAGTTTAGTGCCCGGAGGAAGGGGCTCCGACTGAATGGTAGAGACACTTAGACCTGAAAGAAACGAGACGTTTCGGGGGAAGGGTCGTGAAATGGACTGTCGTCGAACTTTTCTTAGTTCTCTAACCCAAAATAAGAGTAAATGAAGTAATATGTTTTACATTTATGACTCCAAGTCTCTGTAATGATTGAACGAATATCCGTAAGGGTCTTTTATGAACTACACCTTAAACTAGAGTCTATATTACCTAAGGAGACGGAAAGACAGTGAAGGTGGGTGTCTAGGATAAGTCGAGAGACCTTTCGGGTTACGTTATTCGGACGATGAGACAGGTGTTGAGGGGAAGCCTACCTACTTCTGTTGTCGACAACAAGAGTGTAGAGGAGAAAGGTCGGTTTGTGAGGGTCTAAAACGTGGGTTATACTAATGGTTTAATGATGTCCTAAATCGGCGGGAACTCTTTCTTTGTTCTTTCTTGTTTGTTATCTTCATCAAGGGACCACGGACCCGACCAGAGAACGGAGACCTAGCCGTCGGTCGTGGCGTCACTTGACGGGCGCCTTTTGTTGTCAGTGTCGGACAAACGGAAGGGGTCAGGGAGTTGAGGGTGTCGGTTCGACCTGTGGTCGAACCTGTGAGGTCCCTAGACAGAGGTGGATTTGGAGCAGAGCAGGGACGGGGACTGACCGGGAATAAACTCGACCCAGGTAAAAGAACCGGTGCAACGACTGACGCCACGTGTGAGTAAGGTCTTTTACGGCTGGAGACGAGGTTCGGCGGAACAGCCGTCAAAGGGTCTGTATCGACCTGACAAATAAATAAATAAAAACACAATCGTCTCTCCTCTTTTAGTGTAGCCGGATTTTACTTATGATTACTTTACGGAAGCAATCGAAGGAAACACTAGTCTTACTTTTTAGCCTAAAGGCGTCTTAACGTTCGGCATATAAAGAAAGGGGGTTGGAAAAAAAAAAAAAAGGAAAAAACGGGAAAGGAGACTATCCTTCTAATCCCTGTTGGTCCTTCCTCTCAATTTCAGTAAGGTATTTTCTATAGACGTAAAAATTCCCACGGAAACAACGTCTCCCTGCACCTCCACGTTAAAGAGGTTTGGGTGAAAAGAGTCGGACATTTCGTTTACATGGATAAACAGGAGACGACGTTGTTACGGTCGACGTAAGTTAGTTGACTCTTCGACGTTCGGTATTTGGAAGAAGGGGGTCGATGTCCCCACCCCCACCCCCCTCCCTCGTTCGTTCTCTCCTCCGTACGGTATTTTTAAGTAGTCTTATTACATCCCTACTCTGCGCGAGTCTAGCGGCCGTTCGTTAGTTGGTTAGTGAGTAGAGCACCGTAAATGTCGTGCAGAGTAAGGGGACAAGGAATTCCTGTTAACTAAAAAGGACTAAGGTAATCGTATTGCCGCACCTTTTACAGACGTCACGTTATAAAGACCTTTCAAGGTTGTTCATCCGACCCGTGACCTCACACTGGTAGAGGTATTTCGAAGGAGTCCGAGACGCCGTCTGTACCGGTGTCGGTGACGTGTTCCGGGTCTCTCTTGTCACGTCGGAGGTTTTGAGCCCCCAGGTTCCCGTGGATTCCCCACAGATTGATCCATTAACAGTAACTACACTTTGAGGAGTAGAAGAGTAGGGACTTGTTTCTCCGTAAAAAAAAGTGCGTTCAGCCCCGTGATACCTAACTTTGGGTGGGTCGGGTCCTCTCTACTACATCCAGAGGTTAGGACCCAGGTAAACACCCGAAAGTTTCGAGGACCTAAACCCTCGGTTCATTTCTTACGAATTCCACCAATAAGTAAACACGCACTTGTCCTCCGACGTCCTCACCCACGGGTCCTCAGTAATAAGACGAGGAGAGACGCCCCAGTGGTAGTGGAAGAGGTGACTTTGTCGTATGTGTACTCCTCCCCTACACTCCTCAAACCCCGTACATCTGGATCCAAGTTTAGATGACGAAGAAAAATAAAAAACACACTGGTACCCGATGTCAATTAATTAGAGAGACTAGGAGTCAAAGAGACACTTTTAATCCCCGGAGTAAATAAGTGTCCAGTGACCCTCTTAATTTACTTTTACACGTTTCAAGGATCGTACCACGTTTACGTCACTAATAAGTTGTTAGTTTAAGAACAGGGAGGGGGAAAGAGGTTTGAAGTCAAGAGAGGAAGAGGTAGTCGTTACCTTAAGAGCTTGATACAGTCAAAGTCGACCAGTTCCACCACTTAGAACTTTCACGGTTTTCCTTTGTATGTTTTGGGATTTACAAAGGTAGATGAGAAAGTTAGTTCTACCTTTGGACCGATACGGGAAATCTTACACGAACCCCTTTGACGTGAGAATAAGGCGGAGGACTCAGTCGGGGATAGAGAAGAGAGTGGGGGAGGAAATAAGAGTGTAACGTGATCTCCCTAGAAAGATTTTGTGATGTATATACTGACAGTACTGGGACGGATTTTGAGGAGGAACCAAGGAGTGACAGTAACAGAGAAGTCGAGTCTGACCCAGAGGAGGACTTACTTACTTACTTTCTTACGTACACACGAGTTAGCACAGGTTGAGAAAACGTCGGGGTACCTGACATCGGGTGGTCCGAGGAGACAGGTTCCCTAACGGGTTCGTTCTTATGACCTCACCCGACGGTAAAGGATGAGGTCCCCTAGAATGGTGGGGTCCCTGGCTTGGGTATAGAGAACGTAGAGGGTGTATCCGTCCACTTAAGAAATAGTGATCGCGGTGGACCCTTCGGGTAACAGATTCTGAGGTGTGAATAAAGTCACAAACATCTCCGACAAACCCACGACCGGTACCAGGACTTAGAAATTCGCGTTGCCTTTCTTCTTTCATTATTTCTTTGGGCCTCACACCACTTTTGTTAGGTGTAAGTCTATTGGAAATTTGTCGCTTGGAAACCTTTCGTCTTCCCCCGTCCCTAAGGCCCGTGAATTCAAGGTCAGAACCGAGACGACGTTTGTGAGACGAGTTCTGTGTTTCGAAAAGGTCTAGAGTTAAAAAGAACGGACAGTTTACCTTTGTTTTTAGACTTGAAGGGTATAGTGTTCTAACGAGATTCCCAATGTTTCTACTACAGACACCTATAAAATCACTAGAAAAAACTTTAACGAACGATACTTTCCCGCCATTCAAAGGGAGGTCGGGAAATCCACGAGTGACTGGTTCTTAATAGGTATTGACTGGTGGAGGTGAAGGAATGGAGGTTTAACGAGGAGTCGGATACGATACACCGAAGACCTGGGTGGTGAGACTGTCTTGTCAAGAGTTCTTACTGGAGTACGATGATTTGAGCAGCCGTAAAAAGTCAGGAATAATGTGAACGAGAGGATCCTGGTACAAAGAACGAGAGTTCGTGAATGGAGTCCTATATTGATACGTAAGTAAACACACTGATAATACACTGACGGACGAGGGGTTGATCTGACGCTTGAGGTACTCCAATCCTTAGCGTAGACAAAAAAAAGTGGTGACGTTTGGGTACAAGACCGTGTTACCAGTACTCCTCATCAGAGGGGGTACTGAATCGTCCTTCCGTCCGTCACACGGGTCTCATCCGGACTGGTATAGATCGTGACTCTGAGTCTGTTTTCGGATCTTGGAGGACCTTTAGGTTCTCTGTTGAAGGGCTACGGTCTCGAAGACGGGGTTCGAGGTATCCCGAATCTCGAGACTCTTCCGGAGGTGGGAGAACTTTTTGTACCCACTATACTTCTTCTGACCGTACCACAGATAGGTGGACTTGTGTCATTCATATTTTTCAATTCATAGTACCCTATTCTAGACCCTTTTGTGACTCGGGTCTACGAAACGACATACTTTTTACTTTGGTTCTGGTCTCTAATTCACACTAGAGAGATTCCAGAGTATCACTCAATCACGGGAGGTATCATGTCTCTCTCGTTCTCCGTTCTTCACACTAGAGAGTCCAGGGAACCCGAGGGAAGAGACCCGATGGTACTAGATATCCGACGGGAGATGGTATTACATACACAGGAACTCACCAGTAAAAGACAAGTGTACAGACGGAGGAGGACCTCCCGTTTCCACCGTAGACTAATTATCATAACATAAAGGTCCCTGATCGAATTTCACACTGTGTATCTTCCCCAGTTGGTTACAAAGAACTTATCTGTGACCTACCATTTTTCTAACTTCCTCACCCACGACTCCATATTCTTCCGACACTTGTTCCGAGACTCGGGGTGGATCGAGGTCTCGGGTTATTACTCTCTACCAGTCAGAGACCTATAGGGAGTTCTCGGTCGGAACCCGAGGTACCACTTCAGGGTACCCATACGATGACTCAAAAGTCGGACAAGTAGGTTCTCTCGGTCTCAGTAAGGTATTGGAGGACCCTCACTGTTGAAGTCTCAAGTACTAAGTAGGAACGTCCACTGCATTTTGTCTCTTATAACAGACTAACGTAAACTTTCGGTCCCTCTGACTCCAAGAAGGTAGGTAAGGTACTCCTCCGTCTTCGTCTCTAAAACGTCAATCTCGGGGGTTTACATTTAAGGTCGAAGAAATGAATGTTGACATTTGGGTTCAGGTGTCACATCTAAATACTCCTATATCTTTTATACTCGAAACGGAACTTCCTCGAAACAACAACAAATTAATGATTCAACACAGACTGAGAAGACACTGAGGTACTGTGTATCGGACGGTCCGAAGAGACAGGTCCTCTAAAAGGTCCGTTCTTATGACCTCACCCAACGGTAAGGGAAGAGATCCCCTAGAAGGCTTAGGTCCCTAGTTTGGGTGTACAGGACACAGAGGACGTGACATCCGCCTAAGAAATGGTGACTCGGTGGTCCTTTCAGGTCCTCGAATGTGAGATAATTATCCTTTTTTCTGTACAGTTGTTCTTGAGATAACGTCCATCTTACACTAATTTTCAGGGGGTTTGTCCTACCATGACCTTCGAGTATCGGTTGACCCTTCTTTCGAGATACCTCTTGTGTCGGAGAGTAGACTCAGAACTTTCTACGTACCCTAATATTACCATGTCTTTCCTTCTTATAGGACCACTTCCTCCTTCGTCCTCTCGTACCCCGTACAAGGACCTTACTCTTCATTCGAACAAACTGACCTTCCAAATCACCTATGTACCTTATATTCACCCCGACTCTGTATTTTCATTCAACCCGGTTTCGTTTCTCTGAACTTACAACAAATTTATGAGTCTCTCCGATTTATTGAATAGGGTCTTGTGTGTCTCAGTCACACCCCAGATTCTGCTCTGAGGACTTACGAAGGGGAAATGATGAAACCGGAGTAGAAGTTAAACTCATTACCGTGTTGTCAACCGTCTCGGTTGTGTATTTGTGTTTTTGTGTGTTTTTTCTTTATTAGTCTTAATCACATCGACTAACACCTTTCTAATCTCTGAGATTGTTTCTTTTCACATTTAATGTCCTACTTTCGTTCCTTTATACAAAACGGGGTATAGACATGTTCTTCATATGAGATGATGGGTAGTTTGAGTACAAATCTTATCGAGTGAAGATTTTTTTTTTTTTTTGAAACGGTACCCGTATAGTAAGTCATAGTTAATTTGTGGGGTAGTGTTAAAAAGGAAGTCTTTATAAATAGAAACGATTCTAAAAAAGTGCCTTTTACGTTTCCGTTTAAAGTCTGGTCGAGTGTTTAAGACTTAATAGTGTTTGACACTCAAACAATCACTTCTCTTCGACTCTAACCTTGGTCCAACTAAGTTTATAAGTCGTCGAAATCTTACGAGATAGTTCTACAAGGTCGTAGGGGGTCCGAGATTGTTTAACTGAAACGTCTTCCTATCGTACCCGAATCGGTCTGGGTACAGGTTCCTAGACGAGTCTGTGACAGATCGATACACTGGTCCGTGAGTCGAAGTGAGGAGGGGAGTCCCGGGTAGAGTATAACACTCTTATTTTATTTAGTCCGTTACCTAAACCTCAGATAGTGTCTAGAGTGTAAGATCTCCCCTCTCTGTCGTTTCTTTTGTTTTATTCAAACTTTACCCTACGGGGTCGAGACATCCATCCCAAAGTCCGGTCCCGTTCTCTTGATAAACACACAATTGTCCGTATTCTTTGAAAGGTCCACCGTGATCACTATTTCTTGAGTGATTACGTCCTCTATATTCTCTACATTAAGACTAGGGACCCAGCCCTTCTAGGGGACCTCCTCCCGTACCGTTGGATGAGGTCATAAGAACGGACCTCTTAGGGTACCTGTCTCCTCGGACCACCGGATGTTAGGTGTCTCAGTGTTTCTCAGTCTGTGTTGACTTCACTGAGTCGTGTGTAAGTTGTCCGTATTTCAGTGGAAAACGAAGACGGAGAGACTCTCCGTGATTCGAATGGGAAAATACATTTAATAAATAACAATAATACTACCTCCAATAATACAGAGGTAAAATGTCTTCTCCTCTGATTTCGATCCACATAGAACAGGTCTCCGTATATCGTTTCTTTGACATCCGACTCTAAGGTTGGTTGTGGAGAGATTTCCGGACATACACGGTAGAGATTCAATACGGTAGAAGCTTCGGGTCACCCACAGTGGTACCTCTGGATTAGACATATAGATGGAACGTTAAGACCCCATCATCCTTAGAAAGAGTTCACTCCGAGGTTCTTGGAACCCTCTTTATCATTTCTCTTGAAACCTCGACTACAAGTACACTCAGTGTTTGAATCTCTCCGTTATTTCCGTCAGATTATGGTCTTACCTTATCATCACACCTCCACGGAAAACTCCATTCTCTGTCAACTTTGTACTTACAGAGTAACCCTTTTAATTTCCTCGGAGTCCCAAGGGTTCAAAACCTCCCCTTAAGGTCGAGTCCCTAAGTTATCGTTTTACTCCCACCCCTCCCCGTGACGACCAGGGTCCAGATTCGAGAGTCGATGAAGGACGAGGGGTGGTCCTTCTCTACTCTGAGGACCATACCGACTCCTACCTACTCCTCAGACTCACATAGAACGACACCTCCCCACACTTCATCCCTTCTCCGATTTTCAAACCATCTCGGTCTACGAGTAGGAGCAGGCTCCGGTGTATGGGTTAGTTCAGTCACATCATGGGTTGAGAAGTCGTAGGAATTTTGGGAAGAACCTGAAGTGACCGAGACTCTACGAAAGGTACTGGACAAGGGAATCTAAACTAGTTAGAGAGGGAGACTGAAGGGTAACACTGTAGAAGGAGTGGTATATTCGGTGACAGTCAAATGTACGGATAGCGGAACAGGTTTCACTCTCTAAGGGACCTCGTTTCTGGATGTAGACTCCGTCGTGACCCAGGGGTCCCGGACGGTGTTTCAGGACGAGTTCATGTTCGAACCCTTGACAAACAACTTGACCTATTGTTATTCTCACGAGTGGTTTTTTCTTTATGTTTCCGTATTCTTCTCGTCTGGAGACACACACACACACACACACACACACACACACACTGACATTCCCCACGAACTCCGGTGTGGGACGGGGATGGGAAACTCCCTCGTTTGGAGTAAAGACTTTGATTCTATTCGGAATATGGATGTGTCTTACAAGTCGACGGAAGTGTTGAAG
This sequence comes from Capra ibex, assembly GCA_006410555.1. Lineage (NCBI taxonomy): Eukaryota > Metazoa > Chordata > Mammalia > Artiodactyla > Bovidae > Capra > Capra ibex. The sequence continues at coordinate 18,149,897 of SJYO01007492.1, forward strand.
ATCCAATTTGGAAAACGTACCTCAAGTTGTCGTTAAGACCACAAAAGATTACTTGAAGTTGATGAATTTTGGTTGGAGTTCGACTACTTGTGGAGACCTCCGAAGATCTTTTTACGTCTGTCTGTGGAGTGGGAAACGTCTCTGCAGAAGTTTATGATGTACTCTGATGACAGACCCGTCTCAGAAGGTGTACCAGTGGACTCTCTAGAAAGGATTCTGACTAGGGTAGTACCGGTTTGACTTTTAGTTTAACATTTCACTATTCGGGAGACAGGGTGAGTATGACGATGGGACCGGTAAACGGTTTTTGTCAGACAAGTGTAGAGACACGGGAACGTCTACGACAAGGGAGACAGTCTTTAGGGTTGGGGTAGAGGTGAAGGAGATGGGGTTAGGGTTCGTTTCCTAGGCTATGTGTAATCCTTGATAGGATCAAACCCAAAGGGGTCTTTGTTTAAGATTTTGTTCCTAAGTAAAATGTCCATCATATGAACCCTTTATGTCACATCATATGAACCCTTTATATATCCAGGGAAGATCTCAAAGGACTTTGTGATCTTCCCTGGAACTCTTCACTCTGTCCCTTCCCTTCCGTGGTTATTTCCCACGTCGTTAAATGGAGGTACTCATTTATCTTGGATTGACGCCCTAGGTCCCATCTTGAGAACAGAGTTTCAATGGGTCGGACCTCCCACTCCCTCGACGCGACAAATAGGTGGTCTAGGGTAGGAAGTAACTGACTCTCGATGAGACCCCCTCCACCCTACGATTGTGGGACCATGAAGAGTCTTTACCAGTTACGACCCCCGAACTCTCACCCGTGACTATCGTAGACGAAATCTACGAATCTTTAAAACGACTTGTTTACCAACTGTATGTTGAGTTATTACTACTATTATTAATGATTATAAATATTATTAATCATATATTAATGATTATGAAACGACACACAGGTCGTGTCAGATTCATGAATTGTGAAAAAATTGGGAAGATTGTTGTATTGTTCACTTCAATAACGATACAGGTTAAATGTCTATTCCTTTGTCTTCGAGTTTCTCAGTTCATCGGATGAGTTTCGATACGTCGATTATTGACTGTCATGGTCCTAATTTTGAACCGTCAGACAGTCCATCCACGGGATGAATGAGATGGACATGTTAGACCTCTACGAGGTGGAATCTTGGACCTCGACGGTAAAGTACACCAGAACCTGTTCAACCTGGTGTTCGGAATCAAAGGACTAGACATTTTACCCCCCGGTGTAGTGAACTAAGGACATGTGTGTCGTCTTCGGTCACATAATCCCGACCCGATCTTGAACCAGAGGTAGATATTTTCCTTAAGTTTTCGGAGAGGGTCGAGACTGTGAACCGTCAGATCATTGAGTTGGAGGACGTAGGAAGACACTGGAACGAGTCCACGTGTCGGGGAGTACTCGGAGTAAACAGAGAAGGTACTTCGTTTTTACGGAGGTCACAGTAGTCCCCTCTCCTCCAACAGAAAGACGGTGGGTTAGGAGGATGGTTCTTAGGACTGTATTACCGATACGACGACGACGACGACGATTCAGTGAAGTCAGCACAGGCTGAGACACGCTGGGGTCTCTACCGTCGGGTGGTCCGAGGGGGTAGGGACCCTAAGAGGTCCGTTCTTGTGACCTCACCCAACGGTAAAGGAAGAGGTTACGTAGTTTCACTTTTCACTTTCACTTCAGCGAGTCAACACAGGCTAAGGATCGCTGGGGTACCTGACGTCGGATGGTCAGAGGAGGTAGGTACCTTAAAAGGTCCGTTCTCATGACCTCACCCAACGGTAACGGAAGAGGTCCGTATACCGATGTCCTTTGAGCTTTCAGACCCGATTCCCAGTTTAAGTTTAAGGTTGAGTTGGTGGTGGCCGACACCCCGGAAGTCGTTTAGTAAGTACGTTTAGAGTCAAAGAGGTGGACTTTGCGTCTTAAGTGTCGGGGATGGGGATTTACCAACACCTCTCGAATTCGGGGTTGTGTATAATCCACGAGTACATGTTCGTCAAAGTGTAAGAAACAAAGCTTCTTCATACGACTATGTCAAGGTAATCCCACTTTTTTTAGAATTGCAAGTGAAATTAAGATTCGGGGACTCCGGAAAACGTCCCGACTGTTGAAACAGACCTCCTACCATTTATAAACAGATAAAGTCTCCGTCGTAAATAGAAGATTCCGCGAGCACGGTCAGGGGCACGACTGTTCGTTGAACAAATAAATAATGGGATTATCGTTTATCTAACAGACCGGGCCTCCGAGACGTTCGTGGTAAGAACTCAAACCCGAACGAAGTTCGGGATCGGTGGCTCCGAGACCGGTCGAGATACTCCGGACCCCTCGACCCCCTCGTCACCGGTCGTCCCTGGATCGAGGAAGGTACAGAACGGTAAATATAAAAATAAACAAGATAGGTTTTTGGGGATACATCTTGGGTATAGTACTCGGAACGGGACCCGACCGGGACCCGACGTTTCTTCTTGGTGTGTGTCGGTAATAGGAATTTCCCGAACGTCAGAACTGGCCCCCTCTACTACTCTTATTTTTGTTATTATTACGATGATTGTCTCATCGTAGTTTGTGAATGAGACACGGTTCAGGACACGTTCCATGAGTAAACTAGGTTGTTTGTTCACCTATGAAAATAATAGGGGTAAAATGACTATTCCTGTGACTCCGTACCTCTCCAAGTTCTTGAGTGGGTTCTGGTGGAGATATTTTTAGTGTCGTTATCTCTCGTCCCCATCTATGACCTTCGATATATTATTGATATGTTATTATAAACTTGTAAAAACCACTGTCAGTGTACAGGAGGATCGATAAGAAGGGTGTACGGTCCGTGTCGGGACGGAGTCCCGGAAACGTGAACGACAAAGGAGAGGGTTTTGTCAGAAGGAGGTCTGTAGATGGAGTGAGTGGAGGAAGTTTAAAAGTAAGTTTACGACGGAAAAGTCACTTCGGAAGAGGTAGACACCGACGTCAGAGTGGACTGGGAGGGATTGGGAAAACGAATTACTCGAAGATCTCGTGAGTAGTGGGTAGTGTTATGTATGAAATGAAAACACACACAGGTGGAGAGGTGTGATCGTAGAGGTGTCCCGTCCCAAAAAAGGACAGAATAAAAGACGAAGTAAGTATCGTGTTTCCCGTCTCGGTTCGTGTGTCTGTCAAAAAAATTAATTATTTAAAGTGGAATTTCTAACTTTTCGTGTAGAGTCGTCGAGTGGGATCTTGACGACCAGAGGAGGTCCAGGTCAGAAATTAGGAGGAAGGTCCCCAGTGGTTGTAACAGGAGCTCTCTAAAGTCGAGGAGGGTACCAAAGTCCAAGAAGGGAAGAGACTCCTGAGAACCTAGAAATAGAGATCTGGTCTCGGGTGAGGACTTGAGGGGACATATTCGTTGTTGGGATCCCTGTAGAAGTGGACCCGGAATGGACTCAAACTCAGGGTTTGTCTAGAGGGGGTAGGTGTGTTTACGTGGGGGAGGAGGGTCTTTGGACAGGGGGTCAGTGGACTCGGTCCTTGGGTTCCCAGTCGGGGTTGTGGAGGTGAGGAGACGGGGTGTTAGTTGTCAGGATTCAGGAGTTTCTCTTACTCTACCAACCTATCGTAGTGGTTAAGTTACCTGTACTTGAACCCGCTTAACGTCCTCTACCACTCCCTGTCCCTTCGGACCACGGGACGTCAGGTACCCCAACGTTTCTCAACCTGTGCTGACTCGCTGACTTGTTGTTACTGTTGTTTCAAAAGTCTTCGTAAAGAACCGACTGGGGAAGAGACAGCAGTGGACTTAAGTCTGGTAATAATATCCTCGTACACCGATGTCGGAGGGAGGACCGACGGGGTGTCGGTCACGGGCGGATACCGGTACCAGACGTCAGGAAGATTTTGTCATTATACGGGACGTCGAGATGACGAGGTATAAGAAGTCATTGACGGGAAACGGGTGACTGACCTCCGGTTCCAGTATCGGAGAAGACAAGGGTCAGAATAGCGACTGGAACCGGGAGGGGTAAGGGATTTATGTGGGACGACGTTCGGACACGGACCCGTCGAGGGAGATGTACCTTACAGACACGAGGAGGGGAGACACATTCTTGAGGAGGAGTAGGAAGTGTCGGGTCGAATCTACAGTGAAGGAGGTACGTCGGAAGAGACTCTCTTCCCCCGTAACACTCCTGTACTCACACTCTTTCTTCCTCCGGTAAAAACCTTTGTTACTGAAAACGTCAAAGGCCCTGGGAGACAGTCCCGACCCGGGGACATCCACCACTCGAATGAGGACGAAACTCCCGGACCACTCACTGACTGGTGCCGACCCCGGGAGTGTCACTGGCGGGGGGGTGGTTCCCTATGTAAAGTGAGGACCCGAGAGTCCTCGAACACAGTCTTCCATCGAGTACGGACTCTGACACCCTGAAGATTGGTGTGTTTTGTAAGACCTCCTTTCCCGGAAGATCCCGAACTCCGTAGTGGAGGACGGTGACTAGTCTCTCTACTGTCGGGGTGTCACTTTGACCTTGACACAATATACCACCAATTCGGGTGTCTCCAGGATCTTGATCCGACGGACCGACGAGATGGTGTAGGATGGACTCAGGGACCTGTTCTATGTTTTAATCGAACGGAGTCAAAAGGGTAGATATTTTGTCCGTCTCACTAACATCGGTGACATGAAATATCCTAACAACACTCCTAATTTACCCAGTAATGTGTGTTTCGTGGATTTTGTACTATTCGTGATAAATTAAAAACCAATAACAACAACAAGAAGTGTGATACAAAACCGTCTTCTGGTCGTTACTCTGTCTCTTTACTGATCCGTGACGAAGAGGTCCTCCCATCACCGGACACCTGTGCTGGGACCCCACAGGTCCTGAGTCGAGGTCGGATGAAAGAGGTAGGAGGTTCCTCAAGAGGTGACCTCTAGGGCGGTTGGGGGTGGACATAATACTGGGTTGTGACGAGAACAGACGAAGGTACGGACAGAGGGGTAGGTCCGACACTTAAGATGTACCGTCCCAGGTAGGACTTCGTCGAGACCTCGGGTCCACGTAGAGAACCACGGTCCGTTCATCATACCCTAGGTATCGACTCACCTCGATGGTTTCAGCAGGGTCGGATATCGGACACCGGACCTTAGACTTCGACCGTCACAGACGAAGGTTCGATCCCGGTACCCCGTCGTGGTGTGAGGGTACAAGAGTCTAGACCCGTAGAACTTCCCTCACGAAAACAATGAAAGACCTCTCGACGACGACGACGGTTCAGTGAAGTCAGCACAGGCTTAGACACACTGGGGTATCTGCCGTAGGGTGGTCCGAAAGGACAGGGACTCTAAGAGATCCGTTCTTGTGCTCACCCATCCCGGAGGTTTCGAGGACTCTGACAAATACTCAACCTTCAGTTCTGGACCCTCCTTGATTGCACAAACAGACCATCTCTTCCTGTCCCGGTACCGGGTAAGGGACACTTTCCGGATTTACAGTGTTAATTGAACTGGTCAGTCCTTGGGGGACGGTAAGTGGTAAGGGTCCTAATTGAAAAAAGACAAAGAACCGGTACGACGAACGAATGTCCTAAAATCAAGGGATGGTCGCTAGTTTGGGTGAGGGAGACGTCACTTCCGTGTCTTACGACTGGTGACCTGGTAGTCCCTTAAGGAGGTCATAATTAAGAAATGTAACGATCTGTCATCCTTCCGACTCTTAGGATACCCTTTACGGTCCTGTCGATAACGGTTAGTCATATTTTTATAAAGTTGTACAACCATCAGTCGTCTCGAGACAAACATGTCGGGTCGGTAATCGGGACCAGTGTTGTTACTTCCCCTGGGTTCCGAACCAGGACATCCTCAAGTGACGGGTCACTCCTTGATTCCCCGTGACGTCTCTGTATTTGTGGTCAACGGTGGGTCACTTTGGTCACGATACTTTCTTGGTGTACGTTTCACACTACCCTGAGGTCACTTCCTCTTGGACACCCCAACCCACGCCCCCCTCAATAAAACCAATCCGAAACCTCGAAACTGACCCATCTACCCCCCCTTTATCGTGGTATCCGTCGCACTTGTCGTTCGTTTCTCCGGACCATAACCCATATAAGACCCGTACATCTCCCTTGTCCCGGTCGTCGCTTACACCCTCTGCTATGACTTCCTGTCCGTCCCGAGTCTACTTTCCACTCTGAGTATACGGATTGGTGGCTCAAACCTCCAAACAGGTCAACCGTCTCTTTTCGATTTTCACAAAAAACTGTCCACTCACTGTACCTTCCTTTTGACTATACCGGAGTCACACCTGTCACTCAACCTCCTCCGATATACCCTCCACCTCTCCGGTTCCTCCCAGGACCGGTCCCTACCACTCCCACTCCCGTCCCGTACCCGTCAGTCTCTCTTGTCTTCGACCCGTCACGGACACCCGTCGTGGTGGAGTCTTCTTGTAATAGTTGGTACAATCCGGTCTGAGCTGGATGTCCTTAACAAGTCAAAGACCTCACTCTCTTGGACCTTCCGAAGACTCTCGGTTCCCTTTGAACTACCCACTCCCAAAAGGAGGAGCACACAAATCAGTTGTTTGTCCCCTGCTAATGACCACCCAGAGGTGATCGTGTTGAGGGTTCGTACCGATCGATAGGTTCGGTGACAACATTAGAGGTCCGGAACTTCTTCTTTCCCTCTTCATCGAGGTTGAGTAGTGTCTTCCAAGTTAATAGTATCTAGAAAGTGATTCCCTGAGACACCAGTCTCGTCAAGATCCTCCGGGCACCTAATAACAGATTGGGTAGTTTCTTTACAACGTTTCACATTTTAGTTTTCCGGCAACAAACTCCGACTCGGGACCTCTATAAAGACCCGGTCTTCAGGACGACTCCGGTGATAAACAGATACACTAGGTGACTGCAAAATGGGGGTGAAGGAGTAGACATCTCCTACTGGTAAGACGTGGACCTCTATCACTTCCTGTTCCTCCCCGGACAACGTCGGGTACCCCAGCGTCTCAGTCTGTGCTGAGTCACTGACTAGTTGTGGGTAAGACGTGGAGTAGACTCCTACTGTGAAGACAAGAACCAGGTAGAAGACGTGTTACCATTGTTCGGTTGATGGGTTTAGGAGTCGACATTTCCCAAAATATGTTTATAGACCGTGGGATAACCCTTATTAATCTTGTTCTCTCGAACCTTCGTCCCTCCTTCCTTTTTCCCCCTATTCAACTCTAGTAGTCCCAATTTGTCTGACCATCTATAACCTTCCAACTTTTCTTCAGTTGTTCCACGACCGATTCGGTCTTTTTCGTCGGAGAGAGGGGAGAAGAGAGGAGGAGAGAGAGTTAACGATATTCTGACTTTATCTTACTCCACACTATTTTCTCTAACCGATCGAGAAATGGTTTGGGTGTAGGAGAAGAAGACCCGTGTACCGATCTGGTGTGAAAGGTCAGAGGAGAGTAACTCTCTTCGGTATACTGACTTGGGGTTACCTTACACTCGTCTTCACTGTTCACGGCGAATAACTGGACCGTGTGTCATTCGAGGGACGAAAAAGAGAAAGACGATGACCCATATCTACTCTCTGACGAAGGTGTCGGTGTACAACTCGAACTGTCCGGGTGTCATGTAATCCTCAGACCCAGAGGCTGAGTAGTGAACCTCCTCTCTAAGGAGAGTTGGTCCTTGTGGGTAAGACACTTATTTCTTTTACATCATATATATATGTCACCTTATAATAAGTCGGTTCTTTTTCTTATTTTATTACGGTAAAACGTCGTTATACCTACTTGGAACTCTAATAGTATGATCCACTTCATTCAGTCTTTCTCTCTCTATTTATGGTATGTTATAGTGAATATACACCTTAGATTTTATACTGTGTTTACATAAATGTTTTGTCTTTGTCCGAGTGTCTGTATCTTTTGTTTGAATAATGGTTTTCCCCTTCCTCCAACCCCTCCCTATTTAATCCTCAAACCCTAATCGTCTATGTATGATGTTATATATTTTATTTGTTCTAGAATGACATATCGTACCCCTTAATAAAAGTTATTGGTGTTACCTTTCCTTTTTTTCCTTATGGGTAAGATCTGAAATGGTCTCTTATTTTATTTTAAGATGTTATAAACTTGGTAACACGAAAGTACCCAAATGAACAATATCGTCGATCACTATGTGATTGATTTCGATTATTAACGTCTCAAATCACATCAGAGACCTTGTGCCGCTAATGAGTCAAGTACCATCGGTTCTTAAGTCCTCCGGTATTTCGGGCTGTTACTCTGGTATTCTATGATTTTGAATGTACCAAGATCTTTTGTTCGGAAAGTAAGAGACAGATAAGATTTGGGTGTTTTCTTGACTCCTCATGTAGAGACCGAGAGACACTTTATCTTATTCATTAGGGGGAGACTTTACCACTGGGACTCCTTATTTCCTTTATTAATACTACACAGTAAAAACAGTTCTAGGAACTAACGTAGTCCGTAAATTGATTACCGAAATGGATGTAATAGGATAAAGAAAGAGGGTTCTTGTGCTTCTTAGGAGTAAAATGTCTACTTCTGTCTCTGATCATGCAATTCATTGAACGATTCAGTGTGTCTATCATTTATCCGTCAGTTCGGTCCTGAACTTGGGTCTAGACTAACTACTGTCTCCTGTCAGTCTTAGGAATTGGTGACCGGAGAGGACCCACTCGTCTACGGGAGGTCCCGGGTAGAGTCCGATTACCCGAGGTGTGGTCCTGGGAGCCTATTGTTCCTTCCTGTCAATCCAGACCCGAGTGGTCCCGACTAATTCAACTCAGAGTCACATTCTAAACCCCCAAGACGACCGAGTTAGGTAGAGAGGTCCGAGTCGAATTAGGGACAGAAGACCCTGGACCGGTCGACGACGGTCTGGTCGTAAACTACGTCGTATATTTTGTGACTCTTCTTTTACCTCCTTTTGTCGAGGTGTCATCCATCGTCCCTAGAACAGTGGGTTGAGGGAAGGTGGGGTAAGGGTCTGAGGGTCCTCCGTCGACCTCCAACCAGGGACCGAATAAGGGTTCCAGTGGAAGTACTGTCAAGGTGGTCCCGAGACCGACCATGTGGGTGGTTTCGGTCGGACACTACCTAATGACGAGCGAGACCGATGAGAAGTGACGTGTTAGGTTAGATCCTCTGTGTGTATAAAGAGTTAAGTCCCTGAAGAAAATAAAATATTTTTTAGTCGGTCGGCGAGTCCGTACTCGACAATCCGAATCGTTCACGAATCTAAAACACTCGAAGGAGGTCGGAACAACGGAAGGGTCTAACGGAAGGGAGACGGGATCAGATGGGTAATGGGTGGGAATCGGGATATCTGATATCTTCTTTCTTGTGTCAAACCCCCCACTCCATCAGAACCCCAATTGGAGTTGAAGACGGTGAATAAGAGTCTCTAAAATGTACTCAGTGAATGGGAAGGAGTAGTACTACTGTAATGATGTGAACTTTCAAAAATGTTTCGTATTTACTCGGAACCTACATCTCAAGGACGGTGTCATCTGTCGAGTGGACGTGGATGATACGTGTTCTCGAATGAGTCAAAGGAGAAGAGGTAGAGATAAGAAGAAAAAATTGTATGCATAAATAAACCGACACACGTACTTACAATTCAGTGAATTCACTGAATTCAATTCAGTACAGGTTGAGAAACGTTGTACCTGGTCTCGGACAGTCTGAGGAGACAGGTACCCTAAGGGGTCCGGATCTATGACCTCACCCAACGACACGGGAAGAGGTCCCCTAGATGGACTGGGTCCCTAGCTTGGACGTAGGGAATGTAGAGGACGTAACCGTCCGTCCAAGAAATGGTGGTCACGGTGGAATAAACCGACGTGTACCAGAATTGACGTCGTACACTCTAGACCGAGAGACTAGTCCTTAACTTGGACCCAGGGGACATAACCCCCGTACTCAGAATCGGTGACCTGACGGTCCCTTCGAGGAGGTAGAGGTAAGAATTGGTGAACAAGAAGTAAGAGAGACAGGAAACGAGAGAGAAGAAGAAGGGAGAGATAAGAGACGAAGTGACATCAAGTACAGTTAGGTTTCTTACAGGGTCTGACGAGATAGGATTTTCAGTCTATTAATGACGGTGTCCGGAGAGTCTTGACAAACAAAAAGTAAAAGATAGAAATAGACCTGTTGGGACCAGACAAACACGACAGTAATCCTATATTAGGAATACTGAGTTGTTGTCACCAATACTATGACACAGTGACTGAAGGTCTTTCCGACTAAGGTCACAAGGGACTTCTAGAAAACAGTGATAGGAAAGTTTAAGACCACTTAGTGAGAAGGGTCGGGAAGGAGAAAGAAATATGAATTGGGGATTCTAAACTTTCCCTGTGGGGATGGTCGAGTTTCTCACCCCTTTAATAAGAGAGCACCCTTCACTGGTCCTCTAATAGAAATGTCTCCACTCATTTTCGTTTTACTTAAACCCGTTTGAGACCTTCTATCACTTCCTGTCCCTCTGGACCTTACGACGTCCAGTGTCCCAGTGTTTCTCAATCTGTGTCAAATCGTTGACTGGTTGTTGTTGTTTTCGTTTTATCATCGAACTAGACAGGACACTTGGGTTCAAGAGGGTGGTGAAGTACCTAATAAACTCAGTAGAGCTACTACTTGAAAATTTACCTATCTTTTAGTTTTTCGAACTAATCTATATCTTAGTTTCGACTTAATCACGATATTCTCTTCTATGTTTACCTCCTATCGTAATATTTTGTAGGGATCCAGAGGAAAACGATTACGGTAGAATTCCCAATCTCCTCCAACCAGGACGTTCAGTTCTCTATGACTTCTGGAACTCAGGTCCCGTCGGTGCACGACTCGTGACCATGGACGTCAGCCTTGTCTCACTCTCCGAGACTCGACGGACTGAGTAGACAGTGTGTACAGTCGTGGTCTTGTGTCGTAGAGGGGTTTGTAGAACTGAAGAGTTCACCTGTAAGGGGTGAGTCTATGGGTCGGTAAGAAGTTCGTGGTGGTTTAGATGGGAAGAAAGAGGTAAGTGTCACGGAGACGGAATAAGGTCCGGGGTAGTAAAGAGTGGACCCGGTGACGTAGTCGGAGGAAGGACAACAAGTCGTGGGGGTGGTAGTGGTGGTAGGAGAGACGTGTCGTTGTCACAAGAAGGGTTTTACGTTAGACTGGTTCTGGGAGATGAGGAACCTTCAGACGGTGACAAGAGTCCAAGTAGGCTGACCAATCTAATCGTTTGTAGGAGTCATTTCCCGGTCCGTCATTTATAAAAGCCGAAACACCTGAGACACCTGAGACAATGTTGACGAGTTGATACGGTAACGTCAGTTTCATCAGCAAACTGTTATTCGTTTGTTTACCCACACCGTTCGAAGTTATTTCAAGATGGATATTTTTGTCCGTTCCTCCCGGAGAGGCTACCAGATCACCAACTTTTAGACGGACGGTCACGTCCCGTGTGTCCAAACCAGGGGCACACGGTCCTTCAAGGAAACCAGGTCCTTCTAGGATGTACGGTTCCTCGTTGATTCGGGTGACGTGGTGTCGATGACTCGGACGGGAGACTCGGGAGGTCGGTGTTGACGACTTCGGGTGTACGGACCTCGGATACGAGGTGTCGTTCCCTTCCGTGGTCCTACTCTTAGGTACGTGACGTTACTGTTCATTAAGGATGAACGGTGTTGATCTCCTCCGGGTCCCTGTCGTTGCTTCTGGGTCTCGTCGGTTCTTATTTATTTATTTAGATTTTTTTTTACGTCCGTTCCTCGATCTAAACCGGTCGCTCACTATCGAAAGTTGGAGGTACTAAATGTGGTCAGATGTACGGGACTCACTGAATCGGTGACGGAGTGTTACTAATCGGAGCAGTGAGTAGTACGTTACTCAAACGACCGGTCGGTTAGTTATACTGAGTCAAAGAGGTTTGTCCGACACGAAATAGTTCACGGTACGGAGACGAGTACGACGAGGAATACGGGTACCGAAATGGAGTGATCAAGGATGAGTAGAATCTTCTGAATCGAGTCAGAAACTTCTCTTTAAATCATTATGGGTTTATGTGCAAAGGGAAACTGGGTCGTTAAGTTGAAGATCTTTAAACGGGACGTCTATTTGAGTGGATGTTCGCAAGTTTCTAAACCCTCTTACCGTAACTTTGTACATATAATAGTATACACTTTACCTAGCGGTCAGGTCCAAACTACGTACTCTGTCCCACGAACCCCGACCACGTGACCCTACTGGGTCTCCCTACCCTACCCCTTCCTCCACCCTCCTCCCAAGTCCTACCCCATGTGTACATGTGGGCACCGTCTAGGTACAGTCACATAACCGTTTTGGTGATGTTATAACATTTCATTAATCGGAGGTCAATTTTATTTATTTAGATATAAAATTTTTTATTTCATCATGTGTCATAAGGTGTCGTGTGTGTGTGTGTTTTTCTGCATAACTCTTCCGTTTAAGTTTTGTAACATGTACTATCTCAGGGTAGACACATATCTTCCTACGTATGTGTGTGCACGATACTTACATGTGTGTTTACGAACTATACATATCTCGTAGACTTTTCTATGTATTCTTTATATTGTGCCCACAATGGAGACCCCTTACCTTGACGGTAACTTCTAACCCCGCCCCGAGAGTCTATAACAACATTTCGAATATGTGATGTGTTCGGGTCTACCTTGGTATATGGATCTGGTATTAGCACTACCACAGGAGACCTTAACACGTTATGTCGTCGTCGGGACTAAAACCTCTTTTATCTAGAAAATAATGGGTTGGAAAATAGGGTAAACTTAAAAATACTGTAGTTTAGGACCTGGGAATCTCAACCGGGACCTAAACTTCTGACACGATATCAACAAACGAACGAACGGTCCGACGTGTAAAACCCCCTCTTTTTCGGACGAAATGAGTCTGGTGACACACTCAGTGTGGTGACTTGTGTTCTCTTGTTCTATGTATCTGGTATCTAATTGGACTGAACCTCGACCTAGAACAGTCTCTCTTTTCATTCCTTCCCATTAATTTGGTTTCCCTTGTCGTTCACACTTCCGTAGTTACCCACTTTCTTCGACGTGCGAGTCATCCACTAGTCTCATTATATCTCTTCGTCTGACGTACACACGTACGCCCATAATCTAAATAGTTTGTCGAGGATGTTAGATGACCCCCTGTCTTTTGTACGACCGGTTCAGTGCAAGAAGACTTTTTCAGTGTATGTCTGTTCCGTTCGGTAGGTCTTGACCTGCGTATTGTCGGAAGACACTAAGGTCACGAGACTCCGTCCTTTACTTCTACTTTTGTTCGAGTCTAGGGAAATTTTTACTCCATTTCACAACGACCGTAGGACCCTTAGTCTCCGTTCTCTGTCGAAGACTATCCCCGATAGTCTCTTCCGAAGGACTTCTTGGACCGTATCGAGCACCACCCACCTCCTACTCCTCTCAAATTGGTCCGTCTCTACCTTGTTCCGTCCTGACTTCCCCCACTGTAAAATTCCTTTCTTTCCCTGTATTCTCTCGGTTCCTGTACGAGTCCAACGACCTCGTATGCCGGTGTACTCTCCTTCCACCTCTACTTCGGTCACTCTAACGAACCAACCGATCTACCCCTCCCGAAACTAGTACTCCGGTTCCTACGACCGGACAAAGGTTTGGTAACCATCTCAGACCCAAAGGTCGACTGTAAGAGCCTTCGGCTCCCAGTAATAGGTCCTGTAATTCATAGATTACCCGGGTAGAGTCACGGGACACGTCGGACCTCGTGTTTACAAAAGGTTTACGACAAAAATAGAGAACCGTTGGTACTCCGGTTCGGGAGACTTGATTTTCGGCGCACAACCGACACCACGTGAGAGGAGAGATGACGGGTCTCGGACTTCGGGACTCTTGACAGAGGAGTAGGGACGGTGGGCTGGGGTGGGGTCGGGGTCGGGTCGGGTCGGGAAGGGGTCTTTGTTTCGGTTGGGGTGTGGACCAGAGAACTGGAGTAAAGACGGAGTGATTAACTAGTCTCGTGTTATTATCGTCCGTTGTCCTCCTGAGCAGGGGTCACCTACGTCCCGAGTCCTCTCTCGGAGTTAATAATTAGGACGTGGTCGACGACGTCGGTTGTCCGGAGGACCCACGGGTCTTCTCACCGGACTAGGGTCCACCCCCACCCCAGTCCCAACCCCCACCTCCTCATTATACGTCGTCGAGGATCCGTGTAGACCTCATTGGTACCGTCGTCTTAGATCACGGGTCCGACTGACTCGTCCCGCAGACGATCGGTAGAACCGGAACGACTCTCCGTCCGGTAAATTTTCCGGGTCTCCTGTAGGAAGGTGAAGGGAAGACGAGCAGACATCGTCTACGGGAAGGACGTCGAAGGGGTAGGGTGTTTCCGGGAGACCTGTCTTGGTTTCTTTCTTCTTGTCTTTCTTTAGGTAGTAGAACCGGTCCTGGTTCGGGTCACGGAGGGTTTAAAAGAGAGGTACGAAGTCCAGAAGAAGGACCCGAAGTCTAGTTCCAGAAAGAACCCTGGACCCTCATCCCTATACTTACAACGAGACGGGGAAGACGGACGGGGATCGACATGGGTTGAAGGTACCGGTTGGATGGGTTCGGAGTGGAGGAGGTCCTCCAGAAGGGACTGACAAGACGGAAGGGACCGAGTCAAGTGGAGACTTAAGGAAAACGAGACACGGTACCTCAGGTGTCCTGATATCGGACGAAAAGAAAATACAGAGATTCAGTCGGAGATAGGGACATTTGAAAAGTTCTCGTTTCGAGACGGAAGAGGTCTGTAGGGACCACCGTGTCACCTAGTCTTAGGTGGTGGTTACGTCTCCAGTACCCAAGTTAGAGACCAGGTTCTTCTAAGGTACACGGTACCTCGTTGATTCGGGTACACGGTGTCGATGACTCGGGTACGAGATCTCTGACCCGAGACGGTGTCTCTTCGGTGACGTTATTCTTCGGGTGCATGTCGTTATTTCTCATCGGGACGAGTGGTGTTGATCTCCTTTGTGTGTGTTTCGTTACTTCTGGGTCGTATCGGTTTTTATTTGTGTATTTTAATACACCCTTTTTTTCGACACGGAAGAGGAGGAAGAACAACACCCTTTTCCCTTTTCCGTGTCTTAGCCCTCGGTGGTCTTGTCTCAAGTTCGGACCGGAGACGGCGATTATTCGACGAACTAGGGTCTCTTCAACAAGTCAGGGACACTCGGAGTCCCAGAGTCAGGTATTTACTTCTTCTGTCATTAGGATCGGAGGGTCCACTGTCCGGTCACCCCGACAGGACAGGTACAGAAGATTGATCCTTGAGGTGGAAGGGGTGACCCAGATGAGGGGGTTTATGGCATACGAGGGTTCTCTTGGAAAATAGATGAATTTTTAGTATATTTCGTTATACACATACATAACTACTAAACGATATGGGAGGTCCGACGACTACAGTGAAGTCACTGTAGAAGATGGTTTCCACCCAAAGTACCAGTTGTTTCCCTACGTATCAATATTGTACTGAAGACTAACTCTCTGGTCTTTGGTCCGTGTTGGGACCCTATAGAAAATCTTGAGTAATCCGACGTTCTTTTCTGACTCCCTATACCCTAAGTTCCGTTGGTAGGTCTTCATCGGGTCCAGGACCTCAGTAGTCCTGGACTCGAGTTTGGTATGAAGAAGAAACTTTCGACAGTCAAGGGTAGACTCGAAACCAAAGGGGTAGACCCCTATTAGTATGGAACTTTCGTATAAAATTTTTCCCTTTGTGTAAGACATTTTACGGACCGTGTATTACATATGACTTATTTGACATAGACCCCCCTAACCAAAACACTCCTCAGTAGTCGAAAGAACTTCATATGGTTCTATGTATGGTATTTTACGTGGTTAAAATTCACGTATTGAGTTACCAAACTTGTTGACAAAGGTCAATACATTAGTGGTGGTATAAGTACTGTATCTTGTAAAGGTAGTGGGGAAATAGTGTGTAACGGTCAAGAGGGAAAGTTAGATATGGGGGGGGGTTGAGTACCGGGGATCTTTGGTGACTAGACTCCAAACAGGAATATCAAAAGAAAAAGATCTTAAAGTATATTTACCTTATTGTGTAATTCAATAGAAAACACAGAACAAAAAAAAGTAAATCGTCTGATGTAACCTCTATGTAGGTACAACAACTTACACAGTTATGAAGTAAGGAGTAAGTATTACTCATCAAAAGGTAACATACCCACACGGTGTTAAACAAATAGGAAAAGGGACAAACTACTTATAAACTCAACAAAGATAATAATTATTTTGACGATGTTTGTAACCGATGTTTTCGGTACCAATAATAAATAATACCTTAACGTCTCTTAATCTTGACCTGTACAGAAGTTTCTAATAGTTCAGATAGAGAAGTTTCTACTTCTTTACTCCGAGTGTCACCCTTTGAGCAAGACGATGAGTTTCAGACCGGGTACTTAGTCGTAGTAACCGTTGTGTAGTCTCAAGTGATGTTTACGTTTTAGGGTCCGAGGTAGGGTCTGAAAGACTAAGTCTTAGATCTACAATCGTTCTAAGGGTCCACGGAGTGTCCGTGTAAGTTCGAACTTTTCGTGACCAGATCTTCTGTTCTCTGGATTTACCCTGATCATGATTCAGTAGACTGAAGGTCCGGTCCCGACGAAAGGGCTTCAGTGTCACTGACCGTCACCTTCATCACCCAGTACTCCCAGGGTCCGAAGTCCTAGACCTTTCGGGAAACTTAGACCCAGACTGACCAGGTCGATTCTCGTCTCGACGTCGACGGAGACGTCGGGGCTCCCCGGTGTCCCGAGGAGTCACGGACCCAGTCGAACCGAGGGTCTCCGGGACCCGAGGAATTAGCTCTTCGTATTAATAAATAAATCCATTGTTACGATAATCGTACATCTTAATTACTGTCGGTACACCGGAGTCAACTCCTTCCATCTTCCGTTCCCGTTTTCTCAGGACCGACCCCGAAAATTTCGGGTCTTCACGAGTTATTTGAAAAGAGGATGTCTGTGGGGAATTGACACAATACAGATAATTCGTCTATGGACACTCGTATTCGTGTGAAAGGGGTTTGGTGACTCCTTTTATTATTATAACTAAAGATAATTTAATATGTTATTATTGTAAAATAATATAAAATTTTATCACTAATACTTAACAAAGACCAAAATTGTTTAATGTTGTCAAGTAACAAGAGTAATTACCCACTATTAAAGTCCTACCATTCAAATCTTCTCTTTTATTATAACGATCTGTACTTTAAAAGAAGACAAAACAATGACCGATAATGTCACATAAAGGTTTGATTCTTTGTTCCTTGTTAGACCAAGTGGGATTTTACCTGTTAGTTAATCATTTGGGTCTCGGAATCCGGAGAGATTCTCTCTCCCATAGTGACTAGAAGTATATAAATTACCTACAGGTACTACAAGACGATTGAAATTCGTCCCCTCACTCTGTCCTTTCTTAGGAACGAGAGGTCCTCGAGTATTAGATTTCCCCCTCTCCCATCCTCTTTAGATTCTCTGTTCAGTTTTTGATACGTTTCATAAGACGGCCACTCGTCAATCACCATATTTTACAGTTACGAAGACATCGAGTCTCTCTTTGTTTTAGAGACACCAACCTCACCAATGTGTTGTGAAGGTCCTTCTTCATTCTGGCTCTTTTCAGAATTTTCTTCTTTTCCTCTCTTACGTGGTCTTTCCCTCTTGTCGAACTCGTCTCCCGACCTCCACCCTTTGTGTGTTCGACGTCAGAAACGTACTGTCCGTATACCGCGACAACTCCTGTTACCACACTCAACTCAGGTCTGTGTCTCAACCCCTCGTCGTGGGTCGGTCCGATTCGTTCATATTGAAGCCCTTCATTCTCAACGACTTCTTAAAATGTGTCCTCGATTACGCCAGTCTAAACATTGGATTTGAACTCCTTTTAATATCTGAGTAATGTATAATTTAGATCCTTCTTGGTTGATCAAGTGTCACTCTCATCAGGTGTGTAGTGTTAGTGGACCAAAGAACAATCTTCATGTCTTAGACTCCGGGGTAAAGTCAGGGTTGATTAATTTCAGAGACGCCACTCCGGACCCTTAGACAAACTTAAAATTTTACGACTGAAATTAAACAACTCTCGTAACTAAAATTCAGAAAGTAAAAAGTCTTTTCCTTTGATTCCAAATTTACTGTCTAATTAAAAAGTTTCCAGTATGGTGGTCATTCACCGTCCCGGTTCTTAGGTCTGAGGTTTCAGAACCTTACCGGACGGAGTGGTCTAACTGAATCCTGTCTAAAATAAAATAAAGTTTTTTTTTTTTTTTTGATATATCATGGTCTGTGATATTAGACGTTTCCATAATTTGTCGTGATAGGTATTGGAGGGGTTCTCCTTCGTAAGACCATGAAAGACGAGTGGGAAGAGGAGACCGACGGGAGGTTGGAGAGGAGGGTGGGTCCTGTGAGTTATGTTTGGTCGGTTCCGGCCAAACCTAGTCGGAAGTCTTCCCGAAGGACAACGACATGTCTTGTGATTACGGACAGTCGTAGGAGATCTGGGTCCACACCTCGTCTAATCTCCGTCTTTTTCCTCCTCAGTTAGATTAACGTAAAGTATAGTGTATTGTGTCTCTGAAGTAATTCCCAGTTTAAAACGTTTTTTTTTTTTTTTTTTTTCTTTATCAATATTTAAGAGGACACGTCAGAAGGAACCGGACGAGAGGGGAGGTCGGGGTCTGTGAACCTTGAGTAAGAGTGTCGATTTAAACCCCGTCCCCACCCTCTCCTTACCTTAGTATGAAGGATTTCTCCCATCTGGATAAAATGTATTTCCCTTCTAGGTTTTATGTGTTTTATTATTATCAGTTGGGAAATGTTGTAAATGAGTCACGATCCGTAACAAACTTTACGAAATGTAACAATTGAGAACATTGTTGGAATACTCTATTAACGGTAATAATGAGGGTGAAATGTCTACTCCTTCTGGGTCTGTAAATTCACTGATCGGGACCCAGAAGTCCGATCATTCACCGGTTCGACCCTTAGTTTGTGTCCGTTAGACCGAGGTCTCGGGTACGAGCATTGGCGTTACGGTTTGCGTGATGGACAGTTCGGGGTACGACCCTCGGTCTATGTTTCTATTTGGTGTTGGTCGTCGTTTCCTCGAGTGTCACATCACCTCCCTCTCTCAGCGATCGTATCTGTTATTGGTATGTCACACTATTCCCGACCCTGTCTCCCGTCGGGTCCCTAGACGGGTCCCTCGTACCTCCTCTTAGGGGAGTTACGTCGGACCTCTAGTCCCGACAGTACGAATCAACGAGTCAGTATAGACTGAGAAACACTGGGGTACCTGTCATCGGATGGTCCGAGGAGACTGGTACCCCTAAGAGGTCCGTTCTTATGGCCTCATCCAACATACGGGAGGAGGTCCCCTAGAAGGATTGGGTCCCTAGCTTGGGTCCAGAGGGTGTGACGTCCGTCTAAGAAATGGTAGACTCGGCGGTCCCTTCGGGTTTCTAGTGCCTACTTAGGACTTTCTTCCTCACGGACCAAAGGGGAACTTTCTATTAGTAGACAGTTATTAACAAGGGGTCCTCCGTCCGTAATCGTAAAGGACACGGACCTGGTAGAGACAAGGATTATTAGGGAAGGAGAGGATTAACCTAGACCTACGAAATGTAGGTCTAGGACGGGGACTACTTTCTTCTGAGTCATTTTGAGATGAAGGACCTAAGAGTTATGAGTCCGGAGTATCTTTCGAGGTCGAATTGTCAGAGAGTTTCAGGGTACCGGTGTCGCACCTTCTATAAAAAAACGTCATTGGTAGATTGTTTTGTGTTAAGTTAATACAGGAGGTTTAGGATTTTATCTTATTAAGAAGAGAGAATCCTAGAAATTCCTTTTCCCTTGTGTGTACCCCGGACCGAATTAGGTCGGTGACCTTCCAAAGGCGTTTCCTCCTCATACTTGACTCTACACCTGTTATTGGGGATCCAAAGACGGATGTATTACCTCTCCTGTCAGGAGTTGACTCTAGTCCTTGTTTCCTCTCGTACAGAACCGATTCTGTCGGATTCTTTGACTTTCGCAGGATTCCTCACACGGTCGACACAGTAAGAGGGTAAACCTTAGGAAACTTACTTCTTTTTCCATGTCCACCGAAGCAAATAATCAAACGTCCTCGTGGGGTACGCCCACTCTGGAGATTAGTTAAAGACCTTTTCTCTAAAATAGTTCGTAGGAATCCCGATTTTTACCTTCCTTCTGGTCATAACAAGGGTCTCCGTTCCCCCTTCAGGCTTTCTTGTTCTGACTGGACAGAAGGTCGACTGAACGTACTTCTGTCTCAAGATCCGGGATCCTTTGATCCTTACCCGACTTTTTGGTCTTCTCCACTATGACTCCGATATGACTCTAAGTCGAAGGGTCAACTAATGAAGGAGATTCAGAGTCAAAAGAGTAGACACTCTACTCCGACTATTAGACACTATCCGAGTAGGGATGTCCGAGTAGAGTGTCTCGACGACTCCCTTAACCTACCCTAGTACAGACACTTTCGAGAAACATTTACCAAAGTTCCGTGTTTACACTCAAATGTCATTGTTACGGGTCAAACGAAAGATAAGTCAGTGACTAAGGGTGCGTCCTTATACCAGTATGAAAAACAAAGAAATATGGATAGTAATAAAATAGTACCCATAAAAAGTAAAATATGGTAAAGAAATTCCATTAGTCCGGTCCATAGTAGAATAAGGTATCTGTTCTTTCGTCTCCGGGTCTCTCCACTGAGTTGATATTAAGTCTTAAAAAAGAAGACGTAGTTAATTGTTAATTGTATATAATAAAATAGTATATAGTTTATAATATATAAATATTAATTCATACGTGAATGTAAATTCACAGAAGATACTATTAGGATGTCGGAACTTTCCTCGTTTCATCGGAGAAGAAGAAAAATTATTACTTTGTTGAGTACGAAGATCTTCACTCTCATAGTTCAAGTTACGGTGTATCGGTCTTTCTTTGTCTTGTTTTTGACCTTGAATCGGGAAGTCTAAGATCTAAGTCACAGACGAAGAGAGGTGACAAAGTCCAATTCGATGAGATCAATCTTTGAGGAAGATAACATTACCAACGTCTTAAACCTCTACCCAGTTTTAGGTAGGTTTCGTAAACGATGGACTGGAACTAACAGGAACTGGTCAAGTGTACTTAGGGAAACTGGAAATTCACACGATGAGTTGCTTACGGAGAAGAAACACTGACGTGATCTGGGGTGTATCTGAGATAGGAACACAGACACTGTGAATTGATATAGATGAACAAAGGAAGAGAATCGGACTCTTGGAAAACTCTCGTATCTGAGACAGAATGGAAGGGACACAGGGACCACAGGTGTGTATTTTCGGATGGTATTTACTGAAGTATTATGACTTGTTCGGGGAGTAACGAGAACTGAAGTCGAAGGGACAGATATTTTGCTCATCCTTCACTAATGGAGATGTAAAGAGGGTCGTAATTTTGACGGACTAAAGTCCACTTATTACAAGAGAGATGGATAGTGTTAGCACAAGTGGGAGGTCACGGTTAAACCGAGGGTGTACGAGAGACTCCTGAAGAGGTTAGAGGGTATCTTTAAGCCCCTGTGAAGGAGAGGACTTTGCTCCCTCGTCAGTGAGACATGATGAGTGGTCGGGTACCGGTGTGGCGGAGAGGATAAGGGACATAGGACTCATGGACTTGGAACAAAGGTGTGTAGTCTACCACATCGAATAGAGGTGTAAACCTAACATCAAATTCTTGTGTTAGGTACATGATTGGAAGTCAAAAACGGGGGTAACACACGATTCACGTCGGGACCCGAGTACTAATTCTTAATGTTCTCGACCTAGGTTGAGGGTTGAAGTGACTGAGAGACACACTGGAACCAATTCGGTGATCTGGATACCCGGAGTCAAAGGAAACCATATTTTAAATTAATTATAACGGAGGTCTTAATAACACTATTTTATCTATTGTCTGTTTTTTCGTGAAACAATTGGTATTATTGGAATGTTTATATTTCTTGATTTGTAAAATGGTATACATTTTATCTATCGTTGTCTTTAAACAATAACAGAGTTCTTTGAGTTTGTCCCCGAGATATAGTTGGATCTCCCCACCCTATCCCTCCCTTTACCCTCCCTCCAAGTTTTCCCTCCCCTATATACATATGGATAACGACTAAGTACAACTCCAAACTGTCTTTTGTTTTTTTAAGACATTTCGTTAATAGGAAGTTAATTTTTATTTATTTAAAAAATTTTTCTTGATACAATCACATTAACTATAATACTATACCAACGATAAATTAAATAAACTGATCCCTCCTTATCTTTATCGTACGTACGTAAGTAAACAAGTTTTTCAAAAAGTCTGTGATTCTAAC
This sequence comes from Capra ibex, assembly GCA_006410555.1. Taxonomy (NCBI): domain Eukaryota; kingdom Metazoa; phylum Chordata; class Mammalia; order Artiodactyla; family Bovidae; genus Capra; species Capra ibex. Next base: position 18,172,369 of record SJYO01007492.1, read on the forward strand.
CACTTGTTCTGTACCGAAGACAGGAGTTTCCTAAGAGACAAGTAACATCACTTTCTTCGTGACTTAAATCACAGTCTCTGAACCCGAACCTAGAGTCAAAACAGTGAATCTTCAATACATTGGAACCCAGTTCAGTAACACTGAGAAACTTTCGGTTAAAGGAAATAAATATTGTTCCTCAAACCTGGTCAGGTCGGAGGGTGTAAACTTTCAGATTCTAAGGTATGTGTATTCTTTTAAGTGCCGTAGAAAAGTGAGTTCTCCTAGACACCCTCACCCCTTTTATGTATCAATTGAAGACTCACCGACGACAATTTGTGTCCTTATCTTTTCATGTGGTATTCATCTCACCTTCTACGACAGGAGTTTTTCGTGTACAGGACTCGTGGTGGCTAGGGACCGGACGGACACAGGAATAGCTCCGGCACTCCGTCTCTGACAAAGTCGTGGTACCTATCGTGGTACCGCGACGGGGGTACCGGACCTCGGATTTGTCCGGAAAGGTGGTGGTTGGTCTACAAGGACGAAAGAGTCGGTCGAATTCCGATTTTGTTTGGAAAAGTTGGTCCCAAATAGTCTCAAAGATTTAATGTATGACCCTTCTTTAAATTAACCAAATTAATTCTTTCAAATAAAGTACCATTAAGTCAAAACAATACGACGTTCTGAATTACACAGGAGACCACCCTCGCAGACAATATTTATAAGTAACGGAGTGAGTTTATGGGAGAGGACCGGGATTAGAGGGAGGTAATGGGGGTATCTCGAACTTTTATACAGATTTCTTGTAACTCTTTTCACTCCGGAAGGACTCGTTCCTGTGGTCCGGTCTTGTTCCAGTTTACTCAAGTCACCTTTCCGTATCTTCCATTCTGAAAATATCAGACAATGAGGACGTAAAATGTTTATCCCTTTGACTCCGGATCTCTCCCCCCTCCGTCCAATTATAAGAGTCGGTTACTGTCTTGACTTGATCCTTGGTTCAGAGGACCGAAGGTTAGGTACAGTCTGACAAAAGTTTGATTGAGATATCTAGTAGACCAGTTGAACGAGTGTATGTTTCCCTCCCCTTTGGTTCAGGATCTGCCCCTAGACAGAGTAGACAGAGTAGACAGAGGTCACTTTTCCTCGAGTCACAATGTAAACGTGTGTAAACGACCAACATTATTCCTCTATCTTAACTCCAAACTGTAACGGGAAGGAACTTCTTCGAATATCAAGTCAACGTGTTTTCTTTGTTTAACTTTTATCCGTCGTTTTACCATCATTACTTGTGAACAATACGTGTCGAGTTTATGTAAGGAGTCTCAAGGGGATTACATGGGGTAATAAAGTACGGAAACACGAAAACAAGTGTCTCTGGGAAAGGGTTACGGATTAGTCGAGAGTATGTAAGAGTCCTGGGGTCTTTTAGAAGGGTTGGGGAGGGGACTGTGTGTGTTGGTATTGATTCAGGGAAAGGAGGTACAGGGTGATCTGAGATGGGAAGATAGAGTACCGTAATTAGTGAGACTTACCAAGGAAAAAGTGAACAGACAGACAAGTGGAACCTTAGTGAGAAACCTTAGTGGTCACGGGTCTCGTGACAGACCGTTTCTGATCTTAGAGTCGTTTCTCTTCGATTTACCTACTCATACTTTGACTAAATGACATCTCAAAGTCATGTAATCCCGTATGTGGACCTTATCAAATAAAAAAGGTTATTGACGATGGTTTACATGAACCAATTTGGGGAGAAAAAGGAAGACCCATAGTCCGGTGGAATTGTTTAAGAGTCAGACTCCGGTGTTGAAAAGTCAGTGAAAGTTAATAATCTTGTCAAAGTAAACTCAAGAAATCCTAGGTTAAGATAAACGAAAAAAAATAATAAGAACAAACTAAGTTTAGAGAAGGATGAGGTGGGGGACAGTAAAGGACGGGGAGTGGAGATGGTAGGGATTGGATCTAGTTCATAGACTGAGATCGACCCCACCCTCCCCGTCCCAGACGAGAGCGAGTGAAGGAAGAAGGAGAAGATCACGAGGTTACAACCGCATGTTCCTTCCTCCCTTCTCCTTCACCTGAGGATCACATCGAGTGACACTATCGAGTGTCACTCTACAACAACAAGTCAATGGGTCAACACAGGTTGAGAAACACTGGGGTACCTGACGTCGTACGGTCCGGAAGAACAGGGAGTTGTATAGGGTCTCCAACCGGTTCAAGTACAAGTAACGTAGTCACTACGACAGGTCTGTAGAGTAGGAGACTGTGGGAGAAAAGAAAGACGGGAGTTAGAAAGGGTCGTAGACCCTGAAGAGGTCCCTCAATAGACAAACGTAGTCTACTGGGTTTATGACCTCGAAGTCGAAGTCGTAGTTAGGAAGGTCACTTATAAGTCCCAACTAGAACGAATTCTAACCGACCAAACTAGAGGAAAGACAGGTTCCCTGAAAGTCCGCAGAAGAGGTTGTGGTGTCAAGTTTCCGTAGTTAAGAAACCACAAGACGGAAGAAATGTCAGATCGAAAGTGTTGGTACGTACTGGTGATCCTTCTGGTATCGGAACTGATATACCTAGAAACAGTCGTCTCATTACAGAGACGAAAATTTGTGTGACAGATCCAAAGAGTAACGAAAGGACGGTCCTTCGTTAACAAAAGACTAAAGTACCGCCGTCAGTGACAGACGACACTAAAACCTCGGGTTCTTCTCCTTTAGACAGTGTTACTTTATCAGGAGAAGATTCATACGGAATCAGTGACTGGACCAAACAACAAACACCCTAGGAATACCCACCACCCCTCCGAGAGTATTTGGACCATTACTCCTCGGAGGGGTTCGTCGAGGGGATACGTGACCTCTAGGGGTGACTCTAGTCGGAGTAATAACCAACTGTGGGAGTGTAGGACCAGAGTGTTGAGTTAGGGGACTGTGGAACTGAGTGATATACTCCGGGAGTTAGAGTAGATCAGAGACACCCGGGGAGTGGAGGTCTCCGGACACTTGTGTAAACTCTGGACTGACCCCGTCCCCTCGACTGGAACGGGGAAAACAAACTTGTGGTGGACAGAGAGGAATCAAAAGGTGACGATGTGGTCCCGGTCCGGTTCATCAATTCACCGCTTCGATTTTCAGTCAGATGGGAAAGACGTCCCGGAACAGAGTCCCTACCTTTTAAGAAACAGAGGAGGTCCCGTAACCCTACCTTTCCATTGTCGAACGGGGAGAGGGTTAGAAGAATATCCCTCTTCTCCAGTCTCACCCCGACTAAAAGATTCGGTCCTCTGAGAATCGGTCGTCACCAGTAGGACTGAGGACCAGTGGGGTGGATCTCATAACCCTTGTCTCTAATGACGAATCAAAATATTTAATTCTTAAACTCTAGTTTTGTACAACCACTTACCTTCATCGCTGAATTTTACATCCCTGAAAGACAGAAAAAAGATTCGATACTTTAAATCAACAGTTAAAGACCCCTTGTTTTCCTAGGTGAAACGTGGAGTGAAAGAGGACGTGCCATAAAGGACCTTAACTCCGATCGTGTTCTCTCCAAGTCTTTTCTCACTAAGGGTCCTCTATTAGTCCCCTTTGAAGGACTTTCCTTGTCAGACTTCAACTTGGAATTTCTGATCTGTCTTAAGCTTGATACCGGATCGGTACCCTTTCTTCTTTTTCTTACCAATACTGTAAAATGTCCTCTATCTTGTCTCGAATCGTGTATGCATCGCCTGTGAGTTATTTGTCGGGTTAATTTACCTAGGTGAACGTCGACCGAGTCTGTCATTTCTTAGGTGGACGTTACGTCCTCTGGACCCAAACTAGGGACCCAAACCTTCTAGGGAACCTCCTCCCGTACTGTTGGGTGAGGTTATAAGAACGGATCTCTTAGGGGTACCTTCTCCTATCTCCTCGGACCGTCCGATGTCAGGTACCTCAGTGTTTCTCAGTCTGTACTGACTCACTGATTCGTATCGTGTCGCGGACGTGGACCTTCAAGAGAGTTCTTTTTTCATTTTAAAGTTCCTGACACGTCGGCCTAACCAATTTAAGTCTAGTGGTGGGAGGGTACTAAAACCGCAGAAGTTATTCAGTAAACTGAAGAGACTCAGAGAGATAAAGGAGTAGACCCTTTTTTTTTTTCCTATAATTTTGGTAAATCTCCTAAACATATTCCTAATTCTTCCATCCACCGTGTAACATCGACTCTTTTACGGTGTACAGGTGGTTTATCCAAATAAAAGAGGGACCCGTGTGTCGAAGTAAAGTTAAGGGTCAAGGGTGTTCCTTGGGACCTGACTTAAAATCGGTTACGACGACGACGATTCAGTAAAGTCAGTACAGACTAAGACGTTGGGGTATCTTCCGACGGGTGATCCGAGGGATCAGAGACCCTAAGAGGTCCGTTCTTGTGACCTCACCCAACGGTAAAGGAAGAGGTCACGTACTTTCACTTTTCACTTTCACTTCAACGAGTCAGCATAGACTGAGAATCGCTGGGGTACCTGACGTCTGATGGTCCGAGGAGGTAGGTACCCTAAAAGGTCCGTTCTCATGACCTCACCTAACGGTAACGGAAGAGGTAAATTGGTTACCTTATGCCTGTTTTCACTCCGTATCATGAAGGTCCGAACTGGAATTTAGGTGGTACATGGAAGACACGAAGAAAATAAGTGGGAACAGTCACTCCGATTTTCCCTTTCTCAGATCCTTTTATTTCAACCATATCTCGACAAGGGTTCTCGGTTGACCTGTTGAAGGCTGATACTACCTGTTCCTTATTTGGAAAGAACAAATTAGGTGACTCTAAACTTCCAACACACAAAGTCATCGTTCGTTATTATGGAGTTGGTTGTGTGTGTATCTTTCACGAACCATTTATAACCGGTAATAATGACTATTATAAAAAATCAAATATTCTTCAAACATTCATCGACTAATAGTGTCTTGGGAACACTTACCTCATACCTCTTGTCTCTAATGACGAGGTAAAATATTTACTTCTTAAACTCTAGTTTCGTACAACCATTTACCTCCTTGGGTGATTGGCGCGTATTCGGTCCTACAGTGTATTTGTTCTGGTCTTCGTGATATGCGCTGAGTTCGGGAAGAATGGGACGAACGGAGACTTATGGATAAGATGACCCGATGTATTTCGTGATCGACGGGACCATAGGTAGGTCCGATCTCCCACTATCATTAGAAACTCAGTCACCGTCCTATGTTTCTTAATGATTAAGGACTGTTCCGAACACGTTCCCGTCCGTCTGTCTATAATCTCGGTCCACTCGACTGTAGTAGTAAGTAAGTCTTCGGGAGTACGGTGGTGCCTTTCTTGTTCCTCTACACTTAAGATTACGACCGAGACAGTGGTAGAACGACTCCCTGAGACCCGTTCAGTGACACTAGAGTCCTGGTGTTAAGACTCAGTTTCATATATCTCATTATAGTCCTGTCTCCCTCATCGGAACGGGGTCCCCAGACCCCGGGGGACCATTGTCCAACCCGTCTCTCAAGGGGTGGAGGTCCTCTAAAACCCTTAGTGGAGTCTCAAGGGGACTTTACTCCGACCGAGGTGGGGAATGGGGTTGGTGTGTTTCGACGAGTGAGAGGTTTTAGGGTTAGTTTTTCGCGAACAGTGGTTTTGTTCCCCGGACGGTAGGGTCGTTTCTCGTTCTCGACCTTTGTTTACCACAAAACAGATTCATTGACAAAGGTGTCGTCAAGGGAAAGGTCCTCCCTAAAAAAATAATAATAATACGAACAAGTGATTTATAAAGGTTATGTCTATTGTTTACGGAGGTAGACTCCTTAGTCGACGGGAGTCTGACGGTTGAAACCACTTAATGGTGGACAGTTCCCTCTCTGGACTCGTGGTCTCTGATGTAACACTCTTGGGTTCTCCCCTGTCGGAACGTTTTCTAGTGTATATCTGGTCTCTGTCCTGGTTTTACTCCTATACCCAATAGAACTGGGACTCTCGACACAGTTCGACTATTAACAAGTCAAGTCAAGTCTAGTCAAGTCAGTGAATCATCACAGGCTGAGAAACGTTGGGGTACTTAGCGTCGTGAGGTCTGGAGGGACAGGTAGTGGTTGAGTCAAGTGAGTCTGAGTGCGGGTAACTCAGTCACTACGGTAGGTCGGTAGAGTAGGAGACAGCAGGGGAAGAGGAGGACGGGGGTTAGGGAGGGTCGTAGTCTCAGAAAAGGTTACTTAGTTGAGAAACGTACTCCACCGGTTTCATGACCTCAAAGTCGAAATCGTAGTAAGAAAGGTTTCTTTTGGGTCCCAACTAGAGGAAGTCTTACCTGACCAACCTAGAGGAACCTCAGGTTCCCTGAGAGTTCTTAGAAGAGGTTGTGGTGTCATGTTTTCGTAGTTAAGAAGCCGCGAGTCGAAAGAAGTGTCAGGTTGAGAGTGTAGGTATGTACTGGTGACCTTTTTGGTATCAGAACTGATCTGCCTTGAAACAACCGTTTCATTACAGAGACGAAAACTTATACGATAGATCCAACCAGTATTGAAAAGAAGGTTCCTCATTCGCAGAAAATTAAAGTACCGACGTCAGTGGTAGACGTCACTAAAACCTCGGGGGGTTTTATTTAAGAGAGTGACAAAGGTGACAAAGGGGTAGATAAAGGGTACTTCACTACCCTGGTCTACGGTACTAGAAGTAAAAGACTTACAACTCGAAATTCGGTTGAAAAAGTGAGAGGAGAAATTGAAAGTAGTTCTCCGAAAAATCAAGGAGAAGTGAAAGACGGTATTCCCACCACAGTAGACGTATAGACTCCAATAACTATAAAGAGGACCGTTAGAACTAAGGTCGAACACAAAGAAGGTCGGGTCACAAAGAATACTACATGAGACGTATCTTCAATTTATTCCTCCCACTGTTATATGTCGGAACTGCATGAGGAAAGGGATAAACCTTGTTCAGACAACAAGGTACAGGTCAAGATTAACAACGGAGGACTGGACGTATATCCAAAGAGTTCTCCGTCCAGTCCGCCAGACCATAAGGGTAGAGAACTTCTTAAAAGGTGTCAAATAACATTTATTTAACAATGATTATAAATATAATAGTATAACAATCATGGTGATAATGATAAAATCTTGTCTATCTGGATTCAAATTTAGGACTGGGAGGTGACCAATTGGTGTACGGGAAGAAATTCAGAGTCAAAAGAGTAGATGTTTTACCCATTTATTAAAGGTAGTAGAGTCCTTCTAGTTTACTTTTTTTTACAATTCACGGACCGGACTAGTAAGAACACGAATCAACGAATCAGTATAGACTGAGAAACACTTGGGTACCTGATATCGGGTGGTCAGAGGAGACAGGTACCCTAAGAGGTCCGTTCTTAGGACCTCACCCATCGGATAGGGAGAGGTCCCCTATAAGGGTTGGGTCCTTAGTTTGACCCTAGTGGACGTAACGTCCACCTAAGAAATGGTCGATTCGATGGTCCCTTCGGGTAGAATTGATTGTAAATTTGTGTTCACCCTTTACAGGGTCTTCCTTTCTCTCGTAAAACCTATTCCCGTGTCTACATCTCGACCTAACGGTCCCAAACGACGACGACGATTCAGCGAAGTCAGCACAAGTTGAGACACGTTGGGTTATCTGCCGTCGGGTACTCCGAGGGGGCAGGGACCCTAAGAGGTCCGTTCTTGTGACCTCACCCAACGGTAAAGGAAGAGGTTACGTACGTTCACTTTTCGCTTTCACTTCAGCGAGTCAGTACAGGCTGAGAATCGCTGGGGTACCTGACGCCGGGTGGTCCGAGGAGGTAGGTACCCTAAAAGGTCCGTTCTCACGACCTCACCCCACAGTAACGGAAGAGGGGTCCCAAACTCGGATCGAAATGATAAATAATCACAGAACGGGAATTTGTTCGATGAATTGAGGACCTCGGGACTAAAGGAAGTACAAGATTTACCCCTACTACTGCTACCACCACCACTAGTTTACATATAGCATCCCAATCTCTACGTACGTCATTCATGATATTTTCACGATAGAAGAAAATGTTCACCAACTGGTCAAAAGGGTCGTGGTGAACAATTTCTCTAACAGAAATTAGGTAACATATAAGAACGGAGGAAACAGTTTCTATTCCACAGGTATCCACGCACCTAAATAGAGACCCGAAAGATAAAACAAGGTAACTAGATATAAAGACAGAAACACGGTCATGGTATGACAGAAGTACTGACACCGAAACATCATTTCGGACTGTAGTCCGTCCAACTAAGGAGGTCAAGGTAAGAAGAAAGAGTTCCAACGAAACCGATAAGCTCCAAAAAACTTAAAGGTATGTTTAACACTTTAATAAACAAGATCGAGACACTTTTTATGGTAACCATCAAACTATTCCTAACGTAACTTAGATATTTAACGAAACCCATCATATGAGTAAAAGTGATATAACTAAAAAGGTTAGGTACTTGTACCATATAGAGAGGTAGACAATCACAGGAGAAACTAAAGAAAATGGTCACAGAATATCAAAAGATATATATCCAGAAATCAAAGATCTTGTGAAAGATTGTGGTATGTGTTTTTATTTGAGTTTTATCTAATTTCTGGATTTGTATTCTGGTCTTTGATATTTTGAGGATCTCCTCTTGTATCCGTTTTGTGAGAGACTGTATGTAGTGTCGTCCTAGGAGATACTAGGTGGAGGGTTTTATGACCTTTATTTTCGTTTTTAATTGATTACCCTGGATTAATTTGAATTTTCGAAGATGTGTTGTTTCCTTTGATATTCGTCCCACTTTTCTGTTGGAAGTCGTACCCTCTTTTATTATCGTTTACTTCGTTAACTGTTTGTTGATTAGAGTTTTTATATGTTCGTTGAGGGTGTCGAGTTAAGGTCTTTTTATTTACTGGGTTAGTTTTTTACCCGGTTTCTTGATTTATCTGTAAAGAGGTTTCTTCTGTATGTCTACCGATTGTTTGTGTACTTTTCTACGAGTTATAGTGAGTAATAGTCTTTTACGTTTAGTTTTGGTGTTACTCCATGGTAAAGTGTGGTCAGTCTTACCGACACTAGGTTTTCAGATGTTCGTTATTTACGACCTCTCCCACACCTCTTTTCCCTTGGGAGGATGTGACGACTACCCTTACGTTTGATCATGTCGGTGATACCTCTTGTCACACCTCTAAGGAAATTTTTGACCTTTATCTTGACGGAATACTGGGTCGTTAGGGTGAAGACCCGTATGTGTGACTCCTTTGGTCTTAACTTTCTCTGTGCACATGGGGTCACAAGTAGTGTCGTGACAAATATTATCGGTCTTGTACCTTCGTTGGATCTACAGGTAGTCGTCTACTTACCTATTCTTTCGACACCATGTATATGTGTTACCTCATAATGAGTCGGTAATTTTTCTTATGTAAACTTAGTCAAGATTACTCCACTTATTTTGGCCTCGGATAATATGTCTCACTTCATTCGGTCTTTCTTTTTGTGGTTATGTCATATGATTGCGTATATATACCTTAAATCTTTCTACCATTGTTATTGGGACATACGCTCTGTCGTTTTCTCTGTGTCTACATATCTTGTCAGAAAACCTGAGACACCCTCTCCCGCTCCCACCCTACTAAACCCTCTTACCGTAACTTTGTACATATTATAGCATATACTTTACTTAGCGGTCAGGTCCAAGCTACGTACCATGACCTACGAACCCCGACCACGTGACTCTACTGGGTCTCCCCACCATACCCCTCCCTCCTCCCTCCCCCCAAGTCCTACCCCTTGTGCACATATGGACACCACCTAAGTACGACTACATACCGTTTTGGTTATGTTATAACATTTCATTGGAGGTTAATTTTATTTATTTAAATAAAAAAATTCACAATAGCTAACAATAAAGGTTAAAACGGAGTGAGGACAAGTCCAAAATTTCTTAAAAGTGTAATTGGAGAGTAACACCGGACCTTCCACCCTCCCGTTTTTAATAAGATGTGTAAATGTCTCCTCTGTCCTCTGAGTCTCTGCGGATCTCTGAACAGGTCCAGTGTGTTAGTCCTCCTCCGTCTCGAACCAGAACTTAAGTCACAAGGTCAACACTCAGGACTAGAGAAGGACCGGAGACTGTTGTCCACCGGATCCGGTATCTGGTCTCGCTCCTTCCTCCGAGGACGGGGAAAGATGGTCGAAGTCGAGGTAAGACGCGGTCCGTGGTCACCAACTTTCAACTGGACCACTTGACTCCTTTACTCACTTTTGTCTATTACGACGTACCAACCGAGGATTTAACCCGTCCCCTTCCTCTTCCGTTATTAACACTGACCTAACTAAAACGGACATCTCGGTGATTGAAGTACGGAGGGTGAACCAATCCTCGTTTCGGTTCACGTCGACGTCCAGGAACGTCGGACGACGGAGATGACGACTCTAATTTCTCTTCTCTCCGTCAGTGGTGACTCTTCCTCCGGTCTAACCCGACCTTGTTCTCACTCTGTTCTTTTCTCCGTGAGTTGGGGTTCTACCACACTCCCGGAGGGATTTAAAACGTGGTATCCGTAGATTGAATGGAATGGTGAGGACTGGGACTCGTCTCTTTTCCAGGGTGTGTCTGACCCCTAGTCCTGGGGACTCTAGTTCAGGACTGAGACGACGAGTGGTCTGACAACTGGATCCGTTGACCAAAATGGTTAAGGGTCTTTATTCCCACACGTAGGGATGTTACTTCCTGACTTCCCACTGTGCTTCGGATCTATTCTCCGACTCGAGAGTGTCACCTACCGTCGGAAATCAGTGGTGGACGAAACGTTTGTCTGGACGAGAGACGAGGGAGGGTTTCATTTCCGTCCAACTCGAGGGGTAAGAGGAGAAGTGAGGAAGGGAGGTAACGGGTCGGACGTATAAGTGTGAATCAGGTCGGGGGTATGGGAATGTGTCCGACGGGGGAGAAGAGTGGAGGTGGGATCCAGTGATCTTAACAGAAGAAGAATAGGGACTGATAGGGTAAGAAGATGGAGAGGAGATTTATAGTTCAGGGTAGAACGTGGTAAACTGAGGTGTCCTGTGTGTTCTCACTTGTGTGTCTGTTCCGATACATTCCTGTATCGTTCTTGTACCGAGGGATGTTCGGTCCTTTTATCCGGAGTGGTCTTTAGTTCGAACGGTCGTGAACTGGTACCTGAACGTCGAAGGTCTTGACACTCTTTTACTTACAGACAACAACTTCGGTGGGTCAGACACATAAGACACCGTCGGGATCGTCTGACTATATCTTCCGGACACAGTGACAAGTAAACACTAGACCCGACCAGTGAAGGGAAGAGGTCCTGATAAAGATGTCGACTATTTTTCTTCTTGCGAGACGATCTCCCTTTGAGTCCTTACAGAAGTGTCTCTTCCACTAATATCTCATCCACGACCGTCCTTCCCACTGTAGGTCGTCTCCCTCCCGTGGGTCGTTACGGTCCTTCCGAACTTTGTCGGGTAGGATTTGGTGGTCCACTTCAAAGTAGACTTTCTCGACACGTACTACTTCGACCTCGTACGTCCTGGTCTCCTGTCCCCATCCCCCGCCCCACCCGCCCTGGACGATTCGGTATGTTTACCGGTTCAAGAGTACCGACTCCCGTTTTCTGTAGGTAACTTAGAACTCATCCCGTCACCGTACCAAATACAAAATTTTCCCAGTGAGACCGACCGTGCACCTTAGACCTGACGTAGACGTCTCTCCTCCGACGAGACCCGAGGGACTGTACCCTTCCACCAGACCTGGTCACGTTATGCTCCCTGTCCCACTCACTGTCATCGTCTTACTTACCTGATCTATACCACAAACAGACCCACTTTTCCCTCCTTCTTCCTATGAAAGGGGATAGAAGGTTGACCTGTCGACGACCCACCCCGACCAGGTTCCACCTCCCCCTGGACACCTACACCTCCACGAAAAGGTGTAACTCCCACCCCGACATCTGGTGGGGTCGTGGTGTACCGTACACAAGTTATTTGTAACCGAGTCATTTATTTACACTTCTTTGTTTTACCATTTCAACAGTGGAACCGATGTGAGAACTAGACTTTGACTCGAGGGACAGTACTTTGACTCTTAGGAAGAGTAATGGAGAAACTGGGAGGGTTGGTCGGTGTTGGTTCATCCTGGTCTTAATCCTAACACACGATACCCTCCCTGTGAGAGTGTGAGTTATGAAGTATATTGGGGACGTTCCTGGTAGGATCCATCCTTCTAGTGGGGGTGGAACCTACCCTCCTTTGACCCCGAGTCTCCTCAATCGTCGACCGGATTCCGGTGGACCCGATGAGGTAGGTTGTCGGAGGACAAAGGAACTCCCTACACTTGAGAGGTGGAAACTATCTCTTGTTCTTATTTAAGGATCTTCAGTAGACGATGTGGTAAATCGACTTTTCATAATTATAAAGAAATTTTTAATAAGACAGTAAAAGAAAGAAGTATAAAGTCTCAGAACCCGGTGTCGAAAATTGAATTAGACGACCTTTTATATCGGACCGGTACATAGGACAGGGAGACTAGACTCCGTACCGAGAGTTGGTGTTTAATAAAGGTGAAGAGTAATTATTATAAGTAAGTAGTATGGTATAAGTCCCGGGTGAATAGGAAGGACTCTGTATATTAATCTTATTTTGACCTTTAAATCTCATAGTCTTGAAGGAGACCAGACGGGGAATAACAGTCGACCCCTTTGATTCTGGGTCTCTCCCTTTCTCTGACCAGCTCGGTGTGTCGATGAGTCTCCGTTTCGACCCTAAACTTGGGGTCAGAAGGTCAAGACGTTAGTCAAAAGAAGGGTGTCGGGGACGGAGGAGAGTTACTTCAGTCTTCGGTCGTCCAGTGGGAACACCCGGTCAAGTGACGGAAGAAACTCTATCTAAAAGACACCGAACTAAGGACTCCAAGACTCGACAGTGACTTGAGAGGAAAATAAGTGAAGACTAATTTTTCTTTTTCTTTTCTCGATACGTCGTCTTGGTGTACGACCGTGAGACCATACTTCTCGGGTTCCTTGTTCTTTTCCACTCATCTTTCACTCAACCCTGTCGACCCCCCCGTCCCCCCGTCTCCACCTTTCCTTCCTAAGTTTCTAGTTACTTTATTTACTTGGGTATAAAAACTTGTAGACGAGAACGGTTCGTGATCCGATCTGTTCTACAGAAGGAAAGGAGTAAATTAGGAGTTCAGTTGTGATAGCTCACCTAAAGGAAGAAAAAACCTAAAGGAAGGTTGGATCCAATGATGTCTCGTGACGTATCTCAAGGGACACGATCTGTGACAAAAGAAGTAATCGATAGACAAAATATGTATCATGGTAGTACATACATACAGTTAGGGTTAAAGGGTTAAGTTGGGTAAGGGGGGAACCATACGTATGTAAACAAGAGATGTAGACACGGAAATAAAAACGAAACATTTATTCTAGTAGATACGGTAAAAAAAAGTCTAAGGTGTATACACACAATTATATACCGTAAACAAAAAGAGAAAGACTGAATGAAGTGAGATATAACTGTCAGAGATCCAGGTAGGTGTAGAGATGTTTACTGGGTTAAAGTAAGGAAGAATAGACGGGGATTCATAACACTAAACCTATCAAACTCGTCTCTGGGTCCTTAGATAAAGATTTATTTACGACTCTGACTAAGGTTAAGTGTCATCCTCAATTTTCGCTCTCCTGGGGGAACGTTATAGGAAACTGAGGGTGGAGGTGGGGTTCAGGGTCACTCCTCACACCTTTTCAATGGTGGGACCATACTCAACCTCCCGAGACATAGAAAGTTTGTTCCCAAAAGGGATTTCGGACACTCTTAAGTCCAAATTAATAAGAAATCGAGATTCTCTGATTCTAAGAGGTCAAGACACTAAAAACGGGTCTCCAGACCGAGTCGTCCCCTACCTCCACGTGGACGTCAAAGGACGATTCTCCATTTCTCCTCCGTCCGTCTTACCCGAACCTCGTCACTTTTGCCGGAATGGTTAGACAATATGGTAAACTACTTGTAGATCGATTGTATCGTATTCATAGATTATTTATGAACATCTCACTTATTTTATAAACAGTCTCAATGTTCACAACCTTTGGGTCAACTTTAAACGGCTCTATTTCTTCCCTTCCTATGTCTCACAGGGAATACTTACTCCACGTCGACCCGGAGTCCTTCGTGTCGTTGGTCCCAGAGTTTATCAAGGTCCAGAAGGACAGTGGGTAGAACGGGAGAAAGTCGTACAGTCGTAGTAAGGTGGGTTCTTTTCCGTACGAAAGGGGATATATCGATACTTTTCACTGTTGGATGAGGATGGTTCGGAGTGTAGATTGTTGAGGACGAGAGTGGTTTTTGGATCCTAAAGGAAGGAGAATAAGGTTAAACTTTTTAGGGTTTCTACGGGAGGTTGACCGGGTCGACTCAGTTCCTACGTGGAGACTGGTTCACCCATCCTAATGTATCGTGTATGGGACAAGGATCTCTTTTCCTTTCCAGGTAGATCAGTTTCGATACCAAAAGGGTCATCAGTACATACCTACACTTTCAACCTGATATTTCTTCTAACTCACGACTTCTTAACTCCGAAAACTTGATACCACAACCTCTTCTGAGAACTCTCAAGGAACCTGACGTTCTTCTAGTTTAGTCAGTTAGGGATTTCCTTTAGTTGAGACTTATAAGTAACCTTCCTGACCACGACTTCGACTTCAAGGTTTTGAAGCCGGTGGACTACGCTTGTCGGTTGAGTAACCCTTTCTGGGACTACGACCCTTTCTAACTTCCGTTTTCCTCTTCCCCGTCGTCTCCTATTTTACCAACCTATAGTAGTGTCTGAGTTATCTATACTTGAACTCGTTTAAGGTCCTTTATGACCTCCTGTCTCCTCGGACCATACGACGTCAGGTACCTCAACGTTTCTCTGTCTGGATTGAATCTGTGTCTTGTTGTTTTTACTTAGTCCGTCAATGAAGAGAGTCACTGATAATAAATTTTTTTTTTTTTTAACCAGGAGTTTTGTCGGGACTAACCCCCACCATTTTCTTCGTAAGAAATGACGGACTCTCTGATTTTTTTTTTTGTGGACTCCAAGTTTCTCCAATTCGTTCCGGGTTCAATCCAAGTTCCCGACCCTGATCTGGTGTACAGAGGACTGAGGACCAGTGTATAAACTACTCGTTTTTTTATCTACTTGTATGTCGTTGTCATTAGTGACGGTAAATATTCACGGTCCGGTAAATGTATTTAATAATGTAAATTAAGGTTGATGGAATATTCATAATAAAAGTAAGAGTAAAATATCTATTCTTTAAACTTTGTATCTCACCAAGACACCGAACGATTTTTAATCGAGTCTTTCCTGTTTCGGTCCTAACCTAGGCACTACGAAGGTTACACTTTTGGACTCGGGAAAGAGGACGGTGTACGACGATTTTCTTGTATTATAGTCACAGTCCATTAAAACCTTTACGGTCTTTCAAGGAGTCGAATTTTGAGAGTGGGAATAAACGGTTAATGTTTTCAAATCGTAAGGATGAACATATCGTGTCTTTTGATATAAGTCATGGGATACTATTTGGTATTACCTTTTCTTATTAAAAAATTTTACATATATATACATATTGACTTAGTGGAGTGAGACGTCGTCTTTAATATTTAGTTAGTATGAAGTTATTTTATTTTTCAACTCTAACTTCTTTTCTTTTGTTTACAAGTCGTAAGGAAGGTTAATTACAAATATTAAGAAACTCGGGTTCAGACGAGGACGACGACGGTGACGACGATTCAGCGAAGTCAGCACAGGTTGAGACACACTGGGATACCTGTCGTTGGGTGGTCCGAGGAGACAGTTTCCCTAAGAGATCCGTTCTTATGACCTCACCCAACGGTAAAGGAAGAGGTTCAGACGAGGACAAGTGCACGTATATACGGTCTTTCTCCCCATTAGTAGGATTCGGTTACTAATCCGTTCATACCAGGGACCTGGGTGTAGTGGACCCTCTAACAATCTTTTCGTGTAAGGTCCTGGGGTGGGGTCTGGGTGGAATTTCCCAACTTAACACAGGAGGAGTTTAAGTGTACGACTTCGGGATTGAGAAGTCGTACATCTTACACTGATACAAACCTCTACCCGAAGGGTCCACCGCTATCACCATTTCTTGATCAGACGGTCACGTCCTCTACATTCCCTGCGTCCAAGGTAGGGACTTAGCCCTTCTAGGGGACCTCCTCCCGTACCGTCGGGTGAGGTCATAGGAACGGACCTCTTAGGGTACCTGTCTCCTCGGACCACCCGATGTCAGGTACTCCAGTGTTTCTTAACCTGTGACTTCGTTGAATCGTGTGTGTGTGTATGGACCTTTATCCCAGAAATTTCGTCATTAATTCCAATTCACTTCAACAGCCTTACCGGGGACTAGAGTGTACGGACCACAGGAACATTCTTCTTCTCTAACCCCGTGTCTGTGTGTGTCCCCTCCTCGCGTACTCCTGTGGTCTCCTTCTGCCGGTAGATACTTGGTTCCTCTCTCCGGGAGTCTTCTTTGGTTGGGACAGTTGTAAAACTAGAGTCCGAAGATCGGAGGTCTTACATTCTTTTATTTGAAGAGAACCAATTCGAGGGGACCGGATACCATCAAAGAATACCGTCACGGTCGATTGATTGTGTGGTTGATTTAGTCTTTAAGACCCCGGATCGTCAAACACAAAATTGTTCGGGGGTCCACTAAGGCTACGTGTGAGTCACACTCTTGGTGAAGAGATTCGGTATTAGTCTGTACATGTGGAGAGACAACGATCCTACATACTTATGTTCGGACCTGGACGGAAGTCGACACCAAGATCGGACCACCCCCGTCGGACAGACTCTCTTACTTCAGTCTACGGTTCTCTTCGTTTCTACTTTGAACCTTTTCCTCTCTCTCTCTCTCGTTGTCACTCGTCTCTACCTTCTTTATCTGCTATCACAAGACCAAGTGTCCTCCGGTGAGACCTTATAGGGGCTGGTCGAGTGAGGTTTCAAAACTGTGAATTTTCTGTAGAAACAGTCAAAGTACAGACATTTATCTCATATACGAGGGTTGTCTATTCTGGACCAAGTAAAGGGGATGTAAGAGGTGTCGAGACTCGTTGTCCTAGTATCTTATTGTCTACAGAAGGTTCATTGACAACGGACCACTTGCGAGTGTTTTGGTGAGGAGGAAGGGTAGGAACGTCGGCACCGACTCACGACCAAGTAGCTGAGGACGGGTTTCGGGATGTTGTCGGGGATTGACCAGAAGATGTAAGTTAGAGAGGAGGAGTGGGAGCGTGTAGGAAGATGGAACGTCACCTCCCTCGGTTAATTAGGGACCGTGAGACACTGGTGCGACGACGGGACTACTGGGGGCGAAGGTTATCGAGGGGTGTCAGAAGACTAGGAAGTCCTCGACAAAGAAATTGAGGAGGGGGTTCAGGATTGGTAACTGGGAACGAGTTTACCCACCCACGTGGAGAATCGTGGGTCGTGGACCCTGTCTCTGGTCGATCCGATCGGGGGTTTAGGTAAAACAGAAGGAAGACCTTTGTGTAGATCTGATATAATGGGTTTGAGGGAACACCGAATGGTATAGATACACAGATCGGTTACTTTACATTCTCCTTCACTACACGCAGTGAGGGTTTGAACCGGGTATTTTTGAAGGACGTACCCCTGAAAGGACCACCAGATCACCAATTCTTAGACGGAACGTCACCTTCCACGAGACCCAAGATAGGGACTAATCCCTTGATTCTAGAGTGTATGACTCTTCGTTGATCTTTCAGACACTCGACGTTGTTTTCTAGGATGTATGGCGTTGATTCTGGACTGTGTCGGTTATATCTTTATAAAAAAAATTTGTGGACGTACTGGGAGATATGAGAAAAGGGGGTAGATGGTCGACCTCCAGTTGTGGGTCTCACTAGAACTGTCTACGTCCCTTCCAACATCTCGGACCTAATTATGACCACTCCAAGTCTCATGGGGAGGAGGGGGTGACAGTGATTGACTTGAAATGTACTCGTTCTTTAATTGTGGATAATACACTTCTCCTTGATTTTTCAGAGAACTACTTTCACTTTCTCCTCTCACTTTTTCAACGGAATTTCAAGTTGTAAGTCTTTTGCTTCTAGTACCGTAGACCAGGGTAGTGAAGTACCCTTTATCTACACCTTTGTCACCTTTGTCACAGTCTGAAGTAAACCCCCCCGAGGTTTTAGTGACTTCTACCACTAACTTCGGTACTTTAATTTTCTGCGAATGAGGAACCTTCTTTTCAATACTGGTTGGATCTATCGTATGAGTTTTCGTCTCTGTAATGAAACGGTTGTTTCTAGGTAGATCAGTTCCGTTACCAAAAAGGACACCAGTACATACCTACACTCTCAACCACCACAACCTCTTCTGAGAACTCTCAGAGAACCTGAACCTGACGTTCCTCTAGGTCGGTCAGGTAAGATTTCCTCTAGTCGGGACCCTAAAGAAACCTCCCTTACTACGATTTCGACTTTGAGGTCATGAAACCGGTGGAGTACGTTTCTCAACTGAGTAACCTTTTCTGAGACTACGACCCTCCCTAACCCCCGTCCTCCTCTCCCCTGCTGTCTCCTACTCTACCGACCTACCGTAGTGCCTGAGCTACCTGAACTCAGACTCACTTGAAGCCCTCAATCACTACTTGTTCCTCCGGACCGTACGACGCTAAGTACCCCAACGTTTCTCAGCCTGTGTTGACTCGCTGACTTGACTTAACTGACTACAATTCGATAACTGAAAAATCTCAAAACAGACAATATCGTAGACCACAATTCGTCTTTGGTACCGGACCTAGTAAGGTCTGAACAAACCCCGGAGTTTTCTCTGAACGACACAGAGAGACAAGTGAGACGAAGTGGTAGGACAGGTTAGGGTAGGTGAGAAGTTCAGATCGAGACCAGAAGGGAGGAGGTGTCGCTGAAAGGAGTGGGGAGATACGGGGTATGGGGTCCGAGTCACCTAGGGGGAGAGAAACGTGGTACCTGAACGATTGTAAATAACTCGTGAGTGATACACGTTCCGAGACACGAAGCCGAAATATTAGTAATTGAGAAACTTAGGAGCAGTGGTACTCTTCACGTACGTTGGTAAGAGGGGTAAAATCTCTACTTCGTACCTCCTGATTCACTGAACGGGTTCTAGTGTGTCGATCATTCACCGTTTCAATCCTAAAGTCGAGTACTTCTAACCGAGGTCTCCGGGGTGAAAATTACCACTGTGTTACGACGGAGAGGTATGGGGGTAATAAAAAGATTATAGACCATTATGACAGAGGATACTACTATAAACATTCACGTTTAATTTATATTCCATTAGGAAATTAATATCCCGTGTCACATGTGACTCGTCTAGTACCAACCAAATTGTGTCACCTCTCCTTCTCAGACGATGTCCCCTTAGTCACCCCCATCCCCCACCTCCCCAGACCCCTGGATGTCAGGACTACAGAGATCCTACGAAGGAATCTCCCCGAACCGGGAAACAAAGAGACCGTCACTTATCAGTTTCGTTTCCTTCCTCTCTCCTTAGACAGGATCCTGTTATAACGTCACTATCCTTTTCTTTTCGACAAGTAGAATTCGTTTTCACACCCCTACAGATTCCGACCTAAACGAGGCACTACAAGCCCAAAATGTCGGTATGTGAATATCGACATTTTCGTGGAAATAATAACTACAAGGATTTCCTTTTTATTGAAACAATACCACTCAGATTTTGACGGATCGGGAATTGCAGAAAGAGGGGTAACTCCGTTAACAGACATACTAAAGTAAAAAATATTGTATCCTAAAAAGTCTACGTTGGAGACGTAGGATTATCTTGTGTCGTTGGTGACCACAGACAACCCTACAGTCAAGGGTGTCGACTCACGGGACTCCTGTTCTGGTCCAGTCGAGGTAACGACCCTGGAATCGTCGACCGTGTCTCGGATCGTACCAGAGACGGTGGTGGTGGTAGGAAGGACTCTAGGGTTAGAAGGAAAGAGAAGAGACAGTATAGAAAACCGTTTGTTTCACAGTGATCGGCCAGACTGGGTGGACCAGATAGAGGACGTGAGGACAGATGACAATGACGTTTGGTGTCACGGGTCTCGGGTAGTCGTACACTTTGGGGTCGTGTACGGTCGTGTGTGACGTGGTAGTCATAATATTTTGAGTGTCATCGGGTTTATCTGGACCCAAGTTTGGCGTCGAGATGATGGAGTATCGAGTTTCTAAACGTCGGAGGGATTCGGAGTCGAAGAAGTAGACATTTTACCTCTGTCTTTTTATGGACCACGAGTCCCAACAACACTTCTAAGTCAAGTCAAGTCAAGTAAACGAGTCAGTACAGACTGAGAAACACTCGGGTACCTGACGTCGTACGCTGACGTCGACAGGTAATGGTTGAGGGCCTCGAACGAGTTTGAACCCATGTAGCTCAGTCACTACGGTAGGTTGGTAGAGGAGGAGACAACGGGGGAAGAGGAGGACGGGAGTTAGAAAGGGTCGTAGTCCCAGAAAAGTTTACTTAGTCAAGAAGTGTAGTCCACGGGTTTCATAACCTCAAAGTCGGAGTCATAGTCAGGAAGGTTACTTATAAGTACTAACTAAAGAAAATCCTAGCTGACCAACCTAGAGGAACGTCAGGTTCCCTGAGAGTTCTCAGAAGAGGTTGTGGTGTCAAGTTTTCGTAGTTAAGAAGCCACGAGTCGAAAGAAATATCAGGTTGAGAGTGTAGGTATGTACTGATGACCTTTTTGGTATCGAAACTGATCTACCTGAAAACAACCGTTTCTTTGTAGAAACGAGAAATTATACGATAGATCCAACTAGTATCGAAAAGAAGGTTCCTCGTTCGTAGAAAATTAAAGTACCGACGTCAGTGGTAGAAGTCGCTAAAACCTCGGGTTATTTTATTTTAGACAGTGACAAAGGTAACAAAGGGGTAGATAAACGGTACTTCACTATCTTGACCTATGGTACTAGAACCAAAAGTCTTACAACTCAAAATTCAGTCGAAAAAGTGAGAGGAGTAAGTGAAAGTAGTTCTCCGAGAAATCAAGGAGAAATGAAAGACGGTATTACCTCCACAGTAGACGTATAGACTCCAATAACTATAAAAAGGACCGTTAGAACTAAGGTCGAACACGAAGTAGGAAGGACCGCACAGTGTACTACATGAGACGTATATTCAATTTATTCGTCCCACTGTTATATGTCGGAACTGCATGAGGAAAGGGTTAAACCTTGGTCAGACAACAAGGTACAGACCAAGATTGACAACGAAGAACTGGGCGTACGTCTAAAGAGTCCTCCGTCCATTCCACCAGTCCATAAGGTGGAGAAATTCTTAAAAGGTGTCAAATAACACTAGGTGTATTAGTTTCCGAAATGACATCAGTTACTTCGTCTTCATCTACAAAAAGACCTTAAGAGAATGAAAAAGATACGAGGTTGCCTATAACCGTTAAACTAGAGACCAAGTAGACGGAAAAGATTTAGGTCGAACTTGTAGACCTTTAAGAGTCAAATGTATGACAACTTCGGATCGAACTTCTTAAAATTCGTAATGAAACGATCGTACGCTCTACTCACGTTAAAACACCATCAAACTTGTAAGAAACCGTAACGGAAAGAAACCCTAACCTTACTTTTATCTGGAAAAGGTCAGGACACCGGTGACGACTCAAAAGTTTTAAACGACCGTATAAATCACGTCGTGAAAGTGTCGTAGTAGAAAATCCTAAACTTTATCGAGTCGACCTTAAGGTAGTAAAGGTCAAACAAGCATCACTACGTAGGATTCCGGGTGAACTGAAGTGTGAGGTCCTACGGAACGAGATCCACCTTCTGGTGTGGTAGTACCAATAGACCCAGTAATTTTAGAAAAAACATATCCAGAAGGTATATAATTTGTTATATATCTCGGACCGTATTGTGAATTGTATGTCTGTAGTTTACTTACCAATTCATCGTGACAAAGAAGACGTGTTTTCAGGACTCTGTCGTCATCTCTACCAGGATCATAAGTAAAAGTTTTCTCCTTTGACTCCGTGTTCTCGGATCCACTGTTCGAAGCCTAGTGTGTAGGATGTCTAGGATGAGGGAGGTAAGGACGAAGTCGTGGGTCACTCGTTACGGTCTTTAGGGGTGAGTTCGTTCCGGTTGTCCCCTCCCGTTCATCGTAAATACCACCGACTCCCAGACCAACTCGGTCGATCTAGATGTCTGACCGGGATACTCGACCTGGACGGGAAACGGGGTTAAAGAGAGTTTTTTTGGTCTTGGTGTCCTCGGTACCCTATCACTGGGGGACAAGACCGTGATTGTCAGGATTTGGTTCTCTACCCTCGTGATCGAAGATGGAAGATGAGGTGTTCAATCCTCGACACATTTAAATCCTTTCAGTGACGAGGAGAGACTCGGAGGCAAAGGAGTGAATAGGGAGGGACCCTCATTATTATGGACGAGAATTTTCAATAAGTTTCTAGGTCACTTGACAACGTACATTTCATGGATTGTGTCCTGTGTTCCGGACTAGATGTGTCCACACGACACATTCGTCTTCGACAAACTGTTACCACCACCACTACCAGTACTATGACGAAGAGTCGCCTTGCCCTGGTTCCGGAGTCACTCTAGACAGGAGGGACGGGGGTTGGGGGCAGTGGGTCATTCGCGATTTACACGAATAAGACTACCCAGTCCCCTACGATAATCTTTGGTCCCACTCAGGTTCACGGTGACCTATAAGGACACGGGTTTGGGACGGGAGGGAAGTGGATAGAGGAAGTTCAGGAACTTACTTCTTTCTTGGGTCTGTTATTTATCTTTTCCTTACCGAACCAATGTGAGTAAAAATTTACATGAGAACTGGGGTTTGGGTTGAGACTCTCGACCGACCCGGTACCCTTTAGAGAAAGTGGACTTACTCGAACCTGTCTTGGTTCCTTCCGGGGGTTGACTAATAAGGTCGGGTACTGACTCGGGTTTAGAACCGTTTGTCGGGAGAGACATGGATCCATTTGCACTCTCCTCTGGTTTCCGTCTCCTCTCTCCGACGGACTATGAGAATCACACCTACGGGAGCCCCTCTTTCGTTCGACTCTCCCTTGGTCCCTTCAGGTTCCAGTTCTCTACCTCGTCCCGACGTCGTCTCTTCTTTCACTTCAGTGTAAGTACTCGACAGGAACTAGTGGAAACTTTAAAGGTTTTGAGGGGGTTGGGTCTTTCCTGGGGTGTCTAGTCACCAGGAGATTTCCGACTTGAGGTGGTCTCGGAGACCCCCAGGTCAGAAAAAGTCGACTACAGTGTGGGGTCTTCTACTCGGGTGAAAGGTAGAGAACGACCGGGGTCCAGGGACGAGGTCGGTCCGGTAGGGGAACGACCTGTCCGGCGTCATTCTTGACTAGTGTTCCTACGTGTCAAAGACACGTAACTTTGGACCGGGTTTAGGAAATCGGAATACAAAAGTCGACTATAGAGAGGAAGAGGAGTCGGAGTCCGGGTTACACGGAGATGAAACTAGTAGGTGTCGGGGTAAGCGGGTTCGGGTGAGGTCCAGTACGACCAAGGTCGGAAGGGACAGATGTGACCGTGGGGTGATGGGCGAAACTCGAGGGTGTCGGGTAAGAGAGACGAAGGAGTAAACGATATATCCAGTAATTTTTTTTTAAATTTTTTTTTTGGGAATTGTCTTTCGTGGAACATAGTAGTTGTCTACAAATCGGGGATAAAATACAATGTCCAAACCCCTTATGTTTCTGTTTTCCTGTACCAGAGACTGGAGTTCCTCGAGGACCTGGTCCCACCTGTCGTGAGGATTGATCTTAGGTACTACCATACCAATTTCCTATTCTCTCTCTGTTCGGAACACACCACCTCAAGTCTTCTCCCTTTCTACACCCGTACAAAGAACTACACACGAGTCGCGAAGTCAGTACAGACTGAAAAATGTTGAGATACCTGACGTCGGGTGATCCGAGGAGACTGGTACCCTAAGAGGTCCGTTCTTGTCACTTATCCCAACGGTACCGGAGGAGGAACCCTGGAAGGACTGGGTCCCTAGCTTGGGAGTAGAGGACACAGAAGGTGTATCGTCCATATAAGAAATGGGTGACTCGGTGACCCCTTTGGGGTTCCGAAGAACCCTCTTCGACGTATGGTCGTTGTAGTAGTCTTTACTGACCTAAAGTCGTCCCTCTATCTGATCTCTCCCATAAGTTCCGACTTCATATGACACCCGTTTTTGAACCTCACACTTTAACGGAGGAACTCCTATCGTTCATAAAGGTAAACGGATCTTACATGTACATTTAATGTACATGATCATTGGTACATCTTATGAAGCGACTAACTTAGTCAGAAACGACTTTTTCGGAACTGACCTCCTTACTATGTAAACAAGGATCCATACAACTCTCTTTCTTTCTTTTTTATCCCGGAAACTTTCTAAAAGTCCTCCTTGTTTGTACTGTACTAGTTTTACAGTAACGTTTTTATAATTCGACCGTCACACTCTTCCTCCATAATTCTACTCTTCTTTGACCCATGTCTATTTACTTTATGGTAAAGTGTAAGTAATCTACCCACTTTTGTCTTATAAACTATTGTAGTTCACAACCCCTGTTATACTTAGGTACCTTTAAGAGTCTGCGATCACTACCTTCACAATTAACAATGTTGATAAAACCTTTTGTTGTTGTAATTAAATATATCGAACTTATAAACGGATACAAGTATACGTTGGGGATACTGAGTCGTCAAAGTGAATCTGTAGTTATAAAGAATTTCGTCGTCAAAATTCACACCGAGTCCCTGGGGCTCTGAAAAAGTCCCCTTAGGTACTCCAGTTTTTGTGAAAACATTAAATAAACTTTCCGTAATAAACTGAAAAAGAGAGAATAGAGTGTTTGTATGTCTCCTCAAAATGTCTTCGACACATTGTATTCTATAAAGTTGTCTGACTTGTACCTTCATCTATACTCTTAGACGATAGTAGATAATTCGGTCTGTGATTTCTGTAAACGTTTTTAAATTATTACGGTGAGGCAAATGAATTAAACAGAATCATTTACATCACTAAAAAGTGAATTTGATATACTAAATATAATTGTATAGTACTCAAACAATAACGGTAAAAATTTACTTAATTATTTATTATACCAATATAAAAAGACAAAATTAAAGATTATATCGTTTTAGATATCTATATTACGTGTATTTGTTTTCAAGAGATCTTATAATTTTGTTTTTACAAACTTTTGGTGACGGAGTCTGTTTAAGAACGTGTACACATGGTCTCTGTACTTGTTCTTATGGACATTGTCGTAATAGAATCGTTTTATAAACATCATCATTTTTGACCTCTGTTGAGTTTACAGGTATTTGTTCTCTTACCTATTTTAATAATGTCATATCAGTGTGATGAAATCACCTTATAGTATGTCGTTACTTTTGCTTGATGTCGAATTTTTTTTGTTGTATCTTTTGATATTTTGTGACTACTTTCTTTAGTTTCTCCTGTGATTATCTACCTCTTTATATGGTACAAGTACCTAACCTTCTTAGTTATATCACTTTTACTCATATGATGGGTTTCGTTAAATGTTTAAATTACGTTAGGGATAGTTCGATGGTCGGTATAAAAAGTGTCTTGATCTTGTTTATTAAAGTTCTAAACATACCTTTATGTTTTTTGGAGCTTATCGGTTTCGTTAGAACTCTTTCTTCTTACCTTGACCTCCTTAGTTGAACGGACTGAAGTCCGAGATGATGTTTCGGTGTCAGTAGTTCTGTCATACCATGACCGTGTTTCTGTCTGTATATCTAGTTACCTTGTTTTATCTTTCGGGTCTCTATTTAGGTGTGTGTATACCTGTGGAATAGAAACTGTTTCCTCCGTTCTTATATGTTACCTCATTTCTGTTAGAGAAATTGTTCACCACGACCCTTTTGACCAGTTGGTGAACATTTTCTTACTTTGATCTAGTGAAAGATTGTGGCGTGTGTTTTTATTTGAGTTTTACCTAATTTCTAGATTTACATTCTAGTCTTTGATATTTTGAGGATCTCCTCTTGTATCCGTTTTGTGAGAGTCTGTATTTAGTGTCGTCCTAGGAGATACTAGGTGGAGGGTCTTAAGACCTTTATTTTCGTTTTTATTTGTTTACCCTAGATTAATTTTAATTTTCGAAGACGTGTTGTTTCCTTTTATATTCGTTCCACTTTTCTGTCGGAAGACTTACCCTCTTTTATTATCGTTTACTTCGTTGACTGTTTGTTGATTAGAGTTTTTATATGTTCGTTGAATACGTCGAGTTAAGGTCTTTTTATTTGCTGGGTTAGTTTTTTACCCGGTTTCTTGATTTATCTGTAAAGAGGTTTCTTCTGTATGCCTACCGATTGTTTGTGTACTTTTCTACGAGTTGTAGTGAGTAATAATCTCTTTACGTTTAGTTTTGGTGTTACTCCATGGTGAAGTGTGGTCAGTCTTACCGACGCTAGGTTTTTAGACGTTCGTTATTTACGACCTCTCCCACACCTCTTTTCCCTTGGGAGGATGTGACAACCACCCTTACGTTTGATCATGTCGGTGATACCTCTTGTCACACCTCTAAGGAATTTTTTAACGTTTATCTTGATGGAATACTGGGTCGTTAGGGTGAAGACCCGTATGTGTGGCTCCTTTGGTCTTAACTTTCTCTGTGTACATGGGGTTACAAGTAGCGTCGTGACAAATGTTATCGGTCCTGTACCTTTGTTGGATCTACAGGTAGTCGTCTACTTACCTATTCTTTCGACACCATGTATATGTGTTACCTCATAATGAGTCGGCAATTTTTCTTAAGTAAACTTAGTCAAGACTACTCTACCTACTTTGACCTCGGCTAATATGTCTCACTTCATTCGGTCTTTCTTTTTGTGGTTATGTCATATGATTGTGTATATATACCTTAAATCCTTCTACCGTTACTGCTGGGACATACGTTCTGTCCTTTTTTCTGTGTCTACACATATGGCCTGAAAACCTGAGTCTCCCTCTCCCTCTCCCACCCTACTAAACCCTCTTACCGTAACATTGTCCATATGATAGTACATTCTTAACTTAGTGGTCAGATACAGACTGCGTCCATGTCGTACGAACCCCGACCACGTGTCACTACTGGGTCTCTCTACAATACCCCTCCCTCCACCCTCCCCCCAAGTACAAACCCTTGCGTACATGTGGGCACCACCTACGTGCAGTTACATACCGTTTTCGTTATGTCATAACATTTCATTTTATTTCATTTTTATTTTTAATTTATTAATTTTTATTTTATTTTATGGTCGTTAAAAAAAGTAAGAGTTTTTTTTTTTTTTTGTCCTATAAAGAGTCTAAATAAAACTAAATGTAATCCGTTTTAGTTCCGTCTTTTATCTTCTTTTATGAAGTGTTATAGTAAGAATGTTTCGAGTTTTTTCGATATTTTATCCATACACGGTCCCAGGTCGGGGCCACCTAGGTCCCATTAAGCTTCACACCTACCGCGACCGCTCCTTTTTGAATAAATAAATCTCTATATTCTAATCTAATCCTTCTTTATCATATCATCCTTTAAATCCACCTCTTTTTCTACGACTTATTGAACCAAATGTCCCTTTTGGTTATTTTGGAGCTCTGTTCTCCAAACGTGGTAGATGCTATCCGGTGGCCGCGGGTGAACTTATAGCTTCCCCCAGGGGCGGAATCCGAGGGAAAGCGTACCTAGAATCGTCGGTCCCGTTCATTCATCTGTACCACTCGGAGGGGTGAGGTCTACCCTTAAGTCGGTTTTTCCCTCTTTTCTTACTGTACCCCTTCGGGTCGTAGCCACGTTCTGAGGTTTTTGAAATAAAAAGTTTTAGTCGAATATATGGGGTTCAACATGTATTTCTTTATTACCTTATACGTCTCAATACGTCTCCGTCGTCAGGACTGGAAGTAATTCTGGTCCGAAAGAAAAACGTATGGGAGGCATATGTTTTCCAGAGTCCACCAAATGTAATAGAAGACCGGTTCTCCGGACAATTGTAAAAATACCGAGAGAAGGACCCATTAGTAGATAGTTGGTCTTTTAAGGAAAGGGATCTTCACAAAAAAGAAATGAGACGTAGAGGGAGTTTCATGATTTATTTCAATGTAAGGACATCTTGTTTCCACGTCACCCAATATTGTTTCTTTCATGAATTGAGTTTCTAGATTACAACGATTATGGTCCAGATGATGGACAAAAAGATATATGGTTGATATAGATGTTTATTTTCTATACTTTTAAACCGTCGTTCATAACCGAGTTGTTTACTTTGGAAATTAGTCAGAATAGGATTACTAAAACTGAGGAGCCTTCGGGGATGTAAGGATCCTACAAAATTCGAAGGACACGGAGGGCGTCAGCGTCAGTCCTCCGGAGTTTGTTAGTGTACGCGACGACATACTCAGGACGTCCGTCCGATCTTTCGGTAGTCTCCCCAAAAACCTAACTTTGTGAGAAAGTTTACGTCTTCTGATTTCGGGACTCAAGTGAAAAAGGTCTCACACAGTCTTCTCACCTTTTCGTCTTATGTTTCCGGCCGTCTGAAACCAAAAAACCCCATGTACGAGTCCTTTATGGTCCCCCTTCGGGACTCTAAACTGAGTGGAACGGGTAGTCTAGAGACGGCGTACTGGAACAGTGCCTACCCTAAGGAGTACGACCGAGGGTCGTCCATACATATAAATTCCTGTGTTTGTATTCTCTATTTTAAAAAAAATTCGTTCTCTTACTATTTATGTGTTAGGTGGGAGAGTCTACCTTCGACTTTGGATCTATTTCTTCCCTCTTGACGTGTTACTTGACGACAGCTATTCGAAGGTTAATAATTTCACCCACCACTGACTACTCGGGAAAATACTACTACGAAGTATTAATATATATACCATATATAGAAAAGCATACATAGTTTATATTATACTTTTTTATGAGGATCATAAGTCTGAGACCAAAGATTTATGGTAAAGGGTGATTTTTCTTTTCCTCTGTTAACCATTCATGGTAAAATTTGATCCTCGATTTAATCAAATTTGATGGATTTGACGGAAAACGGGGTTCGGGAACCTCTTTACTGACTAACGTCCGGACCCCGTCCTTTACGTGTTTTACCTTGTAGGACAGTAAGATCTTTCGTTCCTTCGATCGTCTCTGACGACTCCGATATTAGTTTTCGTCAACTTCTCCAAGGGTAATTGGTTTTCCATCCTGGTAAACTCGTAATTATTTCTGTTTTTGACTTTACCTAACTTTTTGTAGGGGAAATAAATTTAGGTACTTAAGTATTACTATGTTATAGTAGAGTAAGCAGTGGAAACCTATTACGATCCTTTGGTTGGGCAATAAAAAATTTAACTTTTATTTGCTATTCTTAGTTCGTAAAAAGGACGAAAAGGATATACTTGACATGGAGTCCCATAGGTTCATAGGTTTATCAAATACTCTCCTACATTGAGAAATTTGTTCAGGTCGATTTCTTGTTTCCTTTTTCACTAGGACACCACCAATAGTAAGGGGAACTCCGACACTTACGGATCTACCGATCGTGTAGTGAATCGTTAGGAGAATAGGTTGACACGGGGGTTCGACGGGTGTTAGTTTGACTTTGTGGAGTAACCAGTTGAAGGGACTTAAATGAAGTAGTTCAATCTTTCCAGGATGGTCTCCGTGAGTACTAAGTCCTAAGAGAAGGAAACCGTCTAGGGATGAAGGGAGGTATCATCACTCATCCTTACTCCGATATTAGTCCTTGGAGAGGAGTTAAGAATTTCTATAACGTTTTAAGTGACGATTTCGTTATCGACAGTCCGTTTTTAGGATTCGGACAAGCAGGTTTCAACAAGAACTATTATCCTAGTCAAGTCAACGAGTCAGCACAGACTGAGAAACGCTGGGGTACTTAGCGTCGTGTGGTCCGGAGGGACAGGTTGTGGTTGAGGGTCTCAAGTGAGTCTGAGTACAGGTAACTCAGTCACTACGGTAGGTCGGTAGAGTAGGAGACAGCAGGGGAAGAGGAGGACGGGGGTTAGGGAGGGTCGTAGTCCCAGAAAAGGTTACTCAGTTGAGAAACGTACTCCACCGGTTTCATGACCTCAAAGTCGAAATCGTAGCAAGGGAGGTTTCTTTAGGGTCCTGACTAGAGAAAATCTTACCTGACCAACCTAGAGGAACGTCAGGTTCTCTGAGAGTTCTCAGAAGAGGTTGTGGTGTCATGTTTTCGTAGTTAAGAAGCCGCGAGTCGAAAGAAGTGTCAGGTTGAGATTGTAGGTATGTACTGATGACCTTTTTGGTATCGGAACTGATCTACCTGGAAACAACCGTTTCATTACAGAGACGAAAAGTTATACGATAGATCCAACCAGTATTGAAAAGAAGGTTCCTCATTCGTAGAAAATTAAAGTACCGACGTCAGTGGTAGACGTCACTAAAACCTCGGGGTTTTTTATTTCAGACTGTGACAAAGGTGACAAAGGGGTATATAAAGGGTACTTCACTACCCTGGCCTACGGTACTAGAAGCAAAAGACTTACAACTCGAAATTCGGTTGAAAAAGTGAGAGGAGAAAGTGAAAGTAGTTCTCCGAAAAATCAAGGAGAAGTGAAAGACGGTATTCCCACCACAGTAGACGTATAGACTCCAATAACTATAAAGAGGGTCGTTAGAACTAAGGTCGAACACAAAGAAGGTCGGGTCGCAAAGAGTACTACATGAGACGTACATTCAATTTATTCGTCCCACTGATCTACCTGGAAACAACCGTTTCATTACAGAGACGAAAAATTATACGACGGATCCAACCAGTATCGAAAGGAAGGTTCCTTGTTCGTAGAAAATTAAAGTACCGAAGTCAGTGGTAGACGTCACTCAAACCTCGGTTTTTTTATATCAGATAGTAACAAAGGTAACAAAGGAGTAGATAAGGTTGGTCAGGTAGGATTTCCTTTAGTCAGGACTTATAAGTAACCTTCCTGACTACTACTTCGATTTCGAGGTTATGTAACCGGTGGACTACTCTTCTTGACTGAGTAACCTTTTCTGGGACTACGACCCTTTCTAACTTCCGCCCTCCTCTTCCCCTGCTGTTTCCTACTCTACCAACCTACCGTAGTGACTGAGCTACCTGTATTCGAACTCGTTCGAGACTCTCAACTACTACCTGTCCCTTCGGAACACACGACGTCAGGTACCCCAGTGTTTCTCAGTCTGTGCTGACACGCTGACTTGACTATATACATATTGACTCAGTGAAACGACATCTCGTCTTTAATTCACGTTGTAACATTTAGTTGATATGAAGTTATTTTATTTTAAAAAATTAATTATTTTTTTTATTCGTCCCACTGTTATATGTCGGAACTACATGAGGAAAAGGATAAACCTTGGTCAGACAACAAGGTGCAGGTCAAGATTGACAACGAAGGACTGGACGTATATCCCAAAGAGTTCTCCGTCCAGTCCACCAGACCAGATTTTTAAGTCCGGTATAGAGGAACCGGGTCACTATACTACACTTTTATCGAGGAACTCTGAACCTCTACAGTTGTACGACTTACGTACTGTTCATCACTTTCTCTTAACGAGGTTGTGTAATAAGAATACCCGAGTTAACCGAGTTCAACACCTTATTATCTTTATTTGGACAAACTTTTATATTGTAGTGTAAATGTCTGTCTGAATTTTGGGACTCTTGTCAGTCACGTTCACCGTTGGACCGACCCCCTTTCGTACGACCTTTTCGATAACTATTATCCTATCAGGAACTAATTAGAAAGTCGATTCGTTCCTCCACAGACGACACCGGTTATGATGAACGACGGTAACCTAATTGTGAACACCCCTTCAACTTCAAGTCGACGAATTCTAGTGACTTGTTCAGTGAACCGATTCTTTGGTTACTCTAGAAAGAGACTGAATAAACCGTAACTATAAACCCGGAACCCCTGGTATCGAGACTGCACGTGAGGTGTATAATCCTTAATAGAACAAATATTATTAGTATTACCAGAGGGATTACATGACATAAGAGAGTTCGAGAAATTTACGTACAAACGTCGGTGATCGATGGTTCATTTAATAGAAGGATCCTGACCTTGTAGTCTTTTCCTTACTTCTTTTACTAGTTTTTACCCAAAGGGTACACCGTGATCACCATTTCTTGGGTGGATTATACCCAAGTTAGGAACCCAGGCCTTCTACGGGACCTCCTCCTTTACCGTTGGGTGAGGTCATAAGAGCGGACCTTTTAGGGTTCCTGTCTCCTCGGACCTTCGGAGTCAGATACCCCAGTATTGCTCAACCTGTGATGTCTCTGTTGAATCGTACGTGTACTTAAACTTTAATACTTGACATTTATGGTGTATCCAAGACGTTTTTCTGTAATATTGGACACTTGGAGTATGTTTTGATCTTTTTTTTTTTTGACATTCTTGGAGTCCTGTCATTGTTCCTCACTACGATTCGGGGATTTAAAACTAGTCTAGAGGTAATCCGAGAGAGTCAACTGTTGTATGGTTTTACCTCAGTGAATACTATTCGGGGTGTAGTAGTTTGGTTCTGAATTATGAATTAATGTCAAAGTCGGAGAAGGTTCTTACTTTAGAATTTGGTCAGTCAGTCCTTGATGGACCAGTCTTGATCATTCAGTTAGACGGAATGACTATCTGGGGACAGCTGGGGATTTCCTTCCACTTGAACGGTGTTGGTCAAGCAAGGGAAGACGGACATTTCAAGAAAATAAAACATATCCAGGAGTCTCGAGGAAAGAGAGACGATCTATTCTAGGACGGGTTGAGTACTTAACAACTTATTTTGGTTATTCTAGAAGTTTTTTATAAAATTACTGTCTGATAGTAATAACACGTTTACGACTTCTTCATTATCTAACTACCGTCGATTGTTATTTTTCTCTACACTACTAATCTGTTAAAACACGGAGTACCATTTTCAAGTGGGGTGGAGACTTCATAAGAACGAGTCTTAAGTTTAGACTACTACGGAGATCTAAATTGAGGATTATATGTCGTTTATGTCCCCTGTTTACTGGTATAGTTTCCTGTGGTACCCTATGTTCGTCGTTTCAGGACTACACCGTTTGTCCTATTTGTTGGTTCAAAGGAGTTGTTTATATCTCGATCCCTTTTTATCCTTCTCATTGGATGTCTATTTTTTCTGAATTTTCTGTGATATTGGGTTAACGTTATATGTCTTGAATGAACCTAAGACTTTGTGTATTTTAAAATTTCTTTGTTTTAATACTCAATTGAGTCCTTTAAACTTGTGATTGACGTATAAACTACTGTAATTTCTTAAGAAATAAAAATCCATACCATTACTATAGTACGTGTGAATCAACGAGTCAGTACGGGTCAAGAAACACTGGGGTACCTGATATCTAGTGGTCCAAGGAGACAGGTACCCTAAGAGGTTCGTTCTTATGACCTCACCTAACGGTAAAGGAGGAGGTCTCCTAGAAGGACTGAGTCCCTAACTTAGGTCCAGAAGACTACCGTCCGTCTAAAAAATGGTAGGTTCGGTGGTCCCTTCGGGGATTACTATAATAGCAATACATAAAAAGGTTAAAAATAACACCATTTTATATGTCTTACATTTTAAGTGGTAGAATTGATAAAAATTATCAAGTCACCTTAATTTATATAAGGATTATAACACGATGGTAGAGTGTGGTAGGTAGAGGTGTTGAGAGAAGTAGAACATTTTAACTTAAGACATGGGTAGTTTGTGATGGAGGAGTAAGAGGGTAGGGAGGTCCGGGACCGTTGGTGGTAAGATGAAGGACAGAGATACTAAGACTGATGAGATTCATGGAGGACATTCACCTTAGTATACCACAAACAGAAAAACACTGATCAAATACAAATATCGATACATAAAATTACATAAGAATATAAATATCCAGACTACTATAAAACAGATTCGATCCGAAACGAAATTTTTATCAGATCCCCTAAGTCTGTCTGACTAAATTTCCGTTGAGGTAGATAACATACTGGGAAGTAGAGACTATGAATCAAGTAGAAAATAAAGGTAAACGACCTACCCTTATTATTACCGTGTATAAAGTTTTGTTAAAAATTTCATAATTTAATTGAGTGTACGTATTACGAATTCTCATGGATGAATATCTGTCCATAGATTATTTACGATAAAAAGGGTAAGTAAATGTAATAAGAAATTTATTTACAAAAATAACAAGTAAACTTTTCTATAAAGTGTATGACTAAAAAAAATTTTTTGATACATAAACTCTTAACTGACCGACCTTTCCAATTGTCAAGTCAAGTCAACGAGTGAACACAGACTGAGAAATACTGGGGTACTTGACGTCGCGCGATCCGGAAGGACAGGTCGTCGTTGAGGACCTCGAACGAGTTTGAGCACAGGTAGCTCAGTCACTATGGTAGGTTTTCAATAAAATATATACATATATACGTGTATGTGTGTGTATATATTTATTAGATACCCCTGAAGGGACCACCATGTCACCTACCCTTAGGGGGACGATGATGTCCCCTGTGTCCAAGTTAGGGACCAGGTCCTTCTAGGACACCTCGTACGGTGTTACGGAGTCTCGTTGATTCGGGTACGGGGTGTAATGACTGGGGTGTGAGATCTCGGGCAACTCGGGGTTGACGACTCGGGTGCACGACGTCGATGACTTCCGGTACGTGGATCTCGGACAGGAGGTGTTCTCTCCGACGACGTTCCTCTCCGGACATGTGGTGTCGTCTCACCGGGGGTGACGACGTTGACCTTTCCCGGGTGCACGACGTTACTTCTGACTCGAGTTGTTTTTATTTATTTATTTATTTAAAAAATTTGTTATCATTAGACCCTCGTACTTTCACACTCCTCTCACCTGTCCTCATCTATTTTGTTCCGTCGGACACCCAACTACTGATACTTCGACCCACTGTCCATGTGTCCCCAAGTAATGAGGGAGATGAAAACATACTCGAACCTGAAAGGTATTATTTAGAAAAACATTTCTCGTGTCCGTTTTGTTTCTATAGAGGTTCGTTATCGTTGTTGTTTCCTTTCACTTATGCCTTCGTCCTCCCCCAATGTTAGCACGTATCCCCTCCTCTCGCTACGGTAGTTCTCTCTCTGTGTCTCTCTCGTCCTTTTCGTCGAACCCTCCTCGTCACTATTTATCCCGAAACGTGTGTAACTGAAGCTCTACGGTTTGAGGGAGTAAATTCGTAGGTCCGTCTTAGTCACGTAAAACCTTTCTAGTAATTTTTTTTTGAGGTTTTGGATCGACTGTTCAAGGTTGTGTTGGTCTCTCTCGAGCTAGGAGATGTGACGGATAGACCCTCTCGTTAACAAACAGAGACGGGACACAAAGGTCAGGTATTGAGTCAAGACATAGACACTGTTCGTCGAAGGGTCAGGGTACCACTGGTCTGTACTACGTCGTAAGCCATGGAACCTTTGGTACTCTCTTCCCTCCTCTGGAACTGTCCCACCCCCGGTCCTCGCGAAGAGTCTCTTTACTGAAGTGGAGTGGACGGTCCGTTTGACTCCGAACCGCTCGTGTCTCGAATAGGGGTCGTCCTGAGTCCCTAGTCCCAAGAGTCGATTCTCCCTGACCCTGTTCTTCCGTTTTCCATTCATCGTAAAAATTGATGTTTACCTCCTGGAAAAAGTACAGTTCGGGTGACCAGTAGGGTGTCTGTCGAGTAGTGAGGATCGTTGTGACTTTTTAAGTTCAAATGTTCCTGACTCTAGACGACCTGTAGTCGTCACCCCTGAGGAGGGTGGAGGGTACAGACGGGGGAGTCAAGGACGTTCTACCTCGGAGAGGGGTTTGGAGTGTAGTACCTCGGGGGTGGTAGGTGGGTGCGTGGGTCCGTCTTCGGTTTCCTGATTAGAAATTCGGTACAGGGTCAGGGAATGTGGAGTGTTCCTAGGTAGGTAGGGAGGAGGTAGGTAATAATAAATGACTCGTGGACGACACACGGCCTATGAGAAAATACCAACTGTTATACAGTTATTTACTTAGTCTTTTTAGAGACGGAAACTCCTTGAATGTAACATCACCTCCCTCTGCTTGTTATTGTTCATTCCACTAATACGTCGTGTAGATTTTCATGTCATTTTCTCGTCCCGTCATCTCCGACCCCAAGACCCACCCCTCGTGAGGCAGTGACTCTTGGGAGAGACGGAGGAGTAACGGGACTTGGTCCGGAGAGAGAGAGAGGACCTGGTGACATCGACGGAGAGGTGTCGGGAGGGACAGGGGTGGTCGGGGAAGGGTAGGTAGAATGTCAGTTCAAGTAGAGCGAGTTAGTGTCTAGTCTAGTACAGTAAGGAATACATTTTGGGAGAATACTGACATTTAGGGAGGAATCGTAGGCGGACGAGTCGAGTAGTGGGTGGTGTGCGAGAAGTGTGTCGGGACGGGAGGTTGACACGTACGTACGATTCATCAAAGACAGCACAGGTTGACACACGTTGGAATACCTGACATCGGGGGGTCCCAGGAGACAGATACCCCTAAGAGGTCCGTTTCTATGACCTCACCCAACGTACGGGAGGAGGTCCCCTAGAAGGACTGGGTCCCTAGTTTAGACACAGAGAATATAGAGGACGTAACCGTCCGTCTAAAGAAAAAAAATGGTGATCATAGTGGACCTTCGGGTAGGAGGTTGGGTGTGGTTCTTATAACGTGAGGACGGGTAGGACGTACCTACAGTCGGTGGGGTGGTGGTCAGGACTCGAGACGTTGTTGGTGGGAGTTGGGTCGAAAGGAGTGGGACGACTACTTAGGACGGGGTTCTGTCGGACCCTCAAGTCCTAGAGGTAATGGTCTGTTCCGTCGTTTTTTAGTTCCTGACACCGGAGACGGAATGTAACCCAAAGGATGTTTGTCTGAGAGTTCACTCCTCGACACATGTCTTCCGAATGACCCCTCAGGAGAAACCTTAGTGGGGACATTCACCCGTCTCTGTGTTCGACTGGGTGTCACTTAACGTTGACCATAGAGTCGTCTAGGGTGTCTCTCGGGACCTAGACCCTACCGGGGAGTCTCCGTAGGGTTTACTCCCCTCTCCCGACCCGAGAATACGAGGGTGTACCCGTGTTCCGGGGAAGGATCAGTG
The DNA here is from genome assembly GCA_006410555.1 of Capra ibex. Taxonomy (NCBI): domain Eukaryota; kingdom Metazoa; phylum Chordata; class Mammalia; order Artiodactyla; family Bovidae; genus Capra; species Capra ibex. Next base: position 18,209,553 of record SJYO01007492.1, read on the forward strand.
TCACTAGGGGACTCTACTTCGTGTACGTTCCCACTCCGTCAAGGATGTCGGTTCCTGTTGAAGGTCACTCGGTGGTCGTTGGTTGTAAGGGTCGTCAACCTCCTACCACGTAGTTGGGACCCCTCCCCTAGGTCCTTTTTGTGGGATGTCGGAGACTGTCTGGACTCAAACTTTGAACGAAGACAGTGAATGTCGACACACTGGAGACACCTCTATTATTGTCAGAGACGGTGAGTGACCTGCGACCCTCGGAATTTATTCTCTTTGACAGACCTATTTTTACCGTCGACTTGAAATTACGAATAGAACAGAGAGAGAGACGTGGGAGAGGGGATTTTACTGTTATTCCTTTTCTCTTTTATATTTGGGTCTCCTGTCCTTCGTTTCTTCTCGTCAGTATTGTCGACTCTTTCAAGTTGCTTAAAGACATTCTAACTTTCCCGGGTCTCCTCACTCACCATGAATACAACGTCGCACTACCCTGGATTCGAGAGTGTGAGGTGGTGGCGACTTACTCACGAGAGCCTTATCGGTGTGAACGGAAGAGAGATGTATGAAACCCCCGACTTATGGGGACAGACCATCTTACAAGGAGTCTTACGGGTATATTATAGAGGACGTCAATTAAGTAGACGTAAAGGGTCTTTGTTAACAAATAAGGGTTTGGACAAATACGGTCGATATGAACGAGAACATTAATACACTCAGTTAAATTATAATTATTCGGTTATTTTATACTATCACTTTCCCTCAATAAAATACTTTGATTCAACTTTCGGAACTTTTTGAGTCACTTCCGTCTAACGATAAATTTTTGTACAAGTCTATTCAATGTCTGTTCGTTAACATTGTCTAACCTTCCTTTAATATATTTAGATCTTCCTTAGACGCAAGTCTAACAAGGTATTCAAGGACATTCAAATCGACACGATATTTCTGCGTTTGGTCCTAGACCATCTGTTACGAAATTTGTGACCCCAAACACGTTCTTTCTGGAATGTCTTAAGGATACTTGTCTGGGTGTGAGTTTCTTTTTCCTTATCCGTAAACATACAAACCCCAATTTTAATTTATAGGTGTTACACAAAATAAAAAGTTACTAAAGAACGTACCTTGTTAAAAACCACTTGATTTGAACATGATCAAAGATGACTTAGTCTATTCTGGACGTCTTCCACACGGCGACTCTTCTTTCAGTCACCGAGACGACTCGACCCTTCGCCCGTGCCTTATCTTCTACTCTAAAACTCCGGTCTTTCCCGTCTTTTGTCCTCCTAATTGACTTTTAGACGGGTCCCTTACCAGTCTGGGGTGTCGGGAGAAAAGATGAGACATCTCTTATTCCGACGTTCGTCACTGGTGTTCTGGGTAATGATACATGGTCCTATTATCGAAATGCTTGGGTTGTTGGGTACCCCATTATAAGAATAATCCAGATTAAATATCTATCTTTTGACTCCGTGTCCCTCTAATTTACTGAACAGGTTTCAGTATGTCGATCATTCACCGTCTCTACCCTAAGTTTGGATCCATAAGACCGAGGTCTTAGGTACGAAAATTGGTGTAGGTAGGACGGAATGTCTCACCAGGGCCTCTTTTCTTGAGGGGAACAACTATAAATAGACAGACCAGTTGGTTTTCAGGTCTGGGATAGATTAGGTGGATTTCCCTTTGACCATGTTGACGGAAGTGTCCTGTAATACACAGTCAGTTGAAGAACCTGAGAGTAGGATTGACACATGTCTTTGGATTCTAGTGATTTATAGTCACTTTAGAGGTTGTACCCCTCCCTGTGTCTCAGATTCTCTCTGGTGTTATTTAGTTTGTTTGTTTTGTCCAGTTGATCTCCTCTGTCTCTATTCGGTCCCTTGTCCTCCTCTTTTAGTGATTCATTATAGGACTCTCTATTTATTTCGTCGATATAATTATCAAAATAAACCCTCTCTTGTCCCTTGTTTATTCTTGAGAATCTTTAATTTTTATATTATCGACTTCAAATTTTTAAGTTATCTTCCTAATCCTATTTAAATTCCTTTATTAGATCTGTCGTCTTGTCTCTCTCTTCCTGTTTCCTTTGTCCTCTTTTCTCCGCTCCTTCTAGTCCAGGTCCTAGGTTGAGTATCCTCGAAGTCTCTCCTTTCTCCGTCTTCCTTTAATAATTTCTTTTTTCACAATTCCTGATCGTGTTACTTACTGTCTCAGTGTTTATACAGTGTACGTAAACCTTTAAGGTTTTAAGGCTCCTATTTGTCTTTTGGGATTTTTTGTCTCTCCCTCTTCTTCTCGCTCTTCAATGTATACTTTATTCCTTAGTCTTTCGTGTTTCTAAGACTTGTCATTTAGGTCCACGTCTTCTGTCACCTCGTCTCGCATCTCAAAGACTCCCTCTTATTCAAGGTCGGGTTTTAAGATACGAATCGACTTAATAGTTAGTTCTCGTTCTCCTCTTATATCTAATTCAGGTGTATGTACTTTTAAAGGGTGGGGACGGGTCAAAGAATTGTCCGTTGACCTCAAAGGGTTTCTTCCCTCATTTGTTTGTCTCGGTCTGTCTCCTGGTTCTTTGTCCTTGTGCCCCTCTTTCGAAACCCCTTTTCTCGGGGTCGTCTGTCGACTGGTCACGTCAAACCCTCCCTTGTAGAGACCCTCTTCCTCCGGGTTCAGTCTTACACCTTGTACTGTCTCTAGAACACCCCCTTTTATACCCAACTCTCCACATTCCGTTAAGGCTATGTCGTAAACCCCTTTACTTCTCGGTGTAAAAGAATTGTCCTTCAGACTAGTGACTCAACGGATTTATATCACAAGGTCTATATGACCCGTCCCCTTACCCCAACCTTGAGGTAGCCCGTGTGTTATCCGTTACAGACTTTGACCATTTAACTCTTCGTCGTCATATTCGTATAATCAAGTTTTATATATTCATTTGTAATCCTTTGTTCAATTTTCCCGAGTTTGTTAATGATGGGCGCCCGTCTTTGACCGTCCCACCTAACCCACTCGTCCATCTCAATAAAAAAGTCATTCTCGTAGACCGGACCCGGAGTCTAAAGGATTTCGTAAAAGTGTCCGTCATAGAGTAGGCGAAAAGTGTTTGAGGGAACGCTCCGTCCTTTGGCTCCGAGTCTGTTCCCGCCACTAGAGAGTTCCAGTTTCTCGCTTACTCCGGTCTGGAGGGTCTCAAACAAGGAACGGGGGAAGGGGGTGGGTGTGTGGCTCGAGGTCTTTGGACGACTCCTGGTCGCCCACGCGGCCTACCGAGTGGGGGTCAGGGCTGCGGGGTCTGTCACAGACCCTTCATGTTGTCGTCCTCACACCCGCGCCGGCCCGAGTCGGTCGGTGACGGGGACGCGGCGGGCGGCGCAGGTGCGACAGGAACCTTCCTGCGCGCCCCTTGGCGCGCGTCACGCCGTCGCGGGGGACGGCCTGCGGCCCGCGAGGCGAGGGTGGGCCGGGGCGCAACTCGACGCCTATTGGCCTACCCAGGGCCGTGCGCACCGACACGGGGCGTCCGAGGCTGGGGCCGCCCCGGCTGAGACCTGGTAAGTCCCGGTCGCCTACTCCATGACTCTCTCTGGGAGAGATCTTAGTGTTCTACGCAGCCGGGGCCCCTGGAAGAGGAACCTGCCTGAGAATCCTGATCTCTCCCACTGCTGGATGGGTTCCAGTGTGTCGTGCAGGTACCATGTTGACCCTGATCCTGGTTGCGGAGGCCACCTTGGAAGGTCTCTAGGTTTGGAGGCCCAAAGATCTCGGGGACGGTTGACCGGAGAACCCGAAACCCCTTCTCGGTTCCTGCTTCCCTCAACCCAAGGGCGTGACAATTGTGCGTGGGGACCCACTGGAACTCGCCCTGGAGGAGGAGGGCCCCCGGGAGCCTCCCGCGTACTGGAGATTCCCAGGAAGCGCGTGGGTCGACCCGACACAAGGCGAGAACCGTCGGCGAGTAGAGAGCTCTCTGCGATTGTCGCCGACGCCGACTGGGGACAACCGGTGCGCTTCTCAGCGATGAGACCTCCGACCGCCGATCCGCTCGGGGTGACTGGCGCGGGTAGGTCTCAACCCCCCACAGGGAGGGAGGGGCGCACTCGTAGTCGCCCGTGAGCGTGCCGCGAGTGCGACTCGTGTGCCCGAGTCTGTGTGGCGCCTCGCGCCCGCCGTATTCTACGAATTTGTGTGGAAAGGTCAACGTACAAAATCTACTCCCTCTGGAAGTGTCACAAGGGTCCTCCCTCGGTCCAAAGGCATTCTCGTCGTGTCACTCCACCAATTCTCGGATCTGAGATCTCGGGGTCGTTGACCCAAACTCAGCATTGAAATAAGAAGAGTCGACACACTGGAGCCTTTTCGATTGTTTTGAGAGACACAGAGTTAAAAACGGGGGTCTTTCACTCCTATTACGGATTATATACTCCGAAATACATACACTTGAGTAGATTGATGTAACGTTGACACCACTACACACGAGTCGGGGATTCAGTGCACCTTGAGAAACGTTGGGACACCTGACATCGGGTGGTCCGAGGAGGCAGACACCCTAAAAGGTCCGTTCTTATGACCTCACCTAACGGTAAAGGAAGAGATTGTCATTCCGTGTCTTTCCCGAAGGGTCCACCAAGTCACCACTTCTTAGGTAGACGGTTACATCCTCTGCGTTCTCTGTACCCAAGTTAGGGACTCACCCCTTCTAGAGGACCTCCGGAGTTCAGGGGACGATGTCGACCCTTAATGGACGTCCAACCAGACCTACCCGAAGGGACCATCGAATCGACCATTTCTTAGTCGGACGTTACGTCCTCTGGACCCAAGCTAGGGACCCAACCCTTCTAGGGGACTTCTTACCTTGTCGATGGGTGAGGTCATAAGGCCGGACCTCTTAAGGTACCTGATATGTCAGGTACCCCAGCGTTTCTCAACCTGTGCTGACTCGTTGAAAGTGAAGCGACCAGACCTACGTGTCCAATGAAACAAAAATTTTTAGTGGGGGTATCGGGTCCCCCTTATAAACGACATGTTCTCGACCCCCGGGTCGAACTTCGGACTCCCTCCCCTTGAGACTTACTGAGGAACCCTATATTTGTAGAGTGGGGATAGTCTCCACTACCTCTCCGACCTTCCGGGGTCGTCCTCGAATACATACCCCTCCCACTACCCTGTCCGACTGAAAGGACCAAGAAGGTGACCATTTATTCTAACGAGAAAGTTTTACAGGAACAACTACGGAAAACCCCCTGATTTCCCTGTTGGTGGGGAGAGGGGATCCCCGTTGGTCAAATTAGTCTAACCAATAGAATACCGAGGGTCAACGTCGGACTCGAATATCCTTTTCTTTGTACAATTGGTCCAAGATCTTGAAATCCCAGGAGAATCCCGAAGGGACCACCGAGTTTGCCATTTCTTAGACGGACGTTACGTCCTCTGGACCCAAATTAGGGTCCTAGTCCTTCTAGGGGACCTGTTTCTTTACCGTCGGGTGAGGTCATAAGAACAGACCCTTTAGGGTACCTGTCTCGTCGGACCACCCGACTTCAGGTACCCCAGCGTTTCTCAACCCGTGTTGACTCGTTGATTGTGAAAGTGAAAATCCCCCTTGTCTGACCTCTTGAAAGTCTCCCTTCCTGTTCTTCGTTTATAAACACCTCGGGAGAAAACACAGTATGGGGATCATCCACGAAATGGAGACACCAACAAAGTCAAAATTAAGAGTAAAAATTAAGTAAAATTAAGAGAAATCGTCGGCACACTCCATCTCCATCGCAAGCAATCAGGGACATGCGAAGGGGCTACCGAGTCGTCACTTCTCAGACAGACGTTACGTCCTCTGCGTCGTCCTCGGCACTCTAGCTAGGGACCCAGTCCTTCTAGGGGACCTCCTCCTTTACCGTTGAGTGACGTCATAAGAACGGGTCTTTTAAGGGACCTGTCTCCTAGGACCACTCGATGTCTGGTACTCCAGTTTTTACTCAGTCTGTGTTGAATCGTTGACTTGTTGTTGTTGTAAAAGAAATATCATCTTGGTTCTGCGGTAACCACCGTAACGAGAGGGTTCCAGTGCCCCGTCCTTTCGTCGTCTCCGTTCTAGACTAGAGGTTAGTTCCACTAGAGTCTTACCCTTGGAAAGGGTGGTGTAAGGTCACGAAAGAATCTTGCCCGACCACCGTCCCTCCCTACTACCCCTGCTGTCTTTCCTCTTTCTGATCTTCTCCCTCCAAGAGGTCTGGTCGTTTCAAACTCTTTACGTCCAATCCTCAGTCGTAGAAGTGGTTCCAGAAACAAAGGAGGGCCGGTGTGTTTGAGTCGTGCTGACCCCGGAGGACGGAGACGTCCCATAAAAATTTTGGTGGGTGGAGATTTTGAGGAGACAAGGACACGAACTTTCAGGGAGACTTTTCAACCTTATTTAAGCGGACAGAAAAGAGGGTCTGTTTACGTCTCCTCCTTTTGTTTTTCTTGTGCATAAAATACTCGCGTTTAAACCCTGTCACTGTGGAGGTTAGTAGTAAAATGTCGTGTTACTATATGTCATTAATCCACAGTCCTCATTAGATACCGGTGTTCTTATCTCAGTAGAGACGCTCCCCCTTTTTTTTTTAAGAAGGAAGGGTCCACCTTTAGACTCGGCACCTCTCTCCCTCTTCCACCCTTGACGTCGGACGTCTTCCGCCCCGTGTCGACGGGTGCCCCGTGTCCCGTCGAGTCCACCGTGGGTACTCCCTCTTTCTTCCCCAGTGCTCCTGACCTAAACTCGGGTCGGAGGACCGACACTATAAAGCGTCGACTCTCTAAGACCCGTTTAGACAAAGGGAGGGACCTTCCACAAAGGCCCTACACGACCCCGGGTTTCAGGAGGACCTTCCAAAGACTCATCCCCTCGACCTCTACCCGGGACTCTCTGCCCTCCTATACCTGCCCAGGTCACTCCGTCCTCTCTGTAAAGTCTGGCCTTTCGGCCGGGGCCGTTTCCGTCCCTTCTCCCGTCGGACGGAACTCTCGAGAGAATTCCCTCTTGACAAATAATTCTGACGTGGTAAGTGTCGGTAAAGGTCAAACTAGGAAATACTCTATTTTAAACCCCAAAACGGAAGTAAAGGAAGTGTTTTTGTGATGGGTTTTCAGTAAAACACAGACTATTGAACCCGAGTTAAACAGAGATGTTAAAGGAGTTCATTCAGTGGCGAGTTGGACTCAAAGGACTAGATATTTTCCTCCTATAACTTGGACTTCGATTACACTCCTAATGTACTCTATTATATTTAGGTACGTTATATCAGTTTAATTGAAAGTTGTTTCCTAGATTCTTATATATTACCCCTTTCCTGTCAGAGATTGTTTGCCACAACCCTTTTATCCTGTACGCACATGTTATCTTACTTTACCCTGGTGACAGAATGCGGTGTGGGTTTTAGTTGAGTTTTACCTAGTTACTGAACTTATATTCTGGACTTCGGTATTTTAAGGATCTTCTTTTGTAATTCCCTTTCGAGGGACTGTTACTCAACGACTGTGGTTTTCGATTCCGTTGTTTCCGTTTTCATTTGTTTACCCTGATGTAGTTTGTTTTTTCGCATACGTATCGTTTGGTGTACAGACTATCTCCCGATTATAGGTTTTATGTGTTCCTTGAGTACGTTGAGTTGTGATTTTTTGTTTTTGTATTGGGTTAAAAAATTACCCGTTTCCTATGCTTATCTGTAAAAAGGTTTCTTCTACATGTTTACTGGTTGTCCATGTACTTTTCCACGAGTTGTAGTGGTTAGTAGTCCCTTTATGTTCAGTTTTGGTGTCATTCTATAGTGGAGTACCTACAATCTTACCGATAATAGTTTTTTTCTGTTCTTTATTGCTTACAATCGTTCGTACACCTTTTTTCCTTTGGGAACACGTATCAACCATCCTTACATTTAGTCATGTGGGCGATACCTTTTGTAGGTTCTAAGATTTCTTTAATTGTTGTCTTGATGGTATACTAGTCACCATTTCTTACGTCCTCTGTGGCCAAGTTAGAGACCCAACTCTTCTAGGGGGCCTTTTCCTTTACCGTTGGGTGAGGTCATAAGAACGGACCCTTTGGGGTACTTAACTCCTCGGACTACCCGATATCAGGTACCCCAACGTTTTCTAAACCTGTGTTGAATCTTTGATTGGTTGTTGTAGTGACACACTAGGTCGTTAGGGTAAAGACCTATATACAAGTTTCCTATAGTTAGCGATAGAGTTTCTCTATAGAAGTGAGATACAAGTAAGTGAGTTCAAGTAAGTGACATTGAACTTAAACAATATCTACCGGAAATAATACAACTCTATGTAAGGTAGATATGGATTAAATAACTATCTGTGAACGAGGAACCTTCCTTTCGATACTTTTTGGATCTGTCGGACAATGTTTCGTCTCTGTAGAGAAACGGTTGTTTCCAGGTAGATCAGTTTCCACTACCAAAAAGATCATCAGTACATGTCTACACTCTCAACCTGGTATTTTTTTCCGACTCACGGTTTCTTAACTACGAAAGTTTGACACCACGACCTCTTCTGAGAATTTTCAAGGAACCTGACGTTCCTCTAGTTTGGTCAGTTAGGATTTCCTTTAGTTGGGACTTATAAGTAACCTTCCTGACTACGACTTCGACTTCGAGGTTATGAAACTGGAGTACGTTTCTCGATTTAGTAACCTTTTCTGAGACTACGACCCTTTCTAACTTTCGTTTTCCTCTTCCCTCACCGTCTCCTATTTTACCAACCTATCGTCGTTGTTGATTTACCTGAACTCAAACTCGTTTAAGGTCTTCTATCACTTCCTGTCCCTTGGGACCGTACGATGTTGGATACCCTAACGTTTCTCAGCCTGTAATGAATCGCTGACTTGTTGTTGTATACTAAAAACAATTATACCACATACTTTAAATAACTAAACTTGTGCAACTTGATAGGAACGTAAGGACTTTATTTAGACTAGTACCACATACTAGGAAAACCATAAGACTAATTAAGTTGAACTATTGTAAAACAACTCTTAAAAACGTAGATACAGGTAATCCCGAAGGGACCACCGAGTCGACCATTTCTTAGACGGAGTTTCGTCCTCTGGACCCAAGGAAGGGACTCAACCTCTCTAGGGGACCCCTTCCCTTATCGATGGGTGAGGTCATAAGACCGGACCTCTTAAGGTACCTGACGTATCAGATAACCTAACGGTTCTCAGCCTGTACTGACTCGCTTGAAGTGAGAGTATTGTAATTAAAAGTTCACAACTTGGTCGGAAAGTCCGGACCCTATTTATAGTGAACCAGTACTAGATATGTTTTAAGAGTTATAAAATTTTTGTAAAAATAATACCTGTAACAAATTATATGTTTTTATCCCTCATATCATTCGTAAGTAGTTGGATACAAGGTCGAAGTAGTCAATAGTTGGGGACCGGTCAGAACTAAGTAGATGTAAAGATGGTCGAGGGAGAGGGGTGACAGGGGAGTAACAACTCCCCAAAAAAAATTTAGTTTAAGATAAGTGAATTAGGTATTTGTAAAGTTGTACACGGATTTTCTTATTCTTAAGAAAGACAAAATTTGTTTAGGGAATCGGATGGAATTTTAAAATTGTTAATAATTATAGTGATTTTTATGTTAGTTTGTCGTCTTTGATTGTGTTGTAATATTTCGTTAATATAAGGTTATTACTTTATTTATTACGTTGACCGTGTGTGTTTATAAGAATTCATCTGCACAAAACAACTATATACTTTATCTATGTCTTTTACGTGATTAGTATTGATGCGTCGAACCACTTAAAAGTGTTTCGGGTGACGGACAGATTGGTCGAGGGTCTAGTTTTATGTCTCGTACTACCGTAGGGGTCTTCGGAGGGAACGGTGTCTCATTAAGACGACAAGAAATTTGGGTTTCTAAAAGTCCCTGTCTCAGTTCGTTGTCATTCGGATCGGGATACCGAGACACTGGGGTCGTGTTGCTAAGGTCTGTCTTCGGTGTTTTGGTCGTGGAGGTAATGAAGAGGATAGGTAGTCGAGAAAGGTCAAAAGTATCTACCTAAAAATTCAGGAGGAACATAGTAAAGTAGGAACGTGACTGGATCACTCCATTCGCGTTCTCCGTCAGGTAATCAATGGGGTTAAATAGTTCTTTAACTCTACACCTCTTCACCAAACTGTACGGGGTTCAGTGCGTCCATCAATTATGAGTCATCTCTCTTAGGTTTTTTGAACGTACCCGGTCCAATCATTATATTAAACACAGTACATTTGGAGTGTCGTCGCGAGTTCCTTCGACTCCGGGTTTCTCCAACCTCAGAACGGGTCCAGTGTGTCAACCACCCACCATCTTCGACCCCAAACTTATGTCCAGACACACGTACGCACGTACGATTCAGTGAAGACAGTGTAGGTTGAGACACACTGAGATATCTGACATCGGGCGGTCCGAGGAGACAGGTACCCTAAGAGGTCCGTCCCTATGACCTCTCCCAACGGTACGGGAGGTCCCGTAGAAGGACTGGGTCCCTAGTCTGAGTGTAGAGTACAGAGGACGTAACCGACCACCCAAGAAATGGAGATCGTGATGGACCCTTCGGGTTTATGTCTAGACACTTACAGCGAGTCAACACAGGCTGTGAAACGTTGGGGTACCTGATATGTCAGGTACCTTAAGAGGTCCGGTCTTATGACATCATCCATCGGTAAGGGAAGAGGTCCCCTAGAAGGGTTGGGTCCCTAGCTTGGGTCCAGAGGGTGCAACGTCCACCTAAGAATTGGTCGACTGGTGTCCCTTCTGTACGTCGAGATGACCGTAGATTTGGCGTCGTGGCGGGTGGGGTGGGGCCTCGGTAACGCGGAGACCCAAAGTTCTGACTCGAAGTGGGTGTCAGTGGCTGGTGCGGGGGACGGGGAAGTGACTCGGACAGGTAAGTCAGGTGAAGTTGTGTGAGTCACTCGTCGGTGTTGAGACGAGTGTGGGTGTGTTCAACGGAGGAGGACCGGTTGTGGTCCGGAAAAGGTCACGTGGTAAACACCTGGACTTCCTGTTAGGGGTGGAAACCTTGGGGTCTCCGTCCGTCTCTCCGTCCCTCTTCTCCCAGGGGTCTCGTGACGGTAGAGTGCAGGGGGAGGGGAAGGGAGGAGGAAGGGAAGAGTGAGGGGGTACAGGGGGAGGAGACGGGGAGGCACGGGGGAGTCAAGGGAGGAGGAGGGGAGGGGTAAGGTAGGGTGTCGGAGGTGGGGCGGTCTGCTTGAACTTGTACAGAAGTCGTTCACTCCCCTTTCAAAAAGTAAATTTCAGTTCGGAGTTTTCTCTCTGTCTCCTCCTTCCTTCTTTAATTTCGCCGACGACGTGGTCCCTCGTCGACGGTGGAGGGTCTGGTCGTGGTCGTCCCTCCGGTGAGACCTGTGACGTCAAGAGAAGCCGAAGCATAGTGGTCGTCGGACACGGGTCGAGATGATGTCTGGACTCCCCTTCTTTCCCTTCTTTTGTGCTACTTTTGGTCCACACCCTCATCCGGACACCATGCACTCATTATAGTGAAATAAAATCGGTGGAGATTAAAAGGTAGAACAGTAGTGTAAGCTAAAGAAGAGGGACGGAGCGGGGTAAGGGTCGAGTTGTCGCTAAAGGTTTAAACACCGAGTGAGACCGGGATAGTATATTGTTTAGACACCCGTCTATGGTTTATTCCGTCGCGTGACCTAGTCTCCTTCCCCTCTGTTCTCTACGAACAGCGACAACCATGCACTGGAAACCCTTCAATAAATCGGAGACACCGGTAGTTAAAGGAGTAGAGATTTCACCCCTTATCTATCTGTCGTCGACGGAGTATTTAAACTACCTATACTTCCCTCAACTATATACCTTTCATGGAGGTCACGGTCCCCGTATGATTCACGAGTTATTTACGATTGACTAGACCACTATTCGTCGTAGGAATCGACGTGGAGACATCCCCCTCCCCACCCCCTGTCCTCAATTGAGACAGGTGGACTTCGTGGTCGGTGGGATCCCCAACGTCTCGGCGACGGTTGTGAGGATCCGTAGTGAATCCACTACTGACGGCGAGAGGAAAGTGCGGAGAGTCAAAGTGTGCACACGACACGGGTCGTGTGAGAAATGGGGAAAGAGAAAAACCTCTTGAGGATACATGAAGTTCCAGGTCGAGTGTACAGTGGAGGAGGTACTTCGGAAGGACTGAAGGGTCTGGTAATCAGTCAGGGAGAGATGAGTCACATAGGGACCGTAAACCCTATCTTGGAGGTTGACTCTTTTGAGTTCTGGTGACGTTCGTGTTTCACGAAGTAATAGACGAGTCGGTGAAGGTCCCCGTCCACCAGTTGTACAGAGGACGCACTACACTTCGGGACCTCCTATCCTGGAACTAACAGTTGTAAGGTGAGGTGTATCAATGACTCCTGGGTGACCCTCGGTTCCTGGTTCCTGATTTAGAAAATTCAAAATTAGATGTTGACTCTTTAATGAAGACTATTCTTTATCAGAGGTGATGTTGTAGGGTTTGACGCTTTTACAGTCTACAAACCATCTTTTTGCCCTCAGTGTTATAGGATGGGGGGAGGGGGCGTCTCAGAAACAAGACGAGTCGAGACAGTCATCGTGTGTCCCTCTCTTTCTTTTTTCTTTTTATATCGTTTGGGTCGACAGTGGTCTTCCCTATGTGTGGTCGTGACAGTGCGTAGGTAACTGAAATGTAGGGAATAAAGTATAGTAGTGACATTCCGTCCCTGATAATGGACGAGGGGTCATTCTTTTGACTTCGAGTCCTACCGACTCAAAGGGTGGGAGTACCCGTTTTTACCGTTTAGACTCTGGTGTCGGGTCACGTAGAGACCCCTTTTGTCCACGGGAAGAGAGGTGTCCCACCGGAGGTTAGTGCACAAACCCCGGAATTAGCGGGTAATAGAGGTGTTAGAGGGGAGGGACCGAACCGGACGGAAGGGGGACTGAGGGAAGGGACAAGAGTCCTGTATAAGCACAGGGCTCTAATAAATACTCGAGTGGTAATTAGTCTCTAGTTAAAGGTACACAGAAGACTGAAATGTCGTTGGTACTCCCTTTGTTTGTATTGTCCGGAAGGTATATGAGTCTCGAGACACAATGAATCCCGTCGAGATTGTGGGTCCATTAACTCCTTTCATGGTCTGTGTGCCCAGTCGTTAAGCCACTCTGAGGATTGACACTTGTTCTCTTAATTCACAGACGACGTGTAGTGTCGTTGACACTGATCCGCGACGGTATTCCAACGGTCATATATTACCTTCTATGGTGTAAAGTAGGGATATTTTGAGTCCAAATTTTCTGCTTCTGCTGTATTTATAAAATCGGAAAATAGAGTCCGAGTTGGTCATCTCTTAATGGTAGAGAGAGTCGGAGAAAGATAAGAAACTCTAATATAGGTTGGACTTTTTGGAGAGAGCTTAGAGATTCCGGAAGGCGGTTCACAAGATTTTTATTGTCGAACACTTCGGGTGGAGGTGGGTCGAGCCGCGAGAGGGGGGTGAGGGACCCCTTCTAAAATACGTCGACGTTTCTACAGATGACAAATCTACCGTTGAGTTCATCTTAGGTAATCATGGATTTGTAGGAAGTCAACCTTCGGAGGACGAGGTTCCTTGTCGCTTTAACGTGTCCCTGACGTCTCACCGTGCCACTGTCTCGCACGGAAAAATAAAGCAATAAATGTATCCCGTTCACGCGTAACATGTACCGGGAAGGTTTGTTCGTGAGTAGATGTCCCTCGTCCATGGGGAACATTGCAGTGACTGAGGAGCCGGTGCGAGTGACCTCCCCTTCCGGTAGGGGGTCTGTCTCTTACTCCTCCGGTCCTCCGGGGTCGGAAGAAGAGAACCAGGAACCCCTCCGAGTACTAAGGACAAGACACCGGAGGTCTCGAAAGGTCGACGGACGTGGTCGTGACGGTCGACTCTCAAGAGGTGGGGACGAAGAAGACGGGAGGAGACACACCGGAACGTGGTTTGGTTCCCTTTCTGGACCTGTGACGACAAGGTTGAGGTCGAGACGACCAATTACGACACGTTGAAACCCCTTCATTGAATGGGAGAGACTTGAAGTCGAAGGAATTCATATTTGACAGACCCGGGTCAAATTTTTCAGTCTAACAGGGTCAAGAGTAAAGACACCAAGATGATTCGTGGGAACGGTTAGAAAAATCCTTGGACTCTAATCACGAACGACCTGTCGAACCAACCTTCGGTGAAGTCCCAGGGACGAGTCTTCATGAAAGGAAGTGACTTCTGTTACTGTTCCGGTCGACGACGGAGAAGACCTGTGAGAAGGGTCTCAAGGTCCTGTCAGAAACAGGGGGAAAGAAACTGATTGTGACCCTACACCTTCGGTTTCGAAAGAAACCAGAAAAAAGGGGTTTCCAGTCACGTAGAGACACTTCTGACCTTAGTATCATGGTGTATTCGGTGGGATTATGGTTACGGTTGTGGGTTGGGTTCTCGGTTCAACGAGACTATCTGGCCCTACGAGCGATCCCGGTCCGAGTCCAGAGTCGTGTAAGACACAACAACAAGTCAACGATTCAGTACAGGTTGAGAAACACTGGGGTACCTGACGTGTGGTCCGAGGGGACAGGAAGTGATAGAGGACCTCAAACGAGTTTAAGTACAGGTAAATCAGCAACTACGGTAGGTTGGTAGAGTAGGAGACGACAGGGGAAGAGGAGGACGGGAGTTAGAAAGGGTCGTAGTCCCAGAAAAGGTTACTAAGTCAAGAAACGTACTCCAGTTTCATAACCTCGAAGTCGAAGTCGTAGTCAGGAAGGTTACTTATAAGTCCCAACTAAAGGAAAGTCTAACTGCCCAAACCAGAGGAACGTCAGCTCCCTGAGAGTTCTCAGAAGAGGTCGTGGTGTCAAGTTTTCGTAGTTAAGAAATCGTGAGTCGGAAGACATACCAGGTTGAGTGTGTAAACATGTACTGATGACCTTTTTGGTATCGAAACTGATATACCTCGAAACAGTTGTTTCACTACAGAGACGAAAAATTATCCGTTAGCTCCAAACAGTATAGAAAAGAAGGTTTCCGTTCACAGAAAATTAAAGTACCGATGTCAGTGGTAGGTGTCACTAAAACCTCGGGTTCTTTTATTTTCAGACAGTGACAAAGGTGAAAAAGAGGTAGATAAACGTGACTCCTGTAATAAGGAGTCACACGGGGGAAAGTGTCTACTCCTTTGACTCCGTATCTCCTTCCTCGTCGATTGAACGCCCCCACCCCCCCCCGCCCACACTTCCTCCCATAGGATCTCCTCCACCGAACCCTCGAGGTCAATGGTCTACCTCTTCTTTCCCTTCCACGAGACACATCTCTCCTGTCCCGAGGTCGACGGGGAGAGGGGACTGGGGGTGATGGAAACATCGAAGACCACTCCAAGTATGTCAATAAAAAATTCAGACTTAGGGTCCCACACTAAGGTGAGTGGAAGAAACCGGTCTTGAGTCGGGTTCCTGTGTGGCTTGCTACTCTCTCCGGTCTCTTTGTCAGACGTACGAGTCCTCCTCTCCCTTTGGCCAAGCCGTTTTCTGTTCGGTCACAAACAGTGAAGTCGAGCTGAGGACCGTGAATCCTTAGTGTCTCGGACTCTTAGTGTCCGGGTATCTTACAATCTTGATAGTGAAATCTCTTAGAATTTTTATACTTTAGTCCCCGGAGGGATCACCGAGTACCATTTCTTAGATGGACGGTTACGTTCTCTGTCCCCGTGGTAGGAACGAACCCGTTCTGGGGTACACGGTACCTCGTTGATCCGGGTACACGGCGTTCATGACTCGGACACGAGATCTCGGGTTGTCGGCGTTGATACCCCGGGCGTATGGCGTCGACGACTTCGGACACGTGGGACCTCGGACGCGAGGTGTCGTTCCCCCGGCGGTGTCACTCGTCGGGTGCGTGGTGTCGATCTCTCTCCGGGGCGAGTGACGCTGATCTCTTTTCAGGAACGTCGGCACTCCTGGGTCGTGTCGGTTTTCATCGTGTATTTATTTTAATAAATTTTGTACACTTCAGTGTCTTGAAGGATCAGGATGTCAGTTTCTTAAAACTTTATTGTGGTAGGACCTGAGACTCCTCAACCAGTATCT
This sequence comes from Capra ibex, assembly GCA_006410555.1. Classification (NCBI taxonomy): domain Eukaryota; kingdom Metazoa; phylum Chordata; class Mammalia; order Artiodactyla; family Bovidae; genus Capra; species Capra ibex. The sequence goes on from SJYO01007492.1 coordinate 18,225,669, forward strand.
GAGTAGGTGGAGCAGGTAGTCTAATATTTAATACACTCTTCCTAAAGGGTGTTAACGTATAGGGGAGTCGTACGTACGAATCAGAGAGTCAGTACAGGCTGAGACACACTGGAGACCTGACATGGGCTGATCCGAGGAGACAGGTACCCTAAGAGGTCCGTTCTTATAACCTCACCCAACGGTACTGGAGGAGGTCCCTTAGAAGGGTTCGGTCCCTAGCTTGGGAGGAGAAAATACACGGGACATAACCGTCAGTCCAAGAAATGGTGATCGCGGCGGACCCTTCGGGGGTAAAGGAGTCGTGGTGGTGTAATTAGTGTTTTACCTTTGTGAGTGTCACCATCGTCTCTCCCTACACCACGGAGGATACACGTTCTGTGGTAAGATTCGTGAAACTTACAAATTGAAGAGTGTTGTTGCGATCCTTCACCTTGATAATAATAGGGTTAACTGTCGACTCTTTTGACTCCGTCTCTCCAATTCCTTAATGGGACCTCAGTCTGTCGATCATTCGTAAGTTATTTGTAACTACATATTTACAACTTGAGCATACTTAACGATGTGTTTACAGTGACAAAGGGAAAGTACAAATAGAGAGTTAACATTTCCTCTTAACGTCACTCAACAGTCACGTATTGACTCGTATATTTTCTCCGGGTGACTACCTCTTGTTGAGTGAAACAGTGAACGAGGGATTTGAAGACTTTGTTTAAGGGGTAGTACCACCCCTTTGACCGTCCCGGAGTAATTAAAGACCCTCCCCCAAACTTCAGTCAGACTTCGTGCTCGATACCTTCCCGAATAGGTGGGCGAGTGACTCCGAGGTAGATTAATTGTTATTTGGTCTGCGGCTGTGTTAGGCGAAGATGTAGACATTGTGCGACTGCTAGATTTTTACGGTCGGAGGAGGAACACACAGTCGATTTACAGTGACCGCTGTAAACTACGTTAAGTCTCTACTTTCATTTAGGTTATAATAGCGACTGATTTATTGGTGTCCGGATTAGTGTCCCGGGGCCCGGGGTCTCGTCCCACCCCTCTCCTCCGTCCCGTCGTCCTTCCTCCCCCTCTGCCGTGGGAGACTCTATTTCGTCGGGGGTCGACGGAGGACCGTCCTTTTAGGTCGAACGACTGGACGAGACGAATCCTTCTAGTCCTGAATTTTGAGGGTTTCGGTGGACTAACCGGTGACTCCCGACAAACGGGAGGACTCGGAGCTGAAGAAGTGGACAATTCCCTCGTCTTGGTTTGTGGCGGAGATCGCTTTCTGACTACGGCGAGGCTACAAATCGTTAAGTAAGTCAGTCGGGAACCATGATACACTGTCCACGATCAGATCTACGACCCCTGCGTCGTCAGAGGAGTGGTCACCAGGAGAGACGAACTGACATTCGTAGCACTTCCATTCGTGGTCGAGTGGAGACATCGGGTCAAGGTCGGGTGTGTCCGTGAGTCATTTACACACGTCACCCCTTACTTACTTACTCAGACGAACGAGGTGGAGGGTGAGTTGACCCTCGAAGAACCCTCCGACGTATCGCGAGTTCCCGCCGTAATCCACAGTGAGCAGAGGAGTAGTCAAGGGTCGTCTCACTACTGGTGGAACTACGTTTAAGGGTGAAGGGTGGGGTCCCCGGCGAGGAGTCACCGTGGGTCCTATTTTTTAATTGTGGGCACTACCTGTGACTAACGGAGGACCACAATGGGACTCCTCCTGTGTTCTAGTGAATACGTCGCGAGGTCGGTACCCCCGTCGCGGACTTAGATCAGTGCTCCTTTGTCGTCTGTTTGGGTCTTCCTCTCTGTAAGTCGACTTTTTCCTCGTCTGTCCCCACCCGTCCGACGTGGAAGTTGTTACAGCAACAGTATTTTCTGGTTATTTACAGTTCTTTGTCTAGGTCAAGACTAGGTCACTACCCTTTGATTTTTCTAGACCGTTGACTCGTGTTACACACGGGCATCTCATATCCCTCTCTACCTACAGTATTTCCTGTAATGTCCCGGTCAGCTGTTTTGACTTTATGGTGTTTTGACTTTATGGTAGTCGTAGCTACCTTCACAATTCTAATCAAAGAAACGACGGTATTGTTTAATAGTGTTTAAATCACCGAATTTTGTCCACGTTTAAACAAATCCTGTACCGTAAAAATTCCCGGTGAAAAGACGGTTGAGTCAGTTATAAACTTTATTCATAACATAATTACTATTTAAATATCTTCAACTATTCACAAATAGTTAATACGAATACATTTTTCTATAGGAAGAGGAAATTTTTATACGAGATTTTATAAATCTCCAATTCCTAACACTACATACGTTGAATGACCGTCTACCAAGTCCTCATTATTTATTATATGCCCCCCTCCCCTTTATTATTTCGTTTACACTACTAAATGTTGTCCACTAACTCCTATTTTTCGTACACCATAAGAAAACTGATATGAACTTTAAAAGACATTTACACTTTATTAAAGGTTTAATTCACACATACACACACAAGACCTAAGAGTTATTCACTCTAACGGTTTCTCGACGGTATTCTCCAAAGGACACAGAATCAAAGAAAAGTTGTTCATCTACCTCGAGGAATCTCCAAGGAGTAACATCTCTCTTCTTTTGGGATCCAGAAGTTGTGTCGCAAGTTCGAGGAGGTGCTGGAAGTCGGAGGAAAAGACTGTTAGTGTAGAAGGTAGAGGGTAGATAAGGAAATAGGTATGGGTTAATGAGTAGTAAGGAGTTTTCACATAATATTGTTAAAGAGGTAAATAATTCGTTGATCACACATGACCCAGGTTGGGTACCGTAAAGTGAATTAGGAGTTTGTTGGTAAGTTCAATCCATGGTTATAAAAGAGAATGTTTACCGTTTAGTATCCGAGTCTCTCCGATTCAGTGAATTCCAGTATGTCGATCCCGATCTCAAATTTAGTACAGAGAGACTAAGATTTCGGTCTGAGAAAGAACGTATGATATGGTGGGTGGGAGGTTGATGATTAAGTTATTAGTATGGGTCAGTCACGACCCGTGATACTGTCTGAGACCTCCATGTTTACGTCAGTTGAGGTGAGGGTTGGTGAGTCAAGTCAAGTCAAGTCAGCGAGTCAGCACAGACTGAGAAACACTGGGGTACCTGACGTCGTGCGGTTCGAAGGGACAGGTAGTGGTTGAGGGTCTCGAATGAGTTTGAGTACAGGTAGCTCAGTCACTACGGTAGGTTGGTAGAGTAGGAAGGGTCGTAGTCCCAGAAAAGGTCACTCAGTCAAGAAGGGTAGTCTACCGGTTTCATAACCTCAAAGTCGAAGTCGTAGTCAGGAAAGTTACTCATAAGTCCTGACTAAAGGAAATCCTACCTGACCAACCTAGAGAAACGTCAGGTTCACTGAGAGCTCTCAGGAGGTTGTGGTGTCAAGTTTTCGTAGTTAAAAAGTCGTGAGTAATAACAAAAATTGTCAAAATAAATAAATGAATGAAAACCGACGAGCCCCAGAAACAACGACGTACGTCCGAAACAGTCCAACGTCTCTCGTCCCCGATAAGACACCGACGTCACGGTACGAAGAGAAACGCCACCGAGGAGAACAACACTTCGTACCCGGGACCCCGTACGTGTCGGAAGTCATCAACACCGAGGACCCGAGTCGTCAGCACCAAGAGTCCGAGGTCTCGTGACCGAGTTATCAACACCGAGTGTCCTAATCAACGAGGCGTCGTAGACCCTAGAAGGACCTGGTCCCTAGCTTGGGTCCAGAGGACGTGACCGTCCACCTAAGAAATGGTGACTCGGTGCTTCCTTCGGGTCGGGGGTCCTTACACACTAAATCGGTCCGTCGGTCCCGGTCCTGGTTCCGACCTCAATCCATCCCCAGTCCCAGTTAGTCAAAGGTCTCGAAGTAGGTCTTCCGATGCTGAGCTCGGTATCACCAGTACGTTCATCTCCTCCTGTGGATGACGGGTGAGAGTCGACCATCTAGTTCGGACCTCGAACGAAGTCGTGGCAAAGGACCTACTTCTCAGATCCTCGGAAAAATAGTTATCAGTTCCAGAGACGATGGGAGATCACCGCTTACACCTCTACTGGGCTCCCCTCCGAAGCGGCTTTTCTGTCCCTTTTAGATGTTATTGACTCGGAACCCTTGAGGCGCCGACAGGTAGACCAATTCTGAGACGGGAAGGTGACGACCCCCGGGTTCAAACTAGGGACTAACCCCTCGATTCTAGAGCGTTCCACGTACCGTGTCGCTTTTGTGTGTGTGTGTGTGTGTGTGTGTGTTAATTGACTCGGAGACGAATCGACCCCAGACACTCGCCTAAGGGTCCGAACAGTCGTCTCCGGACCACTTTGTACCAAGTCGGATGAAGTAGTCTTCTGCACCAGTCGAAAAGAGTCTAGTATATAGTTCGGGGGTTCAATTGTGGTCTGTGTCGGAGGTGTTTCTGACTCCATATTCTTTCCAGTCTCGGACTCGGACTGGAATTGGTATCCGACGTAAGGCTGGGATTAATCTCTGACACCGGTGGGAGTCCGGAGTGGTCTGGAGGCGGTCAGGGGACTGGGTGAGGGGGTGACAAATTGTGGTGGTAATGATTTTTGATTTAAGATGTATAAATGTAAATAAATTCGACATATTGTTTTGTTTCCATTATGTTTTACGTAACGAAGACTAAATAAAATAATGCAAGATAAATGAGAAGAGGCACGAGATCTCCAATCATAAACCGTGCCGGGTTTATGATGTATTGTCGCTCGAGCCCACGAAGAGGGGGGTAGAGACAGAGGTCCCTGCAGTGTAACCATCGAACTTTAGTGGTACGACTCTCGTAAATGTGGTGTCTTTAGTCATGTGTGATGTTTTGTCCGGACTCAACAACAAAACGATTAACAGATCTGGTCTTTAATCGTTTGGTGCCTGTTGTACAATAAAAACATACCACTGGACTCTTACTAAAAACGTATGAATTTTACGACTTTTTTTTCATTGTTTTCCTATTATACGTTCTCTCTGGTATCCTCCTATTTGATAAATGAGAGACCGAGCAATGTCTTTCTCAAACGACTTGATACCAGGTCTGGATCCTTTCACTACCTCTTTTATAATTATGACGTCTAATAATTGTACAGTCCAGAAATCGATAATGTGACATTTAGGTATTTTATAACTCCTCTATAAAAAGGTCAAAACTTTCGATAATTGATTACGTCTTTTTTTTAGTAACTGCAGTAACTGTTTGTCCACTTTAAGGTTTTACACATCATGACTTCGACTTTCTCCAAATTTAAATTAAAGTTATTAAAGACACTCCAAATCCGTTATTAAAGTGTCTTCTTGTATGTAGACTAAATAACTGATTCAAATTCACCCTTTTCTCGTATAACCTTACGTAGAGAGAAACAGTTTATTACAAACTTAGTGTTGTTAGTCAATCGGTGTGTATATTCTTAAACTGTTTATAGTCACTTTGATAGGACACTTTTAGTTAATCTATCTATCTTAATTGTTATTTCTTATAATGTATAAAATAACAAAAATTAAAAAGTGAGTATAGTCATTTTTAAATATTATTTTTATACCTACGTATGTGCACGTATGTAAAAATCTACCGATCAACAATTTTAAAAAAGTCATGTGGGGATGGGTCGTCATAAGTTTATGGGTAATTGAGATAGGGAGTAAACCGTTTTCCGGTACAAACGGGTACAGGTGGTTGTGGGTTGGGGAAGAAAGGTACCTGGAATGGCGGTAAAAGAGAGAAAAAAAGATCTTGAAAATGGAAAGTCTCAAACCTGGAGTCAAAATAAAAACGAAAATATAAAAGGTGGGGAAAAAAAAAAAAAAAAAAACGAAGGTAAAATCCAATAGAGGAGTCGAAATAGAGTATCGGGGAGTTAACTCAAAAAGTAAATGTGAGAGTTCATAAATTGTAGGTAATAGACAAAGAAGTGGTTAGTAAGAAAAATACCGTAGGAAAGGAATTTACCTACGTTATCGAAGAGGAGAGGCTTTTATGCGTACTATCACACAACCTATAAAAATTCACAAATAGAGACATATGTTAGACAAAGAGGGTTCATCGGCAATAGGTAAACAAACAAACAAACGAAATAAAACAGAATCGCGATAGAAAAGATGATCTGTGGAAGGAACCGAGAGACCACTACGAAACAACAAATAAACTTCGTAATGATTTTCTTACTTCTCAGGAACTTCTTTACAGACTAAGGACTTGATCTCGCCTCTGTCATCTACTCCGGTCTTGTAGAGACACTGTCGACACGAGTTTCTTACTGCATTACTCCCTGTGTTCTTGGTCGGACTTCCTCGAGGGTGTCCTATTTAGGCCTTATATGACTCATCCATATAATTCATCTATACATCTGACTCTCTCTAAAGCCACCATTGTCTAACATTGAGTAACTGACTTTATTTTAGGTACTCAGGTGTAACTACATTGAAATATTTATTTATATACCATTAATTTCCTTCGAGAAGGAATAAGGTCTTTGGGTTGATTATTTATATTTTCCTTACTATCTTAATCTTTTAACGGTGGTCTATCGTAGTACTAGCCTCTTCCGTTACCGTGGGGTGAGGTCATGAGAACGGACCTTTTAGGGTACCTGTCTCCTCGGACCACCCGACGTCAGGTACCCCAGCGATTCTCAGCCTGTACTGACTTCGTTGAATCGTCGTCGTCGTACTATTCTTCACTAAATTCTTTCTGAGCTACTATGATTTTGATCACTCACTGTCTATAATTAATATTTCCCCTTTGGCTATTAAATTGTGACCTCTTTACACTGTGGACGGAGGAATTCGTGCACTAGCTCCAACTGTAGTGACCGTTACCCTACTTCTCTACGGTACCCGGAGGACTTACTACGTAGTTCTTGGCTTGGTAAAGACGTCACAAGGACGGTTGTCACGTATTTAGTCCCCCTTTGTAGTCTTTGTGTTAGACTCCCTGTAAGACTTTTTATGGACAGGACTTGAGAACCTCTTTTAATAGTTATGGTACTTCCGTTTCATTATGACTCCTGCACGAAGTCTACCATTCTTTGTACTATTGATTTACGTCGTGCATAAGACCGGAAAAGAGGAAATTTCCTATAATAACCGTGTAGACCGGTTTAGACTTATTCCAGACGCCTATTCTACGATCGGATTTTGTTACAGTTAAAGGTACAATCTTCTTGCAGGAACCAAAACTCTTTGTGAGTGATTTAATAAGTCACTATTTTCCTGAAATACAAATCATCTTTTTATTATCCTTGTATCCCCTTAAACCACTTCTCATCTGTCCTTACGAACGTTAAACAGAGATTCAGACTTTAATCGTCGGGGGGGGGGGGGCGGTTTTTTTTTTTTCCAATTTTCCTTTTTAATTTTTCAACTAACCCTCGACACCCCGAACCCCGAACAACTGTCACCGGTGGGGACCCCACTTCCGACGGTCTCCAGACTGACCCGGTAAAGTAATCCACGACGGGAGTAGGGTCCTAGTATAAGGTCAGAAGACGAAGTTCTAAGGACGGACCGACGGCCCACGGTCCTCGACTCCGGCCGTCCCTTTCCCCGCAACAGGACCCCTGAGGTGTCTGTAAGTCCTACATTTGTCAATGAATTAGAGGAAAGAGCGGGAGGCAAGGGACAAAGGGGGTCCAGTCTCTGGGAGACAAAATATGAGAGGTTTCTTATTAGGAGATCAAAGGACGGATCAACCACCCCCGCCCCCTGCCCCTCCCTGTACCCACTTACCCACAGTAGATCGGCGGCACGACACGAATCAGTGAGTCAACACAGACTGAGAAACCCTGGGGTACCTGAAATCGGGTGGTCCGAGGAGACAGATACCCTAAAGGGTCCGTTCTTATGGTCTCACCCAACGGTACGGGAGGAGGTTCCCTAGAAGGGTTGGGTCCCTACCTTGGGTCCAAACGGTGTAACGTCCACCTAAGAAATGGTGACTCGGTAGTCCCTTCGGGTTTCGTGACATAAACTCACTTTATTCGGTCAGTGTTTTCCTGTTTATAACATACTACGATGAATAATTTTCATAGATCTTATCGGTTTAAATATCTTGGTCTTTCACCTTGTCAACAATGGTCCCCAACTCCCCTTCTCTCTTGCCCGTCAATCATAAATTACCCATGTCTTAAAGTCATACCCTACTACTTTTTCAGGACTTCTACCTATTGTCACTACAAACGGGGTGTTATACTTACCTTAATTACGGTGACTCAACATGTGAATTCTTATCAATTTTACCATCGTAAATACATATAAAATGATGTTATTTTTATTTAATTTTTAGATTATGACCTCACACTTCAGTTCGCCCGGAATCCTTTATAACAACAACTCAACTATTCAGTACAGACTGACACTGGGGTACTTGACGTCGTGTAGTCCGAAGGGACGGGAAGTGATTGAGGGACACACGACACGAATCAACGAGTCACACAGGTTGAGAAACGTTGGGTTACCTGACATCGGGTGGTCTGAGGAGATGGATACCCCTAAGGGTCCGTTCTTATGACTTCACCCAACAGTACGGGAGGAAGTCCCCTAGAAGACTTCGGTCTCTAGCTTGGGTCCAGAGGGTGTAACGTCCACTTAACAAATAGTCGACTCACTAGTTCCTTCGGGTTCTTTTGACCTCACCCATCGGATAGGGAAGAGGTCCAATAGAAGGTTGGGTTCTAGAAGAGTTGGGTCCTTGACTTACCCCATCGACTCGACTCATCCACCAGACAGATGACGAGAAAAAAAAGGTCGGGTGGATGAAGATCTTCACGGACTCGGAAACCTCCCAAGGGTCACATTTGGGTCAAAGAACGCATCTGGTAACCCCCACATAGCACGTCGCAAGACTTCAGAAAACTGAGTTTACTCGAGGATCGAAGGAACGACGACCGTAGAGGAGAGGACAAGTGATTCAGGAACGTCGAAATTTAGATAATTAGTTTAGAAAAACGACAGTAAAATCAGTCCTTTTCTTGTCTGCACAGGTCGGACAGTAGAAATCAACCTTCAGGAAACGACCCAAAAGATTAGAAAGATGTTTCTGGTGTGTACCGTGTGTCAAAATTTTATATAAATTCGTGCACTCAATTTATAACACTTTAGTATATTTTGTCAAATTCTTCTCCTACAAGTAGTCCTAAGGCTGCCCTCTTATGGAGCTTGCCCGACCCATCACATTCTTTCCATAGGACTCTACGGGCACAAAAGTCTAGTGCTTCCGCTTATTTAAGGAGACACATGCGTATCACTGGTGGCGCTGGACGTCAATGTTGGCGTCGTTAATTTTCCCTCTGGTGATCCACACCGCCGTGTCTATCCAGGAACCCCACTGCTCCGATCGCTTTTTGGCAGTGTCAAGGAGTCAAGTTTAGAGTGACGTAAAGTCTCCGTTGCCCTGCGAACGTGTGGGTCTAGACGGCTTCGGGAGGAGCCTCAACTTCGAGTCCTTCCTCGGCCCGTCGCATCGCATGAGCGCCCATCGCCCTTTAACTCCCCACCCCCCTCAGTGTGTCTTGGCTCCACTCTCGGTCCGGAGACAGGGGACGTGGATCTACTCCAGTCTATCCAGCCCCCGCCCCGCGCCCGCCTCGGTTCAGGTTCCGACTCACGGTTTGGGTGTGGGAACAGACTTCGCCCGTCTCCCACTCGAGGTCGCACCGCAGTGTAGACCTACGTGGTCCGAGTGGGGTCGACGCGCGAGTCCACGCGCCTCGGGGCTTCCCCACCCCGGGCCCTCCTCGCCGGAAAGGTGAAACCCGGTGTGCCCCCGTCGTCTCCTGTCCGCCTCTTCTGTCTCCCGGAACCCTACCCCCACCTTCTCCCATTCCTCTGTCCCTCTTTCTGGATCTCTCCCGATCTTTGTGTGTCTCTGTTTTCTATTTTCACTTCCGTCATTTTACTTCTCTCACCTCTGTCCGTCGGTCTACAGGTCATTTCCACGCGGACCTTCGGGGTCTCGGTGTCCCCTCGGGTCGTGACGATTAGGACTGTCACTGGGGAGGTCCACGACGAACTCGGACACTAATGACGCTTGGGAAAAGTGACTACTCCCTTGACCCCTTCTCTCTCCCGACACCAGTCGACAATCCTGCGCCTTAGGAGTGATCTAGCGAAGGACCGACCCAATAAATTGAAGCGACGGAGTGAAAGGAATGAACAAAGTGCCCCAACAACACTCTTAATTTACTTTGTTGTATATATTGCACGATCTGATCGTGAGTCGTATTTGCGGTTGTTAATAACACAAAAAGATGGAACACTGTTGTCCAATCTTGCAAAATAGGTAAATTTTTGAATCAATAGACAAAAAATTTCAAAAAAGACACTTTAATAAATGTCTATAGAAGGAGGAGGGAACGGGAAAAATTGGAAACATGTATAGTGTTTTAGTTGGTTTTACAAACGGATGAGACTTTAGACTTAGGATTAATCACCATTTTTAAATTTGAACCAACCGTGTAGTGTGAAATTTTCATATACATAGAAAAAAAAAAAAAACCTGATTGTAAAATAAACCTGTAGTCTAATATTTGTTCTGTTTATTCATTTTAGGTCACAATCCTTTATTTTTCTTAACATTTTCTTGTTAGTCTTACTTCATTCAGTCTTTCCTTTTATAGTCATGTCATATAATTACGTATATATACCTTAAATCTTTCTATCATTACTACTGGGATATACACTCTGTCGTTTTCTTTGTGTTTACATTTCTTGTCTGAAAACCTGAGGCACCCTCTTCCGCTCCCACCCTACTAAACTCTCTTGTCGTAGCTTTGTGTATATAATGGTATACACCTTATCTAGTGGTCAGGTCCAAGCTACGTACTCTGTTCCCGCGAGTCCCGGTCACGTGACCCTTCTGAGACTCCCTACCCTACCCCTCCCTCCACCCTCCCCCAAGTCTTGCCCCTGTGTACATGTGGGTACCGCCTAAGTACAGTTACACACCGTTTTCCGTGATGTTACATCATTTCATTAATCGGAGGTTAATTCTATTTATTTAATTAAAATTTATTTACTTTCTTGTTAGTCCCGTTTACTGAGTGTTCCCTTTCCCCTCATTGAAAACTTGATCTGACACGAAACATAGTAAGACATTAAATTAAAGATTTATATGGTCCACTTAACTATTAAATTAGAGAATTAACATTACGAGATTAAATTTTTTTGATTGCACTTAATATTGTACTTCTCTAAAAGTAGAACAATCAAAAAAAAAAAGAAAACGACATACTTTCTATTAAAAACATAGTACAAAACCCTCATTATTGTCGAAAAAACGAGATATATTTATGATCACCTCTAAGAGGACATTGTTTTACTAATAACTTTTTATTAGTAGAGTTTTGTACCTCCCCTCGGAATCAAAGGTACAAACGAACCACGACGACTTTTATAAGGGAGACAGGATGTCTACCCCTTGGACTCCGAGTCTCCCTAAGTCACTGAACCGTGTACCTGATGTCGGTCCCTTCCGGTCTCGGTCCTGAATGTTAGTCCAGGAAACTGGAAAGGAAGGTCCCGGCCGACTGAGTCACCCTCTGTCCTTCGCGGACGGGTCGGGTCCCCGATTTAAGCCAGGGTGACAGATCGCCTCGCGTCGGACGACGGTATGGAACCGTCCCCGAGCCGTCTTCCGTCGTCGTACAAAACGAGAGTTCGGTGAACGAACTTCCCGAACGTTCCAGTCGCGACCTGTCGCAGTCCTTCAGACAGTTTACCCGGGTGGCAGTGACAGTCCTTGCTTGTAGACCTGTCCCTTGTGGTTTGTCCGCCGTGCCCTCCCCGTGTGCGACCGTGTCCTCCTCCCTTCGTACGTCAGGGGTCTCGCCCGGGGTCCACGTCGACCCGCGGGGACCGAGTCTGCGAATCTGAGGGAGGGGGCGGGGAGGGAGAAGTAGACGTTTTACCCCTATTGTTACCAGGAAAGAAGGAGTCGTTCCGTCTACCCTCCCACCTTGCTCCACTGTTTAAACTTCCCGGTCGGGACACGTGTCTTACGAAGTTCGTTCCTCGAGGAAATAATAATGAACTTTTTCCTTATTATGAGAAAGTCCTAATAAAGTTTCTCATTTTGTTTACTTCCATAAAGTTGTGAACCCTGTGTCGTCTGCGAGTCACCTCGGAAGTCACCGGAGACGACGGTACGGAACCTCACGACCTCCCGGGGACCCCCTACGTGTGGGGGTGCGTCCAACCAGAAAAGTCGGTTGTCGTCATTGACCACCTGTCTTGGGGACCACGGGGGGTCGGTACGGGAAGTTCTTCCTACACACGTGTCTTGTCACTCCTTTCACTCGGACCCCGAGGGAGTTCCTCCGGGACGATTCGAGACGACCCGGGTGACCACCGGTTACCGCGAGAGAGGAACACATGGTAGGGAGTCAGAGTGTCTACTGGGGTCTGAGACGGACAGTCGACACCGGGGTTTCGTCTACTGGGCCGGTGGCCGAAAGGGTAAGTGGTCAACGGTCGTAGGAGGTGGTAGGAACGGGGACAGGAGACAGGGAGGTCCTTGGTCCTAGGAAGGAAGACGGGTTTCGGTGGGGCGTTAGGTGCGGGGAGAAGTAGGCAGTCGAGGAAGAAGAGGTCTGTGGTGGAGTGTGGACGGGACCTGTGGTCGTCCAGTGGGAGGGGGCAGAAACGGAGGAGGTGTGCGAACGTCGAACGTCGGGTGCAAAAGAAGAGGGTCAAGGGAGAGAGTCGAGGTAGGGGCGGGGATTGTTCTCAGGAACAGGGGAGGACAGAGACTGGGAGAGACCTTTCGAAACACTCAAAAAGTTTGTTCGTTTACTTTCTTTTGGACAAAAGATAAACGATTTCGTCGGGGAATCGTCGGACTCCGTCACTTCTAGAGACAGGAAGCTCTTCCAGGGTACAGGGGAACTAGTCCAGTGGGGTCCAAAGGGAGGAAGGAGAGGTCGGTGTAGAGATGAACCGTCTGAGAAGAAGGGACGACTGTCAAGGGTTTTAGAGAGCAGAGGTCGGGTCTCTCGAGAGGATTCGTGTCTGAGTGTCCGGGTCTACGGGGTAAGTAGAGGTGAACACACAGGGTGTCTTTGGAGGTTGAGTTTTCCAATTTTGGACTCGACTGAAGGTGGGTTTGACGAGTAGGAGAGGTAGAACCTGTACCGGTAGAGGTGTAGAAGACAGTTTATTCGGGGTTTGAAGTCGTATTAGGTCGTGAAGGTAGAAAATGAGTGGGGGTTGGTTAAGTGGAAATGGAGGCCGGTCGAGGAGAGGGGTTGAGGGAGTTCAGGGAGAAGGGGGTCCGTTGGTCCCTGTGGGTTGAGTGGAGGGGACCCTTCAGAAAGGACGGTGAGGTCCTCGGTGCTCTCCGAGGTGGACGTCGAGGGAAGGGGAGACAGTGCGTCCAGGGTTTCGGTTCCCACGTTTGGACGTCGAGTCCTGGTCCCAGTCGGAGGTCTCCACAAAATGGGGGTGGTACCCGAGTTGTGTTCCGAAAATTTTTACTCGGTGACGGTTGACATAATCAAAGACTTCCGACGGTTGTCTCATACTGTTTAACCAACCGAATTTTGTTATCTTTAAATAAGAGAGTGTCAAGACTTCCGACTGTCAAGTTTTAGTTCCACAACCATCACGGAAGGGGAGGGTTACGGGGTGGTGGTTTCCGAGATCCCTTCGGAGGAGGGACTTAATCCTCGTCACCGTCACAATAGAGGGAGGAAGTTCTTCCAGGGTGCAAGGAACTACTCCAGCGAGGTCCAAAGGGACGAAGACAGTCCCGAAGGGTCCTCCGGGTCAACACTTCTTGGGGGGACGGTTACGTCTTCTGTGTCCTCTACGCCCAAACTAGGGACCCAACCCTTCTAGGGGACCTCTTCCTTTGCCGTTGGTGAGGTCATAAGAACGGACCTCTTAGGGTACCTGTCTGCTCGGACCACCCGACGTCAGGTGCCCCAGCGTTTCGCAGCCTGTGCTGATTCGTGTGTGCGTGTGTGTGCGACCAACTACGACAGCTAGGAACCGTGAGGAAACACGCACCGTCGTGTCCAGGTCAGAGACGGAGGTAGAAGTGTACCGGCAGAAGGGAGATAGAGTTAGGAACGAAAGAGGAGCATATTCCTGTGTCAGTAACTTAATCCCAGACGAGATTTGGTATCCTGACCCTGAAGGGACCACCAAGTCACGGGTACCGAGGTGCAAGGACAAAGTAAGGACCAGTCCCTTGATCTAGGGTGCACGGTGTTTCTTCCCAAGTGTTCGACGTTGATTTCTGGGGTGTACGGTGTTGCTTCCGACTTCTAGGGTGTACGGCTTTGATTCTGAACCGTAACAGTTTATTTATTTATTTATTTATTGTTTGGTATCCTGAGGTAGAATATATACGCTTCGGGGATAAAGGTTTATTCCAGTACAAGTCTTCACGGTCTACTTGTACTTAGACCGTCCCTGTGATAAGTTGAGTCACATAAATTTTAACCCTCTAACATGTATTTATAGATCTAATGGCCGGAAGAAAAAATTTTTTCTAGACTGGGGTGTAGTAAGAGTATGTAATGAAACGGTTGTTTCCAGGCAGATCAGCTTCGATATCAAAAAGGTCATCAGTACATACCTACACTCTCAACCCGATATTTCTTACAACTCGTGATTTCTTTACTACGAAAACTTGACACCACAACCTCTTCTGAGAACTCTCAGGGAACCTGACGTTCCTTTAGGTTGGTCAGGTAGGATTTCCTTTAGTCAGGACCCACAAGTATCCTTCATGACTACGACTTCGACTTCGAGGTTATGAAATCGGTGGAGTACGCTTCTCAACTGAGTAACCTTTTCTGGGACTACGACCTTTTCTAACTTCCGTCCTCCTCTTCCCCTGCTGTCTCCTACTCTATCAACGTACCGTAGTGGTTGAGTTACCTGTACTCAAACTCATTCGAAGTCCTCAACCACTACCTGTCCTTCCGGACCACACGACGGTAGATACCCCACTTTTTCTTAGCCTGTGCTGACTCGCTGACTCAAGTCAAGTCAGCGAGTCAGCACAGGCTGAGAAACGTTGGGACACTTAGCGTCCTACGGTCCGGAGGGACAGGTAATGGTTGAGGGACTCAAGTGAGTCTGACTACAGGTAGCTCAGTCACTACGGTACGTTGATAGAGTAGGAGACAGCAAGGGAAGAGGAGGACGGAAGTTAGAAAAGGTCGTAGTCCCAGAAAAGGTTACTCAGTTGAGAAACGTACTCCACCGGTTTCATAATCTCAAAGTCGGAGTCGTAGTAAGGAAGGTTTCTTGTGGGTCCTGACTAGAGGAAATCTTACCTGACCAACTTAGACGAACGTCAGGTTCCCTGAGAGTTCTCAGAAGAGGTTGTGGTGTCAAGTTTTCGTAGTTAAGAAGCCACGAGTGGAAAGGAGTGTCAGGTTGAGAGTGTAGGTATGTACTGATGACCTTTTTGGTATCGGAACTGATCTACCTGGAAACAACCGTTCATTATAGAGACGAAAATTTATACGTCAGATCCAACCAGAATTGAACGGAAGGTTCCTCATTCGCAGAAAATTAAAGTACCGACGTTAGTGGTAGACGTCACTAAAACCTCGCGTCTTTTTATTTCAGATCGTGACAAAGGTGACAAAGGGGTGGACAAAGGGTACTTCACTACCTTCAAAAGACTTACAACTCGAAATTCGGTTGAAAAAGTGAGAGGAGAAAGTGAAAGTAGTACTTCGAAAAATCAGTAGACGTATAGACTCCAATAACTATAAAGAGGGCCGTTAGAACTAAGGTCGAACACAAAGAAGGTCAGGTCGCAAAGAGTACTACATGAGAGGTATATTCAATTTATTTGTCTCACTGTTATATGTCGGGACTGTATGAGGAAAAGGATAAACCTTGGTCAGACAACAAGGTACAGGTCAAGATTGACAACGAAGGACTGGACGTATATCCAAAGAGTTCTCCGTCCAGTCCACCAGACCATAAGGGTAGAGAAAGTCTTAAAAGGTGTCAAATAACACTAGGTGTGTCAGTTTCCGAAACCGTATCAGTTATTTCGTCTTTATCTACAAAAAGACCTTAAGAGAAGGAAAAAGGGACTAGGTCGTCTAAAACCGTTAAATTAGAGACCAAGGAGACGGAAAAGATTTTGGTCGAACTTCAAGTGTCAAGTGTATAACGACTTGGACGGAACCTTTTAAAACTCGTAATGAAATGACACACTCTGTTCACGTTAACACACCATCAAACTCGTAAGAAACCGTAACGGAAAGAAACCCTAACCTTACTTTTGACTGGAAAAGGTCAGGACACCGGTGACGACTCAAAAGGTTTAAACGACCGTATAACTCACGTCGTGAAAGTATCGTAGTAGAAAGTCCTGAACTTTATCGAGTTGACCTTAAGGTAGTGGAGGTGATCCAAACAAGTGTCACTACGAAAGAGTCCGGGTGAACTGAAGTGCAAGGTCCTACAGACCGAGATCCACTCACTAGTGTGGTAGTACTAATAGACCCAGTACTTCTAGATGCACCACTGTTTGCCGGCCTCGTCTTTCCAGAAGAGTAAGGGTGTATATGACCCATGTGCTAGAGGTGGGTGGTATCAGGGATGTGGCTCCCCAGATTGTTGAAACTGTCGTCGGGTCCTAATTTCTGGTGGGGGGATGTGTGTGGGATGGAAGAATTCTGATCGTCACTCAAGATGGTCTCATTCTCCTTCATCGTTTCGTCTCCCATACGTTGAGAAATTCTCCGTTGGCGGGAGGTGGCTTCGTAAAGAGAGTAACTGTAATGGATGGACGAGGAACCTTAAAAGTGGACCTCGGACCGACATGCAATTACTGTACAAATACACTGACAGGTGCCGACCTCCATGGTGAGTGACACGTGTGGGGGTGGGTGTCGGGAACAGGATTGAGAAGGTGGCGGTCGTAGAGGTGACAAAAGGGATTCCAGGAGGAGACCGAAAGTCTCGGGTAAAGGGGTGGGGTGGGGCGACGACCAGGAGTTGACTGACTCAAGGACATATTTAGAGGTCGGGGGAGTGGGAGTCGCCTCGCGAGATTCCGCGTGCAAGAGGGCCTCAAGGGGTCCCAAAGGGTCGCGCTACACTCGAGGTCGACGAGTGACACCCCTGTCCCCGAAGTCACTGTGTGGGGGTCCACCGCGAGGCGGAGTGAACGAGAGACAGGACCCCTTCACAGACGACCCAGAGGGGAGTCTATTGGACGAATGTGTTCTCGGAATCGAGTCCCAGTCGACGCCTCCTCGGGTCTCAACTCCTGCCTCTACACCAAACAAACAAGCAGAGGTGTCGTGTGTCGTGTCGCGTCCGTGCACAGATCACTCGACACACACAGCTGGAGGCGGCAGAGGGTAGGTCGGTCCGGACCGAATCCACGACCGTCTGTCACTACTCTCGAGGCGACAAGGGACGGGAGGTCCTCAAAGGTTAGGTCCCTTCTTTTGTTTCTACCGCCGGAGGGATCTTCGGATGGTGAACCCGTACCTTTCTTTGAATCCTGACACTTTTTCACCCCTTTGTCGTGTTTGGATCGTTTCTCACTGTTGATTCTACTTGATTCTAGGAAGTGAGTGGACGTTTTTAGGTGACTCCCTATAGGACTGTCCGCGTGTGTGTGTGTTTGTCCGGTTGTCTTGTGGTTCTCCCGTCACCAGACTATCCTCGTCTCTGGGGGCACCGTCGTGGTTCCTCCCGGTTGAGTCGGACCGTCCCGTCCTCCTGAGGGATCTCCTCCACAGCAGAGTCGACTCAGAATTTCCTACCCTTCTATACACGTTCTATAATTTTCCTTCTTCGTAAGATCTACTTCTTTGGTGTGTCTCTGAGCATCTTTTCATACTTCTACCAAGACTAATCCCTCCGACGTTCACCGAATCATACCGACTCTGTTCCTCTCCCGAGTCTCCCTCCTCTTCGGTCCCCGTTCTAATACCTGTTCAAAGAACGATCTGTCTCCGTAAGTTTGGAGAAACTCTGAGTCAAAAGAGGAGTCACCTTACTTGTACTCTCCGAGAACATTTCTATTCGGCATGATTACGTTCTTGTCTGGCAATATGTTGTCGACCGCAAAGTGACCGAGAGTCCCTTGAAGTCGATGAAGTAGGACTCTTGGTACTCCAGTGACATCCCAAACTTTGTCGTGTCGCCGCACCAGTCGATCCTCGGGACCCTCTGTCGTCGTTCCTCCAACTTCACTCTACAGTCGCCGGACCTCGGGATGGGATGGGGTGTGTCACGGTTCTCGAAGAATACAGAGGCGGACTCCTGAGAATTGTGACGTCAGAAGAGGCCATGCCCGTTCCGTCCGGTCTTTACGACTCCTCAATTGCGGGATCTTTGTTCGATTGGGTTCTTCTCAACCCTCAACCACCATTTAGGAGGGCGGAGGACCTAGAGTCTCCCAGAAGTCGACAAGACTCGAGGTCCACTACGGTCTCCGTTGGGTGAATAATCGAATTGAAAATAATCGAAAAGAGGCAAAGGACTGAGTAAACACATAAGGGAGTAACACAGAGGATCTTAGTAGAAGGGTTATTTACTGAGTGTGGGATTAAGAACAGAATCCTATATGAAAGTCCTTTTAGGTTTGACTCATCAACCATTGGTTAGGGGTGGGTGGTCTTTCGTTTACAGTCGTCCTTTAAGGTCTTAATTTACCGATCGGTCGGTCTACCGTTTTATCTTAGAACAAAAGACCACCCTTCACCCTCCAAAATCGTCGTAGTGTTAAGTACTGAGAGTGGACACTACCCACCTGACCCGTCTATATATTCGTCTTTCCCTTAGGTTCGATGCATTATCGAGGTTGTTAACTTTCTATACCTCCGTTGTATTCCTAGTACCTCAACTAATTGAAAACAATAGACGGTATTCTTCGAAGTTTCTTTCTATTAGACTATACGAATTATTTCAGGTGATCGTTGAGTCTCGTATAATACTTTTGATCTTCCCGAGGTACCGTGTTTCTTTGTAAATAGAGAATGTTGACCTCCTGCCTGATACGGTTTTTAGTCGGGTTTTAAACTAACATTCGTTCCGGTCCAATGTTTTCTCCGACTTAGGTGTCCGGGTCATTCAGTACCCGATTTCAATCCCAGGTTTCCCGTCTTCTCCGGGACTCTGAACCCCAAGTCTAAATTCTTGAAGTCTGACGGTGTAAGAGGACTTGGAACATTACCACAGTGCTTATGGAGGGAAGGGGAGTATCCGTTCCCTTCGAAGGGTGACGGTCCTCTGGTACGGTTTAGGAGTGGGTTCTGTTTACGAGAGGTTCTATTACCAGGAGGAGGACGGAAGGTGGTGCGGTGAGGTGGGGTGGGGTGGGGTGGGGTGACGGGTACTGTAGGTCAGGTTTTTGATGTCAGATTAGAGTATTACTGATCTATCTCATCAGTCAGTCAAGTCAGCTAGTCAGCACAGGTTGAGAAAGAAACATTGGGGTACCTGACGACGTGTGGTCCGAAGGGACAGGTAGTGGTTGAGGGTCTCGAACGAGTTTGAGTACAGGTAGCTCAACCACTACGGTAGATTAGTAGAGTAGGAGACGGCAGGGGAAGAGGAGGACGAAAGTTAGAAAGGGTCGTAGTCCTAGAAAAGATTACTCAGTCAAGAAGCGTAGTCCACCGGTTTCACAACCTCGAAACGAAGTCGTAGTCAGGAACGTTATTTATAAGTCGTGACTCAAGGAAATCCTACCTGACCAACCTAGAGGAACGTCAGGTTCCCTGAGAGTTCTCAGAAGAGGTTGTGGTGTCAAGTTTTCGTAGATAAGAAACCACGAGTCGAAAGAAATACCAGGTTGAGAGTGTAGGTATTGTACTGATGACTTTTGTATCGAAACTGATATGCCTTGAAACAGTCGTTTCTACCTCATCATGACCGGGAATATACCTTCTATTGTCTAATAAGTAGTAGTTTCGATGTCCTTGACTGATTACCAAAGTCTTCGTTGATCTTCTACTCCCACAACCTGGTACCACCTTCTTTTGATATTCCGACCTATCCTCTATCAACAACTTCACTCACTAGGATAATGAGTTCTGAAGTATCGGACTGTTCCTACAAGTTTCAGTTGGAATTATACAACGATCTCTACTGTTACCGGAGGTTATTCACTCCACATATATGGTATCGATGGAACCGTCTCACAACCACTTCTCCAGTCTCCGAGTCTCATCACCCGTAAGATCTTACCTAAATACTACATTCCGGTCTGTCGGTGGTTACCTGATTCAGGATGTCCTCCCGATCTTCTGTGAGTGAAATGATTGACCTCTCCGAAGGAACTATCGAGTTAACCATTTCTTAGGTGGACGTCACGTCCTTTGGGGTCAAGTTCAGGACCCAGACTTTCTAGACGACCTCTGCCTAGGGTCTGGGTGAAGTCATGAGAACCCGAAGGGACCCCCGAGTCGACCATTTGTTAGACGGACGTTACGTCCTCTGGACCCAAGCTAGGGATCCAACCCTTCCAGGGGACCTCTTCCCTTTCCGATGGGTGAGGTCATAAGACCGGACCTCTTAAGGTACCTGGTATATCAGGTACTCCAGTGTTTCTCAGCCTGTGCTGACTCGCTGAAAGTGAAAGTGTGAATGACTCACCTACATGTAACATCTTATTCTTCCCTACATGACCTTCTTTGAGTCACCACCGAGAGGAGCCATTCGGTTCGACTATCATTCCTACGTCGATACCTTGGGTGGATAACCACCATCCTTATATCTTTAGACTTGAGAGTCTCCGGTTCACCATCGTAAATTTGTAGTCTCCGTTCCCACTACCTGGTGTTTTCATCTTCCCATTGGTTTCTGAGACTGGGTGTCTCCCTATACACCACTACCGATTGTCTGGTGTCATAAGGGTCTCTACTCTGTCTACCCGTCGGTAGATCTCACGTCTGAATATTTAGTTTTTTATGTTCTCGTACCTTCGACCTCTGACTATTAGACAACAGTGTCACTTTTGACTACCAGGGAATAGACCAAAGATCCGAACTGGTCCAAAAGTCTAGGTCTCAGGTAATTAATTTCCTCTCCGGTCTAGGGAAACGATCCTCGACTACACAGTATCGTTTATATACGTTATATCTGATGGGGGAGAAGGGGTTTTCGGTATATTGGTCAATGTTCTGATTAACGTATAACTTCTTTCCCTTGTGGGTTCAGGGAATTCTCGATGACTTATTTCACGGACTTGTCCGTGAGAATGGTCCCTTGGGTTATACGGTATTACCGAGGGAACAACCTGACGCCAACAAAATTCCGGTCTACTGTGTCCCTCAGGACCGGGTTCAGGTAGAATATCACTTTAGGTAGGATACTCTTTTCCTGTAGGGGACTTTGATGGGGGACGGGACCGGTTCTCCTCAGCCTTCGTCACGATGTAGTACCTATCCCACCGTCCTTGATCAAGGCGGGAGGCACTAAATTTCCGACGGTCCCACCACCGAAAGTAATGTACTCACACACGAGTCAACACAGGCTGCGAAACGCTGAGGTACCTGACATGGGGTGGTCCGAAGAGACAGGTACCTTTAAAGGTTCGTTCTTATGACCTCACCCAACGGTAAAGGAGAAGGTCCCCTTAGAAGGGTTGGGTCCCTAGTTTAGACACAGAGAAAACAGAGGACGTAACCGTCTACCTAAAAAGTGGTGACACTGTGGACCCTTCGGGGTAAAAATGGTATAGCGAGAGATTATTATAGGGGACGTTTTTTTTTTTTTTCTAATACCACCTGTTATCACCTGATAGCCTTTGTATTGGTTAGTGTCGGTAGTACGGTCTATACGATGGAGACGATCTTTGTCAGTCGTGAACCAATACCTCGATGACTAAGGCGTGTACATAAGAAACGTCAGGGGTAGTCTTTCCTTCTAGTCGTCAAGTGTCAAGGGCAAAGTGTCAATGGATCCTACTCGTCGTCATATGTGACTAGAAGAACGGCCTCCCGTCACCATTAGAAGGAAAGACAGAGTTATATACAGGCCCCTTGTGTAGTAAGACTGTGACGGTGTCTCGTAGTAGTATGTTAGGTGTGACGACTACCGTGGTAGAATTAGGGTAATGTCTCCATGAGAACCTTTCTATGAACACGGTCTCTCATTCATCTAATTAGGATGTCTAATTCCCCTGACGGTGTAGTTGTTGTGACATCATCCGATTACCGTTTCCCATAACCTCCTGTAGGGTGGTGGGGTCTCATTTCCGACAATAACATGAAAATGGAGGATGTTGATTCCTTCTCAGTGTCGGGAATCGTCCAGTCGGGTGTGAATCCATTTGACGAGATTAGACAAAAGACCCACTGAATCTTCCAATGGATGAAACTCCTAAGAGATGTCAACCAAGTCCAGCGACATTTTCGACGGAACTGGGTATTTGATATACTTAGTCATCTGGGTCAGCACTATCTCCACAGGTACCAGTTGTTTTTCTGGTACACCTTAGAGTACCAGGTTTTTTCCCGAAGTCACATCCGAAGACCACAAGTGTCAAGACGTCGTCTCTTCTGAAGTGATAAGTTTCTGTTCAAGGACCGTATAATGACTCGGAATCCTATATTTGGTTCTTGTACTGGATCTTATATTCTACTGATGTTTTGGTCTCTACGAATAGTTCTGGACCCTCAACCCTTAAGAGACCGTCAGGTCACCAATCCTGAGAAGTGCAAGTGACGGTTCCCGTGTCCAACCAGTCCCTTGATTCTAGGGTATTTGGATCACCGTACCGGTTTCACTTTTTATTTATTATTATTATTATTTTGAATCCATCCCCAAAGGGACCACCGAGTCACCAATTTTTTTTTTTTTCTTTTCTTTTCTTTTCAGACGGACGGTTACGTCTTCTGGGTCCAAACTAGAAACCAGGTCTTTCTAGGGTGTACGACGCCTCGTTGATTCGAACTCGTGGTATTGATGACTCGGACGCGAGATGTCGGACCCTCAGTGTTGATGACTCGGGTACGCGGAGTTGATGACTTCGAGACACTCAGTCCACCGGTTTCATAACCTCGACGTCGAAGTCGTAGTTAGGAAGGTTACTTATAAGTCGTGACTAACGGAAATCCTATCTGACCAAACTAAAGGAACGTCAGGTTCCCTGAGAGTTCTCATAACAGGTTATGGTGTTAAACTTTCGTAGTTAAGAAACCGTGAATCGGAAGAAATACCAGGTTGAGAGTGTAAGTATGTATTGATGACCTTTTTGGTATCGAGACTAACATACCTGGAAACAGTCGTTTCACTACAAAAATTATACGACAGATCCAAAAAGTATCAAAAGGAAGGTTCCTCGTTCGTAGAAAATTAAAGTACCAACCTCAGTGACAGACGTCACTAAAACCTTTAGGTTCTTTTATTTTAGACAATGACGAACGTGAAAAAGGGGAAGTTAAACAGTACTTCACCATCCTGACCTACGGTACTATAATTCAAAAACTTACAACTCAAAGGTCGGTCGAAAAAGTGAAAGGAGAAAGTGGGGTAGTTCTCTTAGAAATCAAGGAGAAGTGAAAGACGGTAATCCCACCATAGTAGACGCATAGACTCCAACAACTATAAAGGGACCCGTTAGAACTAAGGTCGAGTACATACTACATGAGACGTATATTCAATTTATTTACCCCACTGTTATATGTCGGATCTGTATAAGGAAAGGGTTAAACCTTGTCTGTTAACAAGGTACATTCCAAGATGGACAACGAAGAACTGGGTGTATGTCCAAAGAGTCTTCTGTCTATTCCACCAGACGAAAAAGGTAGAGAAATTCTTAAAAGGTGTCAAACAACATTATGTGTGTCGGTATCCGAAATCACATCAGTTACTTCGTCAAAAAAGACTTTAAGGGAACGAAAGAGATACCGGATTACTTACAACCGTTAAACTAGAGACCAAGGAGACGGAAAAGATTTGGGTCAAAAATGTAAACCTTCAATAGACAAGCACATGACGATTTCGGATCGAACTTTCTAAAACCTGTATTGGAATGATGGTACACTTCACTCACATTAATATGCCATGAAACCTGTAAGAAACCGTGACGGGGAGAAACCCTAACCTTACTTTTGACTGGAAAAGGTTAGGACACCGGTGACGACTCAAAAGGTTTAAACGACTGTATAACTCATGACGTGAAAGTGTCGTAGTAGAAAATTCTAAACTTTATTGAGTCAATCTTATGGTAGTGAAGGTAATCGAAACAAATATCATTATGAAGGTCAGTTAGGATTTCCTTTAGTTGGGTCTTATAAGTGACCTTCCTGACTACGACTTCGACTTCGAGGTTATGACACCGGTGAACTACACTTCCCGGTTGAGTAACCTTTTCTGGGTCTACGACCCTTTCTAACTCCCGTCCTCCTGTTCCCCCGTCGTCTTCTACTCTACCAACCTACCGTATGGTTGAGTCACCTGTACTCAAATTCGTTTTAGACCCTCAATCACTCCCGAAGGGACCATTGAGTTGACCATTTCTTAGAAGGACGTTACGTCCTCTGGGGTCAAACTAAGGACCCAACCCTTCTAAGGGACCTCTTCCCTTTTCGAGGGTGAGGTTATAAGAACCCGAAGGGACCACCAAGTCTACCATTTCTTACGTGAACGTTACACCCTCTGGACCCAAGCTAGGGACCGAAGACTCCTAGGGACTTCCTCTGGTACCGTTGGGTGAGGTCATAAGAGCGGATCTCTTAGGGGTATCCGTCTCTTCAAACCGCCCCATGTTAGGTGACCCAACGTTTTTCAACCTGTGTTGACTCACTGACTCGTGTGTGTCTCTCAATCACTTCCCGTCCCTTCGGACTACGCGACGTCAAGTGCTCCAGCGTTTCTCAGTCTGTACTGAATCGATGAGTTGTTGTTACGAAGGACTCCGGGTGAACTGAAGTGTGAGGTCATAATCTAAAAATTAAATAAAAATAACATCATTTTATATGTATTTACGATGGTAAAATACATGTGATAATTCACATGTTGAGTCACCGTAATTAAGGTAAGTATAACACCCCGTTTGTAGTGACAATAGGTAGAAGTCCTGAAAAAGTAGTAGGGTAAGACTTTAAGACATGTGTAATTTATGATTGACGGGTAAGAGAGAAGGGGAATTGGGGACCATTGTTGACAAGGTGAAAGACCAAGATATTACAACCGATAAGATCCATGAAAAATATTCCTCGTAGTGTGTTGTAAACAGGAAAACACTGACCAAATAAAGTGATTTCATGTCACGGAACCCGAAGAGACTACCGAGTCGTCGTTTCTTAGACGGACGTTACGTCCTCTGGACCCAAGCTAGAGACCCAAGTTAGGGACCCAGTCCTAGGGGACCTCTTCCTTTATCGTTGGGTGAGACCATAAGAATGGACCCTTTAGGGCATCTGTGTCCTCGGACCACCCGTTGTCAGGAACCCCAGCTTTTTTAGTCTGTGTTGAATCTCTATTTCTTGCTGTGGTACAGAAGTCCGAAGAAAGTACAATATAGTAAGAATAAAATCAGAAAAGTAAAAGATAGGTAATAACTCTCTCTCGATAACATCAGAGGGTGATAATAATATCTTGACAAAGAGGGAAATTAAGATAGTTAAAAAGGAAGTCTATAAAACTCCTAGAGAATAATCCACGTATTTGTAATAATAATAATAATAATAATATGGGAGTGTCGTTTGAGACTCTCTTCTGGTAATGATAGGGGTAAAACGTCTACTCCTTTTCTTCCAAATGTCTCCAGTTTCATTTACTAAGAAAATTTTTTACATAAATAGTAGTAACCTCTGTCAGTTCTTCTCTCACTTTTTCAACCGAATTTTGAGTTGTAAGTCTTTTGATTCTAGTACCGTAGACCAGGGTAGTGAAGTACCGTTTATCTACCCCTTTGTTACCTTTATCACTCTCTGAAATAAAAGAACCCGAGGTTTTGGTGACGTCTACCACTCACGTCGGTACTTTAATTTTCTGTGAACGAGGAACCTTCTTTTCGATACTGGTTTGATCTATCGTATAATTTTTCGTCTCTGCAATGAAACGGTTGTTTACAGGTAGATCAGTTTCGATACCAAAAAGGACATACCTACACTCTCAACCTGACACTTCTTTCGACTCGTGGTTTCTTAACTACGAAAACTTGACACCACAACCTTTTCGGAGAACCCTCAGGGAACCTGACGTTCTAGTTTGGTCAGTTAGGATTTCCTTTAGTCACGACTTATAAGTAACCTTCCTGACTACGACTTCGACTTCGAGGTTATGAAACCGATGAACTACACTTCTTGACTAAGTAAACTTTTCTGGGATTACGACCCTTTCTAACTACCGTCCTCCTCTTCCCCTGCTGTCTCCTACTCTACCAACGTAACGTAGTGACTGAGCTACCTGTACTCAAAACTCATTCGAGGTCCTCAACCACTACCTGTCCTTCAGACCACACGACGTCAGGTACCCCAGCGTTTCTCAGCCTGTGCTGACTCGTTGACTTGACTTGACTTAACATGGGTGAGGATTCAGACTCATAATAGTCAATTGTCCTTTTATATTTCGAAAATCGGATGAACAAGATGAGTTTGACAGACAGTTTAACGTCCGTTGGTTCATGTAAACCGGTTACTCCTTTCCAGAAAGGAATGTTTTCTTAAAGTCGATCTTTTACAAACTATCTTACTACCCTAATCTTTTGTGAAAAAAACACTCAGGAGTACCTTATTATAAGATCTACTACTACTCGTTACCTATTTTTTGTGTAAACTAGTTTTAAACCACCTACATAAAAGATAACGATGACATTAATGTTTCAATCACCGAATTTCGTTATATGCAAAATAATAAAATGTCAAGACCTCCAGTCATCAAACTTTACTCAGAGTTGTCCGATTTTTAGTCTCACAGTACTCCTGACACAAGGAATGTTCGGGCATCCCTTCTTAGACTAGGGACCGGATATCGACCCAAGATCTCCGGTGGACGTAAGGAACGGATCGACGGAGAGAGAAGAAGTTTCGGTAGTCACATCGTAGAAGTCTCGAAAAAGTCTGAAACTCGAGAGGGAGGTACGGAGGGAGAAGGTGAAATTTTCTCGGAATACGAAGTGACCCGAAGGGACCACCGAGTCTGTCACTTCTTAGACGGACGTTACGTCCTTTGGACCCAAGCTAGGGACCCAGCCTTTCTAAGGGACCTCTTCCCTTACCGTTGGGTGAGGTCATAAGAACGGACCTCTTAAGGTACCTGTCGCCTCGAACCGTCTGATATTAGGTCCCCCACCGTTTCTCAGCCTGTACTGACTCACTGATTGTGAAAGTTGAAACACAAATGTGTCCTGAGTGGATCTATTGGGTTCTATTAGAGAAATAGAACTAAAGTCAACTAACAGTGGGAATTAAGGTAGACGTCAGAAAGTAGAAAGATCCATTGTATAAGTGTTTAAGACGGATAGTGTTATTCCTTGATCTACGAACGTTATATAGTTAAATAGTTGAATGAATCTCCAGTACTTCCCCCTCTTGTGTGGAATAGTTACTTCCTCAGTCTAACAGAGGTTGATTTGGGTGACTATTAAAATTGTAGTGATTGTCTACACCATACGTAAGACTACAATACATTGTTCTTTATTTTTCGTAGTGGATACTTTATAAGAATTGTCTTTACAAAATGTACTGAAATTTGTTGGAAAACATTGATTGAAGGTCAAGTAGTCTTTATGACCCCTACCTCCTTTTTCAATTTACTGTGGTGCTTCTTCGTCCTTTTAACAGAGTCAAAGAAATCATTTAGTGACTGGACTTTTTTTTTTTTTTCTTTTGGGTCACCGACAAATCCTAATCTATTATTACCAAGGGGGTCTTCGTCTGGGGGTATATACCTAAACTCACATACACCCTTCATGATCTCATGGACATCTCTACGTTCCTTCTCTTTGTCCCTTCCTTTCCACAACTATGACCCAAATGGTAATTCGGTCGATGGTGTCACCCGTCGACTCAGAGTTAGAGTACTCCTTTGAGATCCTTTACTATGTTTTGTGTTCTAAGTCCTAATGGTGTGGGGGAGTTTTTTTTTTTTTTCTTAATGGTGTGGGTTTCTCGTTCCCTCGACCTTATCGATATATCGTTGACCATTTTCAGTGAACATCTCTTAACCAGGGACCCTCACAATTAACGAACCGTACGTCGTTCGTTCATTTCCTTAGAACATGGATTATTTGGATTATATAAACTATGTACGTTAGCTAGTGTAAATTGTAGAAAGTGTTATACTTTTTTAACAAAAGTTATTAATCATACCTTATTCTACTTTTTATTAGTCTACCCTTTATGTCATTTTTCAAAGAAGACAACTTGAAACATGTTGGTACGGTAATTTTACATTTTATTATTTTTTATTTTATTGATTATGTCATGTTTTTTTCTTGTTCTATTTCCGAAAGATTTATATAGTTGTGTCAAAAACTTTTTCCCCCTTTTGTGTGGGGGATAACTAGATAACGTCATTACTTATTATTGTTATAAATAAAAATTCGGAATTGAAAATGTTTAAACGGTCCCTGAAGTAGTTTTAATAGAAGAAGTATATATGTACAGTTTATCTGTCATATTAGACAGTTAGACAGAAATGAGGAAATATAGTCAAAATTAAAACTTTTTAGAGAAAATATACTTCATCGGGTATTTATGAAACTACCTCTAAGAATTTTTAGATAAAGTGTTGTTTAAGACCTTTAGTATTGTAGTGTATGATGAAACAAAAACCTCTTACTACGATCACCTAAGATTAAACAGAGGTCTCAGTCAAAAGGTGATCTCATAGAAGTGATAAGATGACACGAACCATTAGGGGTAAAAGTAAGACGTTTTATTCTACTTCACCGACTTACTGTCTTTTATAACTATAATAAACTCAGTAACAAAATCTTACTCACAGGTCAAGAACCAGTTTTACTAGTTTTATAAGTTTGTAACTGAAAAACAAAGAAGACCGTAGAAAACAACAAAGAGGACCTTCAGAAGAAGTTTTACACAAAGAACAAAAGGCACATTTATAAGTAAGAAAAGTAAAACACAACATATCAGTTACCGGAAGAGGTGTTAAAAATACACAGTTAGAAGTTAGTACTGAAAATGGTATGTAACAAGTTCCAACTAAGACCTGGAAACGTTTGTAATCAAAGAATAATTGGAGTAGATTTTAAAGTTTGGTTTATTATTTTATATTAAGTCTTTTGTTTAGTAAATCCCGTTTCTTATTTAATACTCAACTGGGAGAATACACATATGAAAGAAAATCTAACGTGTCATAGAGTTTTCAATTGTAATTGAAAGTTTGAAACAGGAATAACACCTGTGTCGAAGTAAACGGACCTTATCAGACAAAGTGACTATGTGAGTGTAAGTCGTCGTAAAAATCATTTAATCCACTATAACTTTTCTTTCTTATCAAAAAGGGGTTTCAAATTATTTTTTTTTTTTTCAGTGTGTAATTTTTTTCTTGAAGGCTTTCACACTTGAGGTATTTTCAAGTCTCTTATAACATTTTCCGTATTTATTCCTAAACCTTAATTATACAAACTAAAAATAGACTTGATGTGATACCAGTGGTTTTTTTTATGACGTGGAGTTTAAAGTGTGAAACAAAATGACAAAATTTAAAGTTTGTGTTTGTTTTTAGACGTTCTCCAGTCTACTTCACTGTTTTAATTGAGTTCAAGACTAATAAAAAAATAAAATAGTAGTAAATAAAGTTTAGACGACAAATTTGTTCCCTTATACATCAAGGTGTCTTCGACCTCATAACTTGATGTAGGATTCATTCGAGACTACTAAGGTTTGGAAATGATTAAATCAAAACTTTGTTTACGTTCATCGACTTAAAAGTATACAACCCCTGATTGACATGTGGAAATTAACGAGACTTAATTGAATGTTCATCTTATGTTCCGAACAATTTTACATTCATTAATTTTTCTTTACTAAACAAAGACCAAGGTCAAATCAACTTCTTTCGTGTAAAGTGGGAGAGAGAGGGTAACATACGTTGGTTTTGCAGGGCCTTTCTTGTGCACCTGGATAATAGACTCCTGAGACTTTTCATTCATTATTGTCCTCCCAACTCCTTCTTTGGGTCTTGTACTTCTTGGGGATTGGGTCACCACTCAAAAGAAGAAAATGAGGAGATTAAGGGGGGTCGGACCTGAATTTCAATCGGACTTTAGATTTTATCATGTTGGTCTTGATTACCATTTTCTGATTTATAAAGGGAGAATTCTAATTCTATACCGTTCCTAGAGATGAGAGTATTGAGGGTAAGTATTAACATCACCTTCATTTTGATAGGGATGAATTTTCTACTCTACTACTATATACGTCTTTTAGGGTTCCTTATATGTTTTTTCGAGGATTATTCACTTAAATCGTTTCAACATTCTATGTTACAGACGAATATTTATAGTTTACATATATATTATCGTTACTTGTTAACCTTTAGTTTTTACAAATTTTCTCGTGAAAGTTACCAAGGGGGGGTGGGGGACGTTTTCTTTCTCCAGATTTAGATTGTGTTGTGTAAGTTTTAAACACACGACTTTTGATATTTTTCGACTACTTTCTTTACCTTCCTCTCGATATAGTACTAGTACCCAAACTTATGAGTTATATCAATTTTAAGTTAAGAAGGAACTTTGACTTTAATTTGATATCTAAGTTGTGTTGAGATTGGTTTTAAGGTCGTCCTTAAAAACGTCTATGTCTGTTTGTATAAAATTTTAAATATTCGTCTCGATTTTCCTTGATTTTATTAGTTTCGTTAAAAATTTTTTTACTTATTTCAACTTCCTAAGCACCGTGAGTCAAAATTTCGATGTCACTCCTTCTATTACACACTAATTGTTTTCCTATCTATGTATTTAGTTACCTTGTTTTATCTTAGGTATTTATTTACGTGTATCCCTCCCGGTGAACAAGGAAGTTGTTTCCACGTCTCTGTCAAGTTATCACTTTGTTATCAGAAAAGTTGTTTATCACAATCTTGTGTACAAGTGGACATACGTTTTCGTACTTAAAGTTGGATTTGAAGTACGGAAAATGTTTCTAATTGAGTTTTACTCAGTACCCAGTTTTCAATTTGATATATCGAAAATTTTAAAATCTTCTTTTCTATCTTTTAGAAATACTGAAATTCGTTTGTCAAACATCTATACTATGGGGTTTTTGTTGAGAAATTTTTAACTGTTCAACTTGAATTACTCTTAAATTTTGTAAATAGACACCTTCCATGTCAATTCTCTTACTTTTCTATTCGATGTCTGGCTTTCTTTTATGAATGTTTAATGTATAGGTTGTTTCCTGAACATAGGTCTTGTATGTTTTTGTTTAAGAGTCAGACAAATCAGCGATTCAACATATGTCGAGAAACACTGGGGTACCTGACGTCGTGTGGTCCGAAGGGACAGGGAGTGATAGAGGGTCTCAAACGAGTTTAAGTACAGGTAACTCAGTCACTACGATGGATTGGTAGAATAGGAGACGGAAGGGGAAGAAAACGGAAGTTAGAAAGGGTCGTAATGCTATAAAAAAGGTTACTCAACCGAGAAGTGTAGTCCACCGGTTTCATAACCTCGAAGTCGTATTCAAGAAGGTTACTTATAAGTCCAACTATGGGAAATCCTAACTGACCAATCTAGAGGAACGTCAGGTTCCCTGAGAGTTATCAGAAGAGATCGTGGTGTTAAACTTTCGGAGTTAAACCACGAGTCGGGGGAAATACCAGGTTGAGAGTGTGGGTATATACCGATGACCTTTTCGGTATCGAAACTGATCTGTCTAGAAACAGTCGTTTCACTACCTACAGAGACAGAAAATTATACGACAGACCTGAACAGTATCGAAAGGAAGGTTCCTCGTTCACAGAAAATTAAAGTACCGATGTCAGTGGTAGGTGTCACTAAAACCTTGATTTCTTTTGATTTAGATAGTGACAAAGGTGTAAAAGGGGAAGATAAACGGTACTTCACTACCCTGACATACGGTACTAGAATCAAAAAACTTACGACTTAAAATTCAAAATTTTCAAAAATATAAATTCTTATATATTTTTGTTTACGAGTTGTAAGTTATTATTTTTCTTGTTTGGTTTAGGTTCCGTTCATCTCTTTCCTTTATTATTACTAATCTCACCTTTAATTACTTTATCTTGTATCTTTTTGTTGTACGTTTTATTTTAATATACAATAAAACTTCTAATTATCTTAACTGTTAGAAAATCGATCTGACCGGTTCTTTTGTCTGATTTCTAACTCCCTTCTCTGAGTTTAGTGATTTTAGACTTTACTTTCTCCCCGTAATGATGACCGGAATGTCTTAAGAAAATTTCCTTATATTCCTTTATGACATTTGTTGATACACGGTTGTTTCATTTATTGGTCACTTTACTTGTGACTTTAGCTGTGTTCTTGATTGTCTTTTAAACTTGTCTAGTTAATGTTCAATTCTCTAGCAATCATTAGTTTTTTGATGGGTGTTTCTTTTTATGTCCGGGTACAACAGAGTGACTACTTAAGATGGTTTATAAATTCCTTCTTAGTTATGGTTAAGAAGTGTCTGAAAGTTTTTTATCTTCTCCCGTGTTATAAAAGGTTGAATAGGATACTTTAATTATAATGGAACTGTGGTTTTAGTCTGTTTCTGTAGTGTTCTTTTGATGTCGGACTTTAAGGAAACTTTTACTACGTTTTAAAGAGTTATTGTACCCGACTTAGGTTGTTGCATGTTTTTTCCTAATATGTGGTACTAAATGGAGTTCTTATATTCCAACAAAATTTTAGGTTTTTAACTAATTATATTATTATATTATTTACTATTTTGGTATACTAATAGAATTAACTACGTATTTTTCGTAAACTGTTTTAAGTTGTGGGGAAATACTATTTTTGTGGGTTGTTTGATCCTTATCTTCCCATGAAAGAGGTGGCTTAATCCTGTGGATGTTTTTCACGCGTCGATTATAACATAAACCCGAAGGGACTACCGAGTCTACCATTCCTTAGAAGGACGTCACACCCTATGGACCTAAGTTAGGGACCCAACCCTTCTAGGGAACCTCCTCCCGTACTGTTGGGTGAGGTCATAAGAACGGACTTCTTACGGGTACTTCTCGAACTGTCCGATGTCAGGTACCCCAACGTTTCTCAGTCTGCGCTGACTCGCTGATTCGTGTGTTGCGACATTCATTGTTACTTTCTTTCTAATCCTTACTTTGTTCTTACAGGTCAGAACACCGAGATAGGTTGTAAAACTCCCTCTAAGATTGGTCCCTTTAATCCGTTGTTTCACTTTACTTTCCGTAGATCTAATCTTTACTTCATTTTGATAGACAAATGTCTACTGTATTGGAACATATCTTATGAGACTCCTTGACTGATGTTTTTAGATAATCTTGGTTATTTGCTTAGTTGTTCCCACGTCCTATGTTTTAATTATATGTTTTTAGTTAACGTGAAGATATGTGAACATTACTTATTAGGTTTTTACTTTACTTCTTTCGTTAAAGTAAATGTTATTGTAATTTTATTATTTTATGAATCCTTATTCAAATTGCCTTATTCAAGTTTTGATTAAAGAATCTTTGACGGTTTGTAACAACTTTCATTAAAATCTGTCGGGTTTATTTGTCTTTCTATAGGGTACAAGTAGTTAGTCTTCTGAATTATAAAAATACTACCCTGACTAGTTTAATTAGATTGTATAAGTTATGTTAGGTGTAGTTAAAAGACCGAAGAAACATCTTTAACTGTTCAATTAGGGTTTTACATATACCTTTGAGTTCTTTGTGTTCGATCTTTTCTGTTTTGACTTCCTGAGTTTGAAACGTTAAAGTTTCGAATGATGTTTTGACGTCATCAGTTCTGTTACACTATGACTGTATTTCTATTTGTATAGTTGTCTTATCTTGACTCTCAGGTTTCATTCAGGAGTATAAATACCAACTCAAAACTGTTCGCACGGTTCTATTACGTCACCCTCCTTCTTTCCAGAAAAGTTGTTCTAACCCTGTTAATCTATAGGTGTACGTTTTCTTACCCGAAGGGTGCACCGTGATCACCATTTCTTGGGAGGACGGTTACGTCCTCTGTATTCTAGGGACCCAGCCCTTCTAGGGGACCTCCTCCCGTACCGTTGGGGGAGGTCATAAGAACGGACCTTTTAGGGTACCTCTCCTCAGACCACCCGATATCGGGTTTCCCAACGTTTCTTAACCTGTGCTGACTTGACTGAATCGTGAGTGTGTACGTTTTTTTACTTAATCCTGGTAATGGAGTGTGTATATGTTTTTAATTGAATTTCACCTAGTTTCTGAGTTACATTCTCAATTTTGGTATTTCGAGAAACTTCTTTTATTTTCACATTCAGAAGTGTTAGAATCAAATCCGTCATAAAGAATTTAGATTATGGGTTTATGTTTGTCGTTTCCTTTTTTGTCTACTCAATAGGAAATAGTTTTAATTTTTGAACACGATGTTTTCTGTGACAGTTCTTTCACTTTTTTTATTGTGATGTTACCCGTTTTTATGAACATTTAGTAGGTCGACTACTCCCCGATATAAAGCCTATATATTTCTTAAAAATATTGAGTTGTCGTTTGTCTGTTGGGTTAAATTTTTACTCACTTCATGAACTTGTCTGTAAAGATTTTTCCACTATATGTCTACTGGGTTTTACGTATACTTTCTACGAGTTATAGTAATCAGTAGTCCTTATACTTTTAGTTTTGGTGTTACTGTATGGTGAAAGTGTGGTTGATCCCATCGATTTTAATTTTTTTTTTTTTTTCTATTATTGTTCACAACAGTTCCTACACCTCTTTGACTTTGGGATAACGTTACGGCCATCCTAACATTTACCACGTCACCGACACCTTTTGTCAAATCGTCAAGGAGTTTTTCAATTTATTTCTCGATACTAGATCGTTAAGGTGATGGTCCATATATTAATTATCTTTACTTTTACATACAAGTGTCTTTTTGAACATGTGTTTACAAGTATCGTCGTAATAAGTATTATCGGTGTTTCACCTTCGTTGAGAATTAAAGTACCGACGTCAGCGGTAGACGTCACTAAAACCTCGGGTTCTTTTATTTCAGACAGTGACAAAGGTGACAGAAGGGTAGATAAATGGTACTTCACTACCCTGGTTTACGTCGGTACTTTAATTTTCTGTGAACGTTTGTTTTATTTATTTATTTTCTGTGAAGGAGGAACCTTCTTTTCGGTACTGTTTGGATCTGTCATATAATTTTTCGTCTGTGTAATAAAACGACTGTTTACAGACACATCAGTTACGATTCCAAAAAGGTAATTAGTACATACCTACTCTCTCAACCTGGTATTTCATTCGACTCGTGGTTTCTTAACTACGAAAACTTAACACCACAACCTCTTCTGAGAACTCTCAGGGAACCCGACGTTGCTCTAGGGTGGTCAGGTAGGATTTCCTTTAGTCAGAACTTATAAGTAACCTTCCTGACTACGACTTCGACTTTGAGGTTATGAAACCGGTGGACTATGCTTCTTGACTGAGTGACCTTTTCTGAGAGTCCGACCCTTTCTGACTTCCGTCCTCCTCTTCCCCTACTGTCTCCTACTCTACCAACCTACCGTAGTAGTTGAACTTCCTGTACTCAAACTCGTTCGAGACCCACAACCACTACCTGTCCCTTCGGACCGTACGACGTCAGGTACCCCAGCGTTTCTCAGCCTGTGTTGACTCCCAGGTCTGACTTGACCTTCGTTGAGATTACAGGTAGTCGTCTACTTACCTATTTGTTCTACACCATATAAGTAAACGACCTTATAATAAGTCGTTATTTTGCCTTGTTGTATAAATAGATACGATGTTACTCGGAGTTTTGGTAATATGATTCACTTTCTTCGGTCTGTGTTTTCTGGTGTGTAACATACTAAGGTAAATACATTTAAAAGGTCTTGTCCGTTTAAATATCCGTCTTTCATTTAGTCATCGATACGTCTCAACCTCTTAAATCCCGTTTTCCCATCACTGACAAGTACTCATATCTCGAAGAAACCCCCAACTACTTTTATAATATTTTAACTAAAACCACTACAAAAGTATTGATACCCTTATGTGATCTTTGGTGACTTAACATGTGAAATTTTTCACTCAACATACCATCAACTTATTAAAGAGTTTTTGATAATAAATTTTTATATGTTAACAATCTTTTATTGAGTTAAAAATTTTTTAACCCGTTTTGTAAACTTGTCTGTTAATCCGTTTCTATATATACCTATTTTATATTTATGTACTTTTCCACGAATTCCGGTAATCAGTGATCCCTTTACGTTTATTTTGTGTTATTCTGTGACGACGTGATGATAGTCTTTCCGAATTGTTTTACTCGGTCTGTTTCGTTCTCACTACTACGCCGTTGAGAGCATACAACGACCACTCTTACGTTTTACCGTAGTGGGGAGACTTTCATATTTCAATTTGTATGTGAATGGTATACTGAACCGTCAGTATGAAGGTTCATAAATGGGACCTGTTTACTTTTGAACACTAGTGTGTCTTCTGACAAGTATCAAATATCGTCAAGGTAAGTAGGTAAGTATTAGTGGTTTTTACTTTTGTTAGGGTTTCAGAAAGTTGTCACCTACCTAATCGTTTGACACCATGTAGGTAAATTAACCTATGACGACGACGACGACGACGACGACGACGACGACGATTCAGCGAAGTCAGCACAGGCTGAGACACACTGGGGTATCTACCGTCGGGTGGTCCGAGACGGTAGGGACCCTAAGAGGTCCGTTCTTGTTACCTCACCCAACGGTAAAGGAGGAGGTTACGTACTCTCACTTTTCACTTTCACTTCAGCGAGTCAACACAGGCTGAGAATCGCTGGGGTACCTGACGTCGGGTGGTCCGAGGAGGCAGGGACCCTAAAAGGTCCGTTCTCACGACCTCACCCCACGGTAACGGAAGAGACATTAACCTATGACACGTCGTTATTTAGACTTATGCGATGACTGTACGCGTTGTTGAACCAACTTGGAATTTCCGTAATACCACTCACTTTCTTCGGGTAGACTTCTCCGGTGTATGACATACTAAGGTAGATATATTGTGAGACCTCTCCTTCCTTGACATTTCCGTCTCTTGTCACCCGCGGTTCCCGATCTCCGACTCCTTTTCGAAACTAGTATTTCCTCGTCGTGCCGTCGAAAGACCCCACTACCTCTACAAGACTTAGGACTAACACTACCACCAATACGTTTAGATAAACACGCAAGGTGGTGAATCGTTACATGGTGTCTTATCAGTTTATATTTTTTTTATTATTTTTATTTTTAAAATTTTATTATTTTCTTTCTTTATGTATTTACATAATATATGTACACAAATAGATAGATATATGCGTGTGTCAGTGACGTTCCAAACAAATCCTGAAACTGGTGGTTATTAAAAAAACTCTATTCATTATAAAAGAAAGACTGTGAAAAGTCTTAAAGACCCGAGGTCACTATTAAATTTTTCAACTAGTTGAACAGTCATAATAATAACAAAATTTGAGAGATGTTTAGTACATGGGTGAGTGACGGATGAGACCTCTTTTCCGAGAGTGATGGGGTTGGGACCACACGGTGAACGAAGACACTAAGACACGAATTTCGGGAATGTGTGTCTCTTCGACGAAGACCTTCGACCTTCATTCACTTGATTTTCCAGGTTCCCTATATTCACCCTGAGACTGTCCTAGACGATATCTACTGGTTTAGGACCAAGTTTGCTAGTTATTCAATACACAATATACACACACGTACGTGCGAGTCAGTGTAGACTGAGAAACGTTCGGATACGTGAATCGGGTGGTCTGGGAAGACAGGTACCCCAAAGAGGTCCGTTCTTATCATCTCACCCAGTGGTACGGAAGGAGGTCCCCGAGAAGGACTAAGTCCCTAGGTTAGGTGCAGAGAATGCAAAAGACGCAACCGTCCGCCCAAGAATTGGTAATCACGGTGTGAAATGGTGAATTTGTTTATGCAGATAGGGGTCACCCTCATTAACCCATTTAAAATTATGTATGACTCATAATCTATTATATTTCCTTAATAAAAATAATAACTATAACATAATTGTTATGACCTCAAGATATTCTTTTACAGAGTACGAAGTCTTTACGTGTGACTTCATAAAGTGTTACCTTGGAATGTTACAGTCATTAAATAAAAATTTATGAAGTTTCTTTTTAAATCTGGTTTATATCGTTTACAATCATTAATCATTTCAACACACTACTTATACATTTCTGAATAGTATAAGAAGAGAGTTAAAAGAATTTACGAACTTTAGAAAGTATTATTTTCCAAAAGTTTTATTTTCACGTGATCTTTTAGGGTCTTTACAACTCAGAGAATCAGGGACTCGGTTACTTGGGAAACGTTAATCTGGGGTGCCAGGCTAGTACCATATACGACTCTACTCAAACTTAGTCCTTTTCAAATCTCATAAAGTCACAGGGAACCTTTGCTTTTACCTTTTCATTCATGGTACAAAATATATCGAGGATGGGATTTTACAATTTTGTTTTTGATCATCCCGATTTTATCTGTAAGTCGACAGGACTTTCGAACCAAAAGGTCTCCGGGATATAGGACGTCTTTGGAACCATTGACTCCTGTAAAGTTCCTCCTGAAGTTAATAGAGAAAAATTCAATCACACTGAACCCACAGTCAGTGAACGTTATCATCTCAGAACAATGTAAGGAACTAGACATTCCAATCTAACATTTCCCGGTGTATCGAAAGTGAAACAAGTGACTTTATGGACGAGACCCTTGGAACTCAGTTGTACATTCTCCAGACTATGGGACTCCGGTGGTACTGTTTCCCGACGTCCATCCACGAGGTTAGTTACCAGGTCGACTCGGGTCGGAAGGACGGGGTACGTTTCCGTGGTCTGTACACTGACTCGACAATCGGAGGTCTGGTTGTGTAGCTGGTCGACTTATGGTGATTCTCTAGAGGTAGTCGTGACATACCTTATCAAAAATCTTATTGGGTCGGTACACGAATCAGCGAGTCAGTACAGATTGAGAAACACTGGGAAACCTGACATCGGACAGTCCGAGGAGATAGGTACCCTAAAGGATCCGTTCTTATGACCTCATCCAACGGTAAAGGAAGAGGTCCCTTAGAAGGGCTGGGTCCCTAGTTTGATTACTGAGGTATCAGAGGACGTAACGTCCATCTCAGAGATGGGTGACTCAGTAGTCCCTTCAGGTTATTTTATTTTATTTTCTGTGACGTATAAAAATGACCACCGGTGGCTTCTTGAGGTTCGACTCTACACGACACGACACGACACGAATCAGAGAGTCAGCACAGACTGAGAAACGGTGGGGTACCTGACATCGAGTGGTCCGAGGAGACAAGTACCCCTATGAGGTCCGTTCTTATGACCTCACCCAACGGTAC
This sequence comes from Capra ibex, assembly GCA_006410555.1. Taxonomy (NCBI): domain Eukaryota; kingdom Metazoa; phylum Chordata; class Mammalia; order Artiodactyla; family Bovidae; genus Capra; species Capra ibex. The sequence continues at coordinate 18,265,153 of SJYO01007492.1, forward strand.
GAGGTCCCCTAGAAGGGTTGGGTCCCTCACTTAGGTCCAGAGGACGTAACGTCCGTCTAAGAAATGGGAGACTCGGTGGTGCCTTCGGGTACGGGACAGGTTTAAGGACTGGGTGTTTTAATACTCCACTCCATTATTTCACTATTAACAAAATTCAGTGACTTAAACCCCCGCAAACGATACGTCGTTATTAATTGTCTTTGTCCTTTGGTTTTCCACACTGGTTACAACATGTCCTCACCTACGTTAAAAATTACCTCGGACTATGAAATTCTGTTTCTTCGGAGAACTGATACACGTGTTTTACGTTCTGGAACCTTTCTTGTACATGTCCATTCCTCAGAGTTTCAAATTCAAAATTCGAGGTGACACAGTGTTATCTAGGTCCTGACTGACGGGTCCCAGGACGGGGTCCTGTTACTGGAAATTTCCCACGTTTCAATTAAAATTATACGGCCGGAAGAACCGTACTTGTTTTTACCACTCTCCGTCTTAAGGTTACAGACCCTAGAACTGTGGGAAGGGACCAGGTACCGGAGATGATTCTCTCAGGACACAGGATTCCTCATCCCCTCTCCATCACGCCTGGGTAAGTAAGAGGGTTCCGGGACGACGGTGAGTTTATAACTGAGGTCGTAAAACCGCAGGTAAGGATCTCCGGGATATTCAGGAAGGTTCAGACATAAAACTTACAACTTTTTTACAAGGAGTGGGAGGTTGGAACGGAGACAAAGTTCTCGGGTGTAAGGTTCATAGTAGGAGTCACTCAGTGGGTCGGGTCTGTAGACGTCTAGTCGGTACTCGAGAGGAGGGTCGAATGAGGGGTGTAACCTAGTGGTCACCTCTCAGACCGAGGGTTGTCACGAACGTCAGTTGGAGAAGAGAGGGACAAGGACGAGGGTGACCAGTAAAAACCACGACGGTAGAGAGTGTCGAGGAGGAGTCTCCACAAGTCGGAGGGAGGATTGTTAGATAGGTTAGGTCCTAGAAGGGTTGTTTCCAACTTAGAAGGGTTGCGTCCCTACCTTGGGCCCAGAGGCCGTAATGTCCACCTAAGAAGTGACAGACTCGGTGGTCCCTTCGGGATCCGATAGGTTATGATTACGTTTAGAGTGGTCCGAGACGATAGTCACAGACGGTCATGGGTGTGAGACTTTCGGTCTGGGGAAAATGACCTCAAGTTCCTAGAGGTACTGGATTGGAGCTTGGAGATTAGTGTCGGACGGGGGTTGAGGAAGGAGAGGTTGACGAGGAAATCTCCTTGTGAAGTGAGAGAGTGGTCAAAGGAAGGTACTTAACGTTACGACGGGGAGTAGTTCGAGGAACCTTGGATCAACGTCGGAAGGGAGTAGAGTCTTCGTAGACGTCTTGGGTATGAGAGGTTAGACTACTGGAAAGAGACACCGGGGAACGGGACCCGTCCCACAGAGGGTATTGAACACTGTGAAATCTCTTAAATATTCGACTTAAACAGGGTCAGTGAGGTAGGGAGACTCGGTAAAGGAGGAGACACTTAACCCTATTACAGGTGTGGTTTCTTTAGACTTTCACTTTTCACTTTCCCTTCAGCGAATCCTCACAGGCTGAGAAACGCTGGGGCACCTGACATCGGGTGGTCCGAGGAGACAGGTACCCTAAGAGGTCCGTTCTTATGACCTCAGCCAACGGTAAAGGAAGAGTCTGGGTCCCTAGCTTGGGTCCAGAGGGTCTAACGCCCGTCTACGAAATTGGAGACTCGGTAGACCCTTCGGGTTTCTTTAGACTCTTAATGTTATTCCCTTCGGATCACTCATCCGTGACTCATCACTCATGACTAACTCGGTTCATAGAGTAAAAACATGTCATAGAGTAAATTAGGAGTGTCGTGAGTTTCGCCTTATCCGATGGTGTCGGGATAAATTGACTCTTCCTTTGATCCCACTTCGTGGAACGGATCGAACGGAAAGTAACCGGAGGGACCGTCTGGAGGAACCGTGACCAGTCGTGTAGGAGGAACGGACGAATCAACAAAGGACTGAATTGAGGGTTGTGTCTGAAAAATAACCCGTCCCTACTGTGGACAGAACGTGACCCAAACCGTAAGTCATTCGTGACTCATTTATGAGCGACTGAAGTCACTAGACACTTACTTATGTGGACCGCCGGCCGGTTGTTGTCTCGGACCTAGGGTCGAGAACCGAGAAGAAGTGGACGGGGTGGGGTCCTCCCAGGACACGTCCATTATACGAATCATGTCCAAGACCGTGTGTCGTCTGTGAGTCATCGTACCTCGACGACGACAACCCGAGTTTCCCCTCAATTAAAAATTTCTGATGATAAAGTCACCACAGAGAGTTCCGTCAGGTCGGGTCCCAGCCGAGGTCGTCCGAATCCCCTCCCAAACCTTTATTTGTCGGTCATGTCTAGTTCCCTTGAGGACAGGGTAGAAGGGGAGGACCCTCTTTTCTTCAATACGAGGACAGAAACAGGATAGTCCCCTCTGTCGTGGTGGGTTGAGCTCTTGGGGTTCGAGAAGGGGTTACGCCTAGGGTCGCTGGAGTCCGGGGTCGGGGGAGGTCGGGTGGCTCCTTCGAGGGCCTTGGCTCCACGGAGGAGTGGGTGGGAGCGTGAGGGTGGCCACGTTGATCGTTGGATCGAACTCGAAGGACCCGAGGACTAAGGGCGAGGAGCGTCTACAGGTTGGGACTTGCCCAGTGACGGAATCGGAAAGACTGACGAGTCACCCGACACCTCAGACCTCGCGGTTTCTACATCCGGAAGCGGTCCGCGGCTCCGGCACTGACTGACGGGACCCAAAGGTCGTTCTTCGCTCGACTTCTTGGTCCCTCTTCTCCTTGGAACCTTGGGGTGAGATTGAAGGTGGCGGACTCTTAGCAAGACTCAAGATACTTTCTACTGCAAGCTTGGATTGCCTCCGGGGCGCCGGAGAGACCCTCGATCCTCGCTCAGCAAAGAGGAGAGACCCGGCGCACACATGTGTCCTCACGTTAAAGGCGTCTCGGAGGTGGCATCCAGTCGGCTCTGGTGAAGTTCTCTACTCTTCGTCCTCATCCGGGTCACCCTTTTACCTTTCCTTTTCTCTAGGTTCCAGGGGACTACCCACCTGTTCAGGGACGTGGTGAGACCTAGACAAAGGACTACTAAACGGACGCTCCTACTTGATTTTATTACGGGAACCTTAGATACTTCGAGATCCATAAAATCTCTCACCCGTTGTGGCCGGGTATTCGTCGGAGGGATCCGGATCGAACTCCTGGTAGTCCTTGGGTTTTGAAGTCTCGTAGGTCATATCTAGGGAGGACTTTGGTTCTCTAGAATTCAAGTGGAGCTCACTCCTACTCCCGTCTACGACTCCTCCCCCACCGATCTTGGGCCTTACTCTCTGGAGCTCCGTAGGCTTTTGGACCTCACCCTCCGTCCTCTCGCGTCGGAACTTCGTGTTCGTTCAAGTGTGAAGATCTTCGAGGCGAGTGAAAGAGGGCGGAAGGAGAGAGGAAGGATCCATTGAAAGGAGAAAAGAAAAAGGGAGAGAGAGGAAGGAACAGAAGTAACGGACAGAGCTCGGTAGAGAGAGAACGGGGTAGAAAGAAGAGAGCGAGGAAGAGTGGCGGGGGGTGAAGGTCGAGAGGGAGTGGGAGAGTGAAATATTGGTTTGTCGGTTTGGGGAAAGGTTAATTTCACCTTAATCCGTTGAGTTAGTTTAATCAAGGGATAATTTCGGGAAGAAATAATTTGGCAAAAGAACAGGACGATAATTCAAAGTGGCGGACCGCCTTGAGCTCAGCCGGAGTCTTCAAATGGAACCCTTCAGCGGCCGGGTCGGATCCCCTCCCCCGCGCGGGCCAAAGAGCCTCTCCCCCTCAGTGGGTCGACCCTCGACCTCCCTGCGCCCTCCGGCCTCCTCCCCCAGCCGGGCCTCGGCGATTAAAGGAGGCGAGGCGATTTCGTCCCTTCCTTTTTCCCCACGCCTCACTCCTGACTCCAACCCGACCTTTCGCGCAGGAGTGACGGCGAGAGTCTAATGTGACGGATCCCGCTTCTGTCGTGGGGCGGTGGGGTGGTGGGGTTTTATTGAGGGTCCGGAGACCGCCTTGTGCTAGAATCGGAAGGGCGGGGCCAGCGGACCAACACGGATCGGATGCCAAGCAAGGTTTTGGGTCGTCCCTCCGCGCGCCGCCCGCGGGTCTCTTGTCCTCGGCCCGGCGGTCGGAGCGTCCTAAGGTCTCTGTCTCTCGTGACCGGTCTGCTGGGGCGGCGGCGGGCTCGCCCTCGACCTCCCTGTGGTCCGGGGTGCGCTCGTCGCCCGCGGCGAGGAGGACATCCCGGCTCGCGTGCGGAGAGGGTCCGCGCCGACCTTCAGAGGAGCAGGTCGTGGGGGCTCCCAGCATCGTGGGCGGCCTGGAGCCGGTTCGAAGAGGGTCCGTGGCGCCGAGGGCGCTCTTTAATTCTAAAAAGTTGGGCCGGCGGCCTCTTCGCCCTGCCCTAAGCCACGACAAAAGAATCTTTTATTGTAAATAAAGATCGAGTACAGATACGTTTCCTTTCGTGTTTCACTCGGTAAGAGACATCGTCGCAAAAGGCGACGGCCGGGAAGCCGGCTGCACAAACCGCTCAGGCCCCTCCGCCCCTACCCGAGGTCGCCCGCCGAGACCGAGTCAGTGTGCAGTGAGGCAAGGACGAAAGCACGCGTGGAACTGGCAAGGAATCCCTCTCTGGCCGGCGTCCGTTCCCCCCGCCCACCCGTCCTAAGCAGAGCTTAAATGCTATATAAAGTAGATATTTTGGACTATTCATGTTTCGCGCGTATCAGATTAAAAAAGGCAAAACAGGAAAAAAAAAAAACGAACAAAAACTTATAAAAAGTGCAATTATGGCTCCAGTGGATGTCTAATGTTAATTATTGAATCTTAAGGTAAAATATTGTAATATGTGACCGAACATATATATACATATCAAATATATATCTAAATATGTATATATTTTTGAGTGTGACGTGGTTCCTTTGGGTACGAATAGCCGTATTCGTTGTTTCTCTCGCTGTTTATGGCGTTGCTCCTTTCACGTGGAATCTTAAAGGAAAAAAAAAAAAATGTTAACTATAGCTATATATACACACAGGGTTTCTGAGCTGAGTCACGGTTCTCTAAATATGTAGGATTTAAATATAAACAATCTTATAAATTTGAAAAAATTCCTTTCCCCTCTGTGTATTCTGTCTGACAGGACGGTAGGTAAAAGCTCGCGCTCGTCCACCCTGCTCGTATCTCTGTCCTCTCCGTCCTCGACCGCGCCGCCGACGTCGCAGACTTAAGAGTTCTTAAGGACCGGAAAGCTTCCCGACTCTCGGAACTACTCCCCCAGCCCACCTCCTAGACCCGCCGCGTAGGGGAGGCTCTTGTAAACGTGGGCTTCGACGAGGAGACGACCCGAGAGGGTGGGTGACAGGTTTTGTTTTGACTTTTGGTGGTACCTCGCTCTCCTGGGATCGCCCCGCGTCTCTCGCGTGGTCCAACTCCGGACCGGCCGCCGGGCGCCCTTGGTCCGACCTCAGGGACAAACCCCCGGCTGCCGGGATGACGAAGAGTCCCCGCGGCAACTGGTACCCGGGCATGTCCGGCGGCGGCATCCACCCGAGGAACACGTGTCGTCGCCGCCGCCGGCTCGCCAGCGCGTACTCTAGCGACTTCCGCATCAGGTACCCGCCCGCCTTCGGCTCCCACCCGTGGTCCGGTCGCCACCTCATCCCTCGGTACTTCCGGTCCGGCGCCGACACGCGGCGGCGGCGGCTCATCCGGTCCGCGTCCCCCGACTCCGGCTCGCCGCGCGGGTCGCCCATCCGCGGCCGCAGCCGCGGCTTCACTGACCGCAACCCGACGTCACCGCTCTTCCGGCTCGCCGACGAGTCGCTCGGGTCTCGGGGCCCGCGGTACCGCGGCCGGTCGTTTCCAGACACCACGCCTCCACGCCGCCCCGGGCGGACGTCGCCGCGCCCCTCGGGGCCCGGGGGCCGCCGGCGCCGCAGGTGCGCCGGACCGGTGCACAGCAGGCGCCGCGGATGGCGGGGGTGACGCCGGAACAGACCCCCGTGCCACCCCGGCTCCGGCCGGCGGTCCGGGGGCGCCACCACCAACTCGTGGACGAGCTACCGGACGTGGTGCAGCGGCGGCGTCGGGACGTTGTGGTCGAGGTCCTGCGGGGAGGACACCGGGCCCTTCTGCGCGCAGTTCTACAGGTTGCCGCAGGCGACGGCACCTGGGCCCGGGGGCGGGTCGGGACCGCGTCCGCTCCGGAGGCGGAGAAGAAACAGCCGGAGCCTTGGCCTAAGACTTGGGTTTCCCGACCGCCTAGGACCCGACAGGAGGAGCGGCGGTGGAGGCCCCGGTCGTGACGGACCCGTCGACGGTGGACGGAGGAACCTCCGGGCCCGGTCCCCACTGGGGCTTTTCCTGAGCGGCAGCGGCAAGAGGCTCGGGCTCGGACCGGCGTGGAGACCCCTGCTACAGGGTCCTGGGCTCAGGCGCGGCAGCCCACTATTCCCGAAAGGGCCGACGCCGACGCCCGACGGACCCGCCGGACGGACTTCGTCGCAGAACCCCTTGTTCAGTTTGAAGACATTGAACCGGAGATCCTCCCCTCTTTCCCCATACATTCCTCCCCAATCGTGCCTTTATTGGCGTGGGACACCGTGGACTCGGGAAACCTAGAGTCGAAGGAAAGGGAGACTCGGGGTGTTGGGAGTAAGTGACCCGAGGTTTCGGGCAGAAAAACGAGGTCGTAAGGAAGGGGAGACTTGAGGATATCCGGATCGAGAGAAAGGTCCGACAGTCTCGTGTCAGAGAGACATGGGTCTTAGGGTTGGTGGATACGGGACATTTGAGTTACAGGTCACTGGGAGAAGGATGCTGACACGGATTGTAGAAGTGAGAAGGATCAGAACGAGACGAGACCTCTTCACCGGACTGGGTCTCAAGTTTTTCGTCGGTTGTGTTGAGCGTGGACATGGTGGTGCGACATTTCTTCCGGAGTGAGATAGGGACACTAAGGTTCTCGGTTCGGTCGGGGCCCACCAGAGACCGGGACCTGTCGTGTCGGACATTCCCTTCCATGAAACCCGCAAATATTCTAAGGTTCGAAGAGATGTCCGTTTTCATCTCGGAGGCAAAATTAGGTAGGAAAGGTTTTAGTTCTCGATTCTTCAAGAAGGGAGGGTTCGACCTTCCACTCTGTGAGGGACGGGCGGTGGGGGGGTTGGGGCCGGTTTAAGGGTCGGGATGGTTTTGTCGGATTCCTCAGAGTTTTTCTCATCCCGACCTGACCCCCATCTCTCCCTTCTCCTTTCCCCTAACTCTCTTCCCTCTCTCGCGTATGAGACTCTTTTCCCTCTGCTCACCCCTTTCTTCGACCTTTTTTCCTCATCCCACCAACTAGCCCCTTGTGACCCTTGTCTTCTTTTCCTTAGAGCGGGCCCCTTGACTCCCCAAATTTTCCTTAAGCCGCAGTTATGGATCTCTTTTTGTTCGCCCCTCCCCCTCCTCTAAACCTCTGTCACCTTAAAGACTTCTCTCAACCCTTCCTCTCCCCTGCTCCCGCCCCTCCCCCCCCCCCCCCCGCCACAACCCTTAGACGCCGTGCACCTCTTCACGACTTTCTTCCTTTTCTGTTCTGCGCACCCAAAAGCGCGTCCCCTATACTGGGTCACTTGATTGGTTCCTTCGACCCTGTAGGGACGCAAACCCATCTCCGCTATTCTAATTTTGGAAATGAAACCCCGGACGCCACCCTCTTTCCTTATTTCTCGTTTACGAAGTCTTTCCCCTCTTTCCTCTCAAAACACACAAATTCGGGGTTTAATCCTCAACCCACGCGCCGGTTGAGGTCGTCAACCCCGTAAACCTCTTGCCCTAAGATGAGAAAGTCATGGCTCTAGTTCAGGGATTCCGGAGCGTGGGGACCTGGGCAGGGACGAGGGGAGAGGAGTGGACTCGAGGGGCGCGGGCGACGCGGCGGGGGCCAGGGGCGCCCGCAAGGACGAGGGCCGGGGGGCGGCAGCCGACGCGTGTGTCTCGGTTTCTGGAGCATCCGGCCAGCGCCGCCCTACTACGGTAACCGCCGCCGGTCGCGGTCCGGGAGCCGCCACGGCATCTCGTCGACATTGAGCGCGCGGAGCAAGAGAAGGACGCGGACAACGGACGCGTCGCGGTGGACGCGGCGGTACTGCGCGACCGCGAGCCGCTACTCGCACGTGAACCGCGTGTCCGTCAGGAAGGTCGCCGTCATCGCGAACACCGGGAACTCGCGTCTGTGGTGCGGCACCAACGCCGTCGCGCGCGTGAACCCGCAGGCGCCCATGAAGAGGCGTCGGGCGTTGTCGTCGCCGCCGCGGGCATCGTTCGGCGGGCGGTGCGAGTGGCCATCGCTTCGCCGCCGGCGGCGGCGGCGACGTTGGCTGCGGTGGCTTCGGTGCCCGCCGGGGCAGCGACAGCGGCGGCGTCAGCGGCGCGGCCCATGCGACCCGTCGAGTCTCGCGTCGAGGTACCGTCCTGGACCGCACCTTCTGGCACCCTTCTCTCCTCTTTGAACGCCACTCCTCGCGTACCACGTGATTCGATTTCGCGTGGGAACTCCTTAGGTCCAAATCCCTCCCCGTATAGCCGTCGCCTGTCAAACCGATTGTCCATGGTTTAACGACCCTCCTCAACGAAACCTCGGAGGAACATTTACGCGTCGAGGAAGTGGGGTGAGGGAAGTCTCAAGAAGAATATTGAGTAAATGCGTGACACACAACTAAAGTAAACTTAGTCATCAAGGCGACCCCTTTTTTCGAACTTTCAGTGACCAAGTCTACTCACATTGCACCCAAAAAAAAAAAATTATGGGGGTTTGAAATCGTATTGACTCCAATCATCCCACCTCTTCTTACAAACTACCCTGAGCCTAATCTCTCTTTTTAAACTGGGTTATTAATCTGACTACGGTTCTGGTTTTATCCTTTTAGGCCTCGCTTTGCAAGCCAAAACATCTTCCCACTGCTCCTCCCTCCATGATTTCGTGTCTCTAGTCGACCACCCCGACCTTGTCAAAAGCAACCACTCTCCACTTACTCTCTCTCTCTTTTTTTAGTTCTTATCTTTTTTTTTTTTTTTCGAGATCCTTCCGCTCCTATGTTTGAGTCCCCGTTTCAATCCGGGTCCCCGGGTCCCTGGGCACCCTTACACCCCCGAGGTTTAAGGTTCCATGCTCGGAGGTCTCTCATTCTCTTTTACCAAGACCTCGACTCAAATCCTCCGGACCCTTACTCCTAATTTCTCTTTTAAGTCTCGTTCTTTGAAGAAAAGTCATCCGTTTGGGTGTGGTTTCTAATCGTACTCTCCGCTCTTTTTGTCGCTCTTTGTCCACTATGACCCCAGACCCTCTCTCCACACAGGCACTTTTTTTCTTGGGAGTCCGTATCCGACCCGACCTTTAGCTCATTTTTGATGTTCAAAAATCGGAACATCAGACCTCATCAGCCCCTCTTTTTTCATAGAACGTCTTCAATCCATGACATCTTTTCTCGGAAAAGTGACTTGGTGAGTGGGTCGGAAGGGGAGGGGAGGACCAAATCCCTAGGTCAGCAGTCTGTGCGGGAGGGGTAGGACCCCGGGGCGCCCTGGGGCGAGCCCTCGTCTAAAGGGTTCAAGACCAGAGCCTCAACCCGAGCACCCTGAATCTTGCCGGGCTCGATCGTCCTGGCTCCGCAACCCTCAGCGGAGACCTTGCCCCAAAGCCTCTTGTGTCCTCAGGGGGGACGCGGAACCGGAGACTTCCGGGTTCTTCCGGGTTGAGAATTCGGAGGCGGCGCCGGAGGAGATCCAGGACCCAAGGGCCGGACTCGGGTCCTGGCCTAGGACCACAAAGGCGCGTTCTTAAGACCTGGGGCAAGGTCGCTCGCGACGCAGAGGGGAGTCCGGGGAGCTCGGTGCGTCAGGGATTTCGGTCTCACCGGGCCCGAAGCAGTTGTCCCTGCCTTCCGGACTGGCGCAGGGGGGGCGGGAGGGACTCCGGGAGTTGATGGACGGAACCCGAGCCCCTAGGAGGAGGCGCCCGCGACGCGCGGAGGGTCGAGGCGGGCGCTGCGACCGCGAGAGCCGGAGAAGGGGAACGGGGGCCGGGGACTAGACTGGTGCAGTGGGAGGAAGTCAGTGGTACAGGCTTGAAGGCCTGGGGGAGACTTGCGACGCGTCAAGTTGGGAAGGCAGCCTTTAGCCTCGGCCCCCTGGCAAATCCCTAGCTGACCGACCTTGGGCGCTGGGCCGGGAGCAGCGCAGGGAAGCGCCTCGCGCGGCATGCGACGCGTGTCGGCCCGGGGTCAACGGGCCGCGACGGTCTGAGAGTTACTCGGCGAGCGGGCGAGATAACAACGAGGAATCCCGAGGTAATCTGTCTTAACCTGTTGTTACACCGCGGACGGTAACCGGTCCCCTCCGTCTGCCGCGAGACTAACCGGCCCGGGCGCAGGGCCCTCGGGGCGTAAGATGTCACAGGCTTTCTAAGCTTTGAGGTTTTCGAAGAGACTCGCGGAGCCCCTCCCCTCCCCCGCGCGGTCCCTTCCTCACCTTTTTTCACCCGTTCCTCCTCGCAACTTTTATGGCACTGTTCATCAAAGGCACACGGGCTCTCGCACACTTAACGCGGATTAATGGCACAGGCCACGCGGAGATGCATCTGCACACATTGGGAAGCCAAAGACCCCGCGCCCGAGACGACGCGGCGAGAGTGATCGATCCCCGCGAACCGTTCCGGCTGTAAGGGTTCATCGGGACCGTCGGCCCCCGCCCTACCCCCGTCCACTGTTAAGTTAATAGCGCCGGCCCCACCCCCCCACCTTACCCTCGTGCCCCCACCTCTTCCCTCCCACGAGTACCGTATTTACGGTCCTGCTAAAAAGGACGGAAATAGAGCGAGACAAAGCCGAACGAGGGTTCAGGCTGCGCAAACCCCATCAACTCTGTGAAAAAAGAGGGAAACGGCGGAAATTTTGCGTCCAAGAAATAAAATTTTCGGGATTATGCTATCCGTAGTGCCGCCCATTCACACCGAACTGCCAAAAGCAAAAATCTTTCCCCGGCGCTCTCTTCTTTACTCTAACGCGAAGGACAGCCGCGGGCGGCTCGGTCACGCGAGACGCGGAAAGGGGAGGGTCGGGGGGATGGGGCAGAAGACGGGGTAGAACGCGAAAAAAGGGGAGCGGAAACGTCGTAGGTCTATGGAAAAGGCACCACCACCCCAAGAAAAGTAGCAATAAAATTGTTTGTCAAACTAAAAGAAAAAATTTGCTTTCATTTTTCACCGGAGAGGCTGAGGGGTCTAAGGGAAGTTGCGTCCTGCGTGTAGTCAGACAGATAGGAAGGCCAGGCCTCTGTTCCAGCGGCGGCCGGGGGTTCTCATCAAAATTGAAACCAGTGTGAGAGGGCAGGACTGCAGTGCCGAGACTCCTTGTCGTGCCACGCGACTCCATTGTCCAAAGCCTAAAACAAAGGGAAAACTTACCGTTGTAGACCTTAATTACGGCGCCAGGAGCGCGCCCTAGCGAAGCCCAAAAAGATCGAGACTGAGAACGGCAAAGAAAAAGAGCAAGATTACAAGAGAGTAAGAAAAAGAAAAATGAGGCTTTCATTTCTTTTAAGTAAATTAAGTACTCGTTTCTTTTTACTTAACGGACAGCAAGAGAGAGGTGAGGGCTGGTTCGCAAAGGCGCAACGAAAAAGTTTGAAGGTCCCGGGGGTCCGAGACCGGGCGGCAGGACCCGCGCTTCTAAGCCGGCCCCGGGAGGCCTGCGTCGGGAAGGGTGGACCTTCCAGTTGACGACGGTCGCGTCGGCGGAGACTCGGGCCCCGACCCGTTGACCCCACCCTTCCGGTCTGCTCGGCCCAACGGCGGCGTACGGTCTCTTGCGCGTTCAAGGAGGCGCTTCGGTTCGGCCCCTGGGGCCGTCCCCTCCCCGACCACGCGCCTTCGCGGACCGTGCATGGGCCTCTAACGAAGGTCTTTCAACTGGTCCGGGCGCGCGCTGTACGAGTCGGGAACTGCCAGAAGCTATTACTATCTTTGGCCCGACAAGCGGGGATCGTTTAATGTGAGCGACCTCGGACTCTCGCTTTCCACAGTCGGACGCAACCCAGAGGGCGAGACTCACTCCCATTCCCTCACTCAGGCCCTATAGACAGGACGTCCCCGCATCCTGGGTCTGGGGGTGGAAGGTCGTGGAACTCCAATACTCCAATTCCTTTAGACACGCAATTGACGTGGGATCGTCCCGCCGCCCCCCACCGACCTCCTCTCTCTTCTCTTAGACCGCGGACCTCGGTCCGCGGAGGGTCTCGAGGGAACCTATTTCAAAAGCTCAGTAAAATTTGGGGTTTGCTTTTCTTCATATCTGCAGGCGGATCAAACCCTCCGCGTCCGCCCCCACTCGCAACTCCGGGCCGGCGATACTCTAAGGGGGGTGAGGACAGGGTTACTAGGACACCGTAGGTTCCCAGTTCGGTGTCCCAAACCCCAGGGGCACAAAATAGGGCGACCACATCTCCCTTAGAGTAAAGGAATTCTACCCCTCTCTGTGTCGGACCAGGGGACGAGTTGGTCTCCTTTGGACGGAGGGATCTCGGACCGGAGAGAGGAGCGTAAGTGTTGGGTTGTCCAGACCCTGGTGTTGGAAAAGAAAACTACAGGGACTCCAAGACTACAGGGGGATACGAGTACACTCACGTACACAGTACCTTCCTCAGTCTCATTGGCAGGAGGCCGCTCCACCGACATGAGTGTGGAGGTATCCGGTGAAGCCTGATCAGGACTAAACTTGACACGAGAGTCTCCCCTCGTCTGGCCTTCACCGAGTAACCTGCACCGACGGTTCCCACCCCTTTCGTCCCGGTCTAACTCCGTAATCCTCCATACGGGGATTGCGTGCGACCTCATACCAAAGTGTCGACCTGTGTGTTAGACGTGCACACTGGAGTAAGACGTGTTCAGAACCTGTGTGGGACTGTAGACTCGTGGAGTCCACCACTACCACCAAATCAACGAATCAACACAGGTTGAGAACACTGGGGTACCTTACATCGGGTAGTCCGAGAAGACAGGTACCCTAAAGGGTCCTTTCTTCTGACCTCACCTAACGGTAAAGGAAGAGGTCCCCTAGATTTGCGTAGAGGCTGCGACGAGAGGGTGGGGTCTCCTGGGGAAGGCTTTCAAACTACCTGAAGTGTCGGGAGAGTATTCGTACAAGTGTAAGACTCTGTAGGTGAGCCACACACTGGAGAGTGGGTCTCCAGGTGTCTGAGGGTGGGTGCACTGACCTGTGGATCTGGCCTCGTATTCGTGAACACGGACCGAGCAGGTGCCTGGATTGTGATGATGTCTCGGGTCGCCCGGCGGCGTGGGACCCGTCTCTTTCAGTCTGGAGACCCTGTTTACTCCACTCCTCTCGTCTTTCGGGCGGAAGTGTGACTAACACTTTGTGATGTGTGAGTGAGTGCGTACAGGAGAATCGAGTTTGAGTAAACGTGTGTGTCAAGACGACACGGTTCCACACCCCCGGGGCCCACTCGCGAGACTCGTTGCTTTTAGATGGCGAACGTACAGACTCTGACCGGGGGTTGGAAGCGAGGGCGGGTCCGTCACCACCCCATGTTTCCCTGCCGGGACCACCCCCGGGTCCCACTCCGGCCCCCACCCCCGACATCCTCCGCCCCTCCCCCGACCCCTGCCCCGCACCACCGCGACTCATCCTCGGCCCGGCCCCTGCGCCTACCCCCTGGGCCCTCCGTAACTGAAAACGCGACAAACGGGAGCCGGCGCCTCGCTCGTCCGCGGTAGACAAACGGCCGACGCCGCGCAGGGCAAATTAATGGGAGGGCCGTCGGATTATCTCTACTATAATTTGATTTAGAAAGACTGTAATTTTCATTAATAGGGGTTTAGTCCCCGAAGCCCTGCCTTAGCGGGGAGGACAGGGACGGGGAGGGGACCGGCGCGGTCTAAGGCAATCAAACCGACTTTGAGGAATGGCCCTTCCCCCGCGCCCCTTTTCTCCCTTCCACGGAAACCCTCTTCCTCAGATGCGGCCGGCGGGGTTCGTGCGACAAAGGTCGTGTTGTTGTCTGCGAGAACACGTATGCTGGACGCGTACCTATGTGTGTGTGGACATATGCGTGTCTGTGTTGCTGTTGTAGAAGGAGGTCAAGTTGAGAGTTCGATGCAAATAATTCCGACAGACGGTGCACGTGGGAGTAAACCTGTCCCTCTTCGCGTCGGACCAAACGTCAGAGCCAGGGGTTGGGGATTTTACCAGAAAAACGCACCAGCTCCGGAGCCTAGACCGGATCCGGTCCTGGTTTATGGATCTATGTCCAAACGTCGGTGGTTCTGGGAGACGGTAGCACCGCGAACTGAAGAGGCCGCGAGCAGGACACTCCCCGGGATGCGGAGTACGAAGGAAGTGTACGCAGGCATTCAGTGTGATGGAAGACGGAGACTCTTCGTTCAGGACAATAGGGTGAACTGTCCACTCTTCTGTCTGAGTCTCTCCACTCCACTGAACAGGGTGCAGAATGTTGATCATGCCCTGTGTCGTCTTAAGCTTGAGCACACATGGTCCTTTCGGCCTCAGGTCCAAGGCGGTCTAAGGTCCGCGCCGGAGAGCGATCCGTGCCACCTAAAGACCCGGACTCCGGGAAGAGCCTTGGGAATGGGACCGCGGGCGTCCTGGCCGGAGAAGGGTCCGAGAGTTGAGGGGGTCCCTTCCTCACTTGGTCTCTGGATCGACGTCCGCCTCCCTCGCTCCCGTGGGTGCGCCTCTCGCGCCGGCCTTGGGGTTCCGTCTCGGGGTCGGCGTCGGGAGGAGACCAAGTTCGGGAACGGAGGCGTCCAGCGCGGGTCCTCCCGTCGGCGGGGAACGGCGGACCGAAGGACAGAGGTGTAGGAAGAACAACTCGCGTAGACTCGGACCCTGTTTGCGCGTCTGTCACTGCAAGTAGTGGGAGGATGAACGAAGATCAAAACTCACGGATGACACATGGCGATGAGACGATTTGCGAACCACACACGATAGAACGAACAAGGCGTCAGGAACCCCCTCCACACTGCACGGCGGAAAGGCCTACTCAGCCGGCTCCAAGGTTCCAAGTCGCTCCGCTGTACTGAACGGGTCCCGACATCACGACGACTCGGGTCTCCTTCTGGCCGTGGGTCTAGACTGAGGGTGAGGGTCCGCAAAAAGAAGAGTGGAAGTCGAGACCCGACCATCCCAGTCTGGACCCCCGAAAGTCAGCTAAGGTAAGATGAGTTGAGCGACCAATAAGTGCCTTTGCATTGTAACCAGTAGTAAGTAAAGTAATTATAGTTCGTGGAACATACACGGACCGGGACTCCTGACCTCTATTCAGTTGACGCTACCCGGGAATTTCTCAAGTAACCGGTTGACACCTGGGTCAGTGGATTGTTACTGGAGTGTCCCTCATCTCCCGACTCCACACTCACCCGTTTCTTCCCAGTCTCCTTGGAATACTTCTTTCCCTGGGAACTACGTTCTGAAATCCAAAGGTTTTACCTTTGTAATAACGGACAAGACTATTCATTTTGTAAAATCTGTAAAGTCGTTTCACATAGACCTTATAAAGACACACGGATGTAAATGTTTTTATGTGAAAAACAATGAAAAATTTTACACGTTTATACTATTTCAGAAAAGTATAGTTAGATATAGATGTATTAGAAAATTTCTTAACGAATTATAAAGTAACATACTTACATGGGATTAAATAAATTGGTTAAGGGAAAATTATCCATAAATTCAAACAAGGGTTATGAACGATATTATTTTTTTATGTCACTTGTAGGAAACACTTAAACGGATTAATAAAAGAATCCTATTTAAGGATCTTTATTCTGACTAATCAGTCTCCCAGTCTCCGAAAAAAGTCTAAAACTAACGATGGACAGTCGTGAGTCCTTTTCAACATAGTCACCTATGGGGTTGTCGTCACGTAAAACGACTAGAAAAGTTAGAAACGGTCAAGTTCGTCCTTTTCCCCTAGAATAACAGTGACATTAAACGTAAAGGAATCAAAAAGGGTATACACAACCAGTAAGTACAAAATTTTTTAGACACATATCGAAATGAATAAAAAGATTGTCGAAGAGAAAAGGAATTAAACATTAACGAAATATATCATTTTAGTCGTCATAGGAGAATAGACCTGTATACGACGTAAAGAGGTAAAAACAACTAGGATATAACGATAACAATATGGGTTTGATTGTAAAAAGTACATCAGTGTAGACAGTAAAAAAAGAAATAAGATAAATGTCTAGTATGAACTGTTAACTCAAAAAGTTTAGGTTGATAGGTTTTCGTAAATGAATATAAAATATAATCGTGAAATTTTAAATGTAAATAAATGTAAAAACTTTAATTAAACTTTTAATTATAACCTTATACACTTCATTCAAACACCAAATTAAAAGGGGGTTACTAATCAGTCAATAATGTCATGGTGAATTACTGAGTGGTTCAGGGGTGACTGGTTTATGGTATGAGACGGAAGAGTCCACTTGAGTCCAGGAGAGACGAAAGAGTAGATCCCTCGATAAAGGAAAACGGGATCAGATTGGGAAAATTAATAACATCAAGACATTACGAACTTTCCCGTTCAGTGGAAGACTAAGGACTAAGAAGGGAGGGAGGGGTTTAAGAGTATCAATAAAACTTTTCCATCAGAAATATTTATGCAATCTTAAAAATTTCGATCAAGGTTTTTCTTTCACTTTTAAAAAATTGGGAAACCTTTAAACTAAATTGACGGAAATCTGTAATGAAACTCCCTCTAATATGTAGAAGTGTTATACCATAAAAAAGTAGATCCTGGGTCTTACTGAAAGTGAATAAGTGTTGAAAATGTCGGGAAACATTTAAGACAACACGAAAAGGGGGACATTAAGACAAAAAATTCGTAAGAAACCGTAAAACATACGACAACACTTACTTTAGAAACGTGAGTAATGTCACAGATTGATCAATACCGTCCTCGTGTTCTTTCAATACCCAATATCATATAAATAGAACTTTGGTCAGAGGAAAGACTGGGGAGGGGGAAAATTTAATCAAGAGTGTCAAAGGACCTCGACTCAAATCTTCCTGGACCTTAACTGGTCCGGTTCCTTCCCTCCCTCCCTCTCCGTTAAAACGTGTCTGTTTTGTCACGTCTCCGGGCACACTAAACGTACAGGAGGACCCTGAGACCTCTACCACAAGTGGACGTCCCACCAGAAGACCTCGTAAGAAGAGGACCAGAGGTAGAGGGTTCTGTCGGAAACCTTTGTCGTTAACCCTTTAGTCGGGACCCCGGACTGTCCGGTAGATTTGAATTCGGTGACGACGCGATATACTGGGTACGACCCGAGTGGAGGACCGGTGGAACTTTAGTCTGATGGACCTCCTCCGTCGTCGGTCCGGTGGCTTAAAGTCCCCGTCCCTTAACCTTCTCCTACTCGTAATCCCGATCCGAGAGCGGACTCAGGCTCAAGGCTGAGGTGAAGTCTTTACGCACCTCCTCGTACACAATCGGCCGCATACGTGGGTCTGACATTACGGATCCAATGACTGGTTTTACTTCTATACTCCCTCTCTACCCCGAACCTCCCTTCTCTGGATTGGACCGTCGGGGTCGGGGGTGGGACCCGGAGAAAGGGAGTCTATTTTCTCAAGACGATGAGATTGAGGGTGGGGGTGTCCGGCTGTCGGGTAAGGGAGGTGGGGAAGAAAACGCGATCCTGACGGGATCAGAAATTTGACACATACCACCCACTCAAGGTTCGACGTACTGACCGAGTCCTGGGCTTTAACCAACCGGACTTCGGGTTGTACAATCGAGAGAAAGGACCGACGCCACCACCGTTCCAACCCCAGTCCTTCGACCGAGTGTTTATCCGGAAACACGGGAGTCACCCACCAAGTCTGAGATGCGAACTCCACTATTGATCCATGTCTGGTGGTTGGGGAGGGGGATGAAGGTCCAAGGATCCGGGTCCGGTCATTCAATGGACCTTTAAAGATGACTACGAGATCATGGGTCGGGGAACCTAGGGAATGGCAGGAACGGTCTCCGTGTCATCCGTGTCACACTGGGACGTTCGAGAGGTTCACGGAGACGTAAGGGGAGGGGAGAGACTTCGTTAGGTGTAGTACAGTATAGTCTCCTTGGACTCTCTCCTTCACTGAGAAGGTCCGAGTAGGTCGATCCACGTCCCATCCCCTTCGCTCGAGAAGAAACGTAGATGTCTTCTCTGACCAACCGCTGAACCTCCTCAACTCCGGTGAAAGAAATGGGAGTAAAGAGACTTGACTACGGGACCCCTACCCGCCTCCTCCCCACCTCCTTCCACAAACCTCGGAGAAGAGAACCCCCAAAGAAGTGAGGAAAGACACTTGGATCTTGGGGGAAGTGGGGAGTCCTACCTGGTGTGACACGGAGCGACGACCCGTTCTGAGGTCATGGTGAAAAGTGCGTAGGAGCCGTGGACACCAGTGTTACGGACCGACTCGTCCCGACGGTGATACCTTCCCTTGGACCCGACCTCAGGACGAAAACAGTGTAAAGGAGGAAAAACAGTGTACCCTCATCTTGATTCCGAAAGTGCCCTCGTAGCACTCCGAAGTCATTGTGTCCACTACACTTCAGGAGTCACAGACTGTGCATCACCTGAGTCCACATGACCTATAAGAATAAACAATCGTCAACAACCTACTTACTAAAAGACAAAGAAGTCTCTCCTTTTGACAAAGAAAAAGTCATGAAAAAGAAAAGAAAAACGGAGGTAGTCTTCCTTCTGACCCCTCGACCACTGTCCTCGGAGGTGTGAACTTAGTTTTAGACTTTTTGGGGGAGGTCTCAGTCTTAAGACTACCTAGACGTACCGAGTCTCTCGAACATCGTCCGGACCCGATAAGGGCAGGAGCCAGTGAAGTGGGTGAGACGGGTAGTGGAAGAGGACCCTGAGGTAATTGGTCTCGTACAGACGATGTTCCGTGTTTCACCATCACAGTCATTCTTTCCTCGTCGGGTCGAGTCCCGTGTGGGGGTCGGAGACCTTCGTAGGAGTGGAAAAGAGAAGAGTCCCCGGAGGTGATAAACCTCGTGCGGACCGTGACGACTAAGGATCCTCTCTAGGGGATCATCCGAGACCTGGGGGTACCGTGTGATGGTGAAAAAAAGGTGTCTTGGACAAGAAGTAAGATACAAGTACTGAAGGGTATCGTACATTTTTTGAGTATTTTGGATGGGGAAAAACATACTTCTTTGCCTCCGTACATCCGTTATCGACACGTTCGGTCAAGGGGTGACTACGAACCACACCAACTCCTCCGGTCTTCCCTCCGAAACCGATTCAGTGAAGTAACGAGACCCGGAGGTAAAAGAGTAGACATCCATCCGGACGACTAGACCTTTACGAGACTTTACTCTCTTCCTGTACGTATGTGGGGTGATCCTTCTACTACTAGGGGTGCATCCTACGCGGTAGGTCGACTCCGGGACCGTAGGTGGAGACCTTATCTCGTTTCAAGGACCGGAGGTGTGGACCAAAGGGTACGTACACGAAGGTGGACTGGGGGGTTTGTGTCTTTTTAAAGTCATTCTGAGAGCAACAACGGTGGAGGAACCTTTTCAGGATGTGTTTACAATCGTCACACACGGGTTCCTTCCGTTCTTGTAAAGGTCCCCCGACCTCTGGACTCGGGTCTCCCCGTCTAGACTAGGGATCCTACGGATGGAAGAGATTGAGACCCTAGACTGAGAACCCAAGCCCACCGGGTAAGTAATATCTCCCCTGAGACCGGTCTCGAGGATCTACCCAAGTGGGGAGGGGTCTCGGGGAGACGGACGTACTCCCGGAGGAGACCCCAGGGTGTAGAGGACCGTGAGGAGATTCGTAACGGGTGTCACGGGACCTCAACCACCGGGGTCCGGTTGGGCCCTGAAGACCCAGTTCCCATCTCCGACGTTTAGACACAAATTGTTTTTCGGATTTACTACTTACCTACACACTCAGTTTTGACTGGGTTAAAGGTATTCCTTTTCCGGTGAATCCACGGGAATTTTCATGAAGTTGATTACGACCAAACTACTTTTACGTACTACCTTTTTTATAAATAGAATCTCATACGATATATCATCGACACTCTGAAACCCGTTTACTAAATTGGAGTGATTCGGTCGGAGTCAAATAGTTACATTCTCTGTCCCTAACATCTAGGACATATAAAGTGGAGTCTCCCGTCAAAACGATAAGTAAGTAAGTATATTGTGAGTGACTGCCACGGGATACGGTCCGGCCCACTCCTGTGCGGACAGTACCAGGTGTCTCCTCTAAAACACGTTTATTAGTGTTACTACACCATTCACGAGATGACACCCATTCGTGTCCCTAATCTTCCCCGGGATTGAGTAGGACCCCTAAGGTACTCCGATGGACCTCCTCCTCATCACCCCACCTCACTAGTAACGGACTCAAGACCTCTGTTTGACAGACACAAACTTAGACTGAAGAACCAAATGGTCGACATACTGGAGTCCGTATAATGAATGGATTAGAGGGCACGAAATTAAACGAGTGGTTATTTCATCCCTATCATTATAATTATCAAGGATGAAGTATCCTAACGACACTCTACATTTACTCGATTGTGTTCATTTCGTGAATCACAGACCGTATGTCATTTGTCCTATATTTATAAGTGGAAGCATTGTCGGTAGATAGTTCGTGGATGTGTCACGGTCCGGGCACGATTCCCTAGACAGTTACTAGTCTAACTGTGCCTGAGATGGGAGTACCTCCGTTTTAGACTTGACTCATAGTTTCATGTTTATCGAAGAGTAGATTCCTTCCAAACCTTGTCGTCTTTCGTTTCCTTCCTTGAGTCACCCACGACTGTAAAGTGTCCGTTCGTCTCGACCTTCTGATGTCTCGCCTGTCTCCCCCGGAAAGTCTCTCCACCCTCCCTTTTATTTCTTCACGTCTCAGGACCTTCCGTCTCCCCTCACCCACTCTTACAAGTGATATGAGATAATAGACACCCGATCTTCGATGTCGATGACTTCGTCGAGTACCTTCCGTAGAGTGACTACTCCCCTTTGTCTCGTCCGTACTCCCAACCGGAGTCTAGGTCTGACCTTCCAGTCGAAGAAAGGGACGAACCTGTACAGAGAGCCTGTCACCGTCAAAGAGGCTCGGACTCAAAAGGCCAATGTATTCCCTGTGATTGTCATCCCTAGAATCTCACTACGACTCCGTCAGCACCCGCCTGTCACGTGTCTCGGGGGTCGTGGTGCGTGCCGAATGGACGCGTGAGTTGTGGTTGAGGAGATGAGAGAAAGAGGAGTGGTCGCGGTCAACCAAAACGAGGTCGAGGTTAATTAATTGACGAAGTCATTGATGACCCACGGACTGTCGATGCACGGTCTGGGACCCGACCGAGCCTTATTTACCTACTGATACTAGACCAGAGACGAGAGTGTTACAAGGGTCTTTTCGACCTACAATCTCTACCTTCACTGGTGGAATAATCATAACTATGCACTGGTAGTAATAAAGAAACTTAAACCAATCATTCAGGTTTAATGACACACGAATGAAGCTCAGTAAAACGATCCGGAACTCCTGTACTTCATTGAGTCTGAGAGACCCCTCGAGTGTCAGACCCCAGTCCCCCTGTTGTACACTCGACTCTCAAGGTCAAGTCTCGTTAAGTCACGACGTTGTTTAGGTTAGGTCGAGTCGTGTCCGGGGATTGGACCTCTCACACGCCCCACACCGATACCAGACCATATGGTCGGTAGCACCTCCTTCATTTCGGATTTGACTTTCACTCCCGACCTACCTACCTACCACGTTCCTCAGAGTACCACTACCTTCTCGTCAGTCCCCTCTCCCGGATCTTTTAACTACGAAAATCCTTTGAAGTCCATAAAGTCCTACACACAACTCCCGCACCGACCTCTATGTCTACCCCTCCCTTCATCCCTGTCTACTGTCCACCAAATTTAGGTTCGGTTCAAACCTAAATAAACCTCCCGTTGCCCTTCGGAAACTCCCCTATATTCGTCCCCACACCGTACCATTCCGTCCACAAAATCTTTCGAGAAAGACCGTCAATCCACCTCTGACTAGATCTTCTCTTTCCTGACCTCTTTCCCCCTAGTCAATCTTACATCAAAATATTTGGTTCACTCTTTACTTCCAGTCATCCCTGTTTCCTACTTCCTCATCCCTCACCTTAAACCTCTACAGTCTTCGTCTTCGATACCTTTGGAAGAATTTAGCCACGTACATGAATTCTCCGTCATGAATTTAGGACCGAGACTACGAGACCCCTTACTCAGTAAAACCTTTCGACTCAAAGGATATTTTTACACTGAAAAATTAGGGAGAACCGTAGGTGATTGTAAATTTTCTACAATAATAACATTGATAATAAACTTTACGGAATCAACACAGTATGAAATCGACTTCCACCGTGACTTGACAGTAATTGTGTCTTCGAAACCGCAACGTCTAGACCCAGGGTCTGAGACGAGACGTGATCGAGATCTCGAGCCGGTTCAGTGAAGTAGTGACACTCAAGCGACGGAGAAGTTTCACCCCAGCTCTACTGGGTGGATCGTCCTCCAACACCAGAATGCCCTCCATTACATGTGTTTCGAGATTCATATTATACCCGTATAGGACTCACAAGTCGTTCAATCAGGAGGAGGGAGAAGATGGAAGAGTGCTGCGGGACCCGACTGGGAATGCCTGTGGTCATTGAGTTACTGTGAAACACGTCCCGAGAGACTGGAAGGGACTTCCTGGGGTCTCGTCACGAAACCTGAAGAACACAGACGAAAAGTACAAAAGACACAGAAGGGGGTATTGGACGGTAAAGCATGGCGACAGTAGTGGGTTTCTCGTCGACAAGAGATTGAGGGAATGTATAATCGATTGTCAACTCACAATTAGTAAATTAGAAGTGTTGAAATAGTTGGTCCATGAAAATAATATGTAAAGTGTCGATTTTTCGACTCCGTGTCCTTCCATTTCATTAAGGGTTCCCGTGTGATAACTCACCCCCTCACTGAACTTAAGTCCGTTATACCGAGGTCTCCGATAAGAGAATTGGTGTGTAATACAGTGTCAATTATCTGACTTCTGACCTCTCGTCCAGAGAAAATAACCACAAAGGAAAGTCTCCTCTAAAAGTTTTACGTCCTCGACGTACCGGTCAACCCCAATAATTACCACTAGAAGGTTTCATCTGACCCTGTTTCCTCTTCGTGATTTACATCTCCCTCCAAGTTCCGTCCTTTCGGACCAACAACGTAGACTGGGAGAAACACTGAAAATCTAATTTTTTTTTTTTCTGAACTCTTCTTGCCTGTCTAAGTTGAAAGGTTTACCAGACTACAACAAACGTATTACATTCACCCCCCCCCTACAGTTAGTTCGGGTGATTGTTAGACTATTTATGTCTAAGAGGAAGGTCTTATCTTGTGTAAATTGAAAAACATATGTTAACATTCCTCAAGATTCTAGGTACAAACCTGTACTTTAAATCTTCAAGGAATACCTTCTCGACACCTGGACTTTTAGTCTCGGACCCCGAACTCAGGATGAGAAGATGACGGTAAGAGACGCTGAAGTCCGTTCGGAGATGAGAGACTCGGAGTACATGTTTTACCTTACTAGTACGGACCGTACGAAGGGAGTGACGTCACCTGGCATTACTACCGACACCTTCGACACGATTTTACGTTTCACGACACGTTTACAATAGTCGTGTGACTCCGAGTTTATTAAATGAGTGGAACCCAGTGTATCGATAAATCACCGTCTTGGTTCCAAGTTTGACTTTCTGTGACATCAGAGACCTTACACACACACACACACACACACACACACACACACACAAATCCAGAGGGAGGTTCTTAGACTTTTTCCCAGTTTACTCTATTACGTACACCTTCCCAGTGAATCTGATATTTCACTTAATGAGGACCTGACTTAAATTCTAAGGTGTAGGGTAGAGGGACACCCTAAGTCCTGACCAGCCAACTCCCCGACTCCCCCTACCACCTTCACACAGTTAGTCTCTACGACGAATACCTCTGTCAATTCTGGGGGAGGGTGTAGGTGTACTTGAAGACACGAAAGTCCTTTTAGACCTCGAGACGTTGGAGTGACTGGTCGTGTACACTGAGTCGTACCGATCGAAACTCTCATCTTTAAGATTATGTTGACGTCTGAATAAAATACAAAAATTACAGTGGTTATTTTAGATATTTTTGGACTTAGGAGAAAAGAATGTGACTTTTCCTTTCTGAGGTATTTTCTTGAGTGTTGAACCTACGAACGCTAAGTTTTTACTTGTGGACACACTGGGTTTTTTGATCACTACGGGTTCGTGCTGTGGTAACATTTGGTCGTTTGAGGGGGTTCGACGTGGAAGACTCTCCGTCGTCCTTTGACCGTTATGAAGGAATTTGGAGGTTTGTTAAAAAGGTTTGTATGTTCACTATTAGGTTCTTTATGTTTCCTTACTTGACCTGACTCCGTCCCTACTGACGTCGGGACCTTACAGTGAGATCTGTCGACCCGTTCTTGTGTCCCGTACACAAGACTGCCTGTGTAAAGACACAGACCTCCGACCCTACATTTCCGGTTCCTTCGTCATTTCGGTTACCGTCCTCCTTCTTAATGTTTCCTGTGACGACAAAGACACCCCTGTCATTCACTAAATTGCAAAAAGAACCAAGGATTGAAAGATACAGTAAAATTACAACACAAACATTCTTTCCTGCATTGTAACGAGACCCGAGGACAAGATTTCGAGTCATCTTGTCTTACCGTACTCACTTGTCACTATGCATCGACTCCACAGAGGATCGTCTCCCCGGTTTTGTTATCCTAAAGTACTCTGGCTCGTTCTTGAAAAGTTCCGTCCCAACTTTTTCCCACACATTTGAAGTATGTCCAAGTTCATCGTAAATTATTGAAAATACTTTAGCCAAAGTCTCATTTCAGATATAATAACCTTATGTCTTCACTTCCACTATCTCCCCTTGTTATACTACGTCAGTTTGGGTCTAATCTACCTTGTCCAGTCTGTACTCTCACTTGAGCTCTCAGCGGAGGGAGGTCAGGGGTGGGTGTGGTAACGAACGACCAGGGCTCACACCGGACTCAAGTCCCGACAACGAAGAGGTGTCGTCGATGTCTTGTACCCGAGGGACCTCTTGCTTCTCGACCACGGGCTCATGTAGACGTCGTAACCTTTACTCGCAGAACACCCCGGTAGTCAAACCCTTCCATCCTTACCTCGACCTCTCCTTCACGAGTCCAACTTGATGGGGCCAAACCCACGGAAAAGGAATGTCGGAGGGACCCCGGTCTCTTTCGGACATGTGTCCGTCTACATCGTGATCAGACAATCCTTGTGTGAAGAGAATTCTCTCACAAGTCCCCTCCAGGGACCAAACGCACAGTATCTTTTCTGTGTCCACCTTAAAAGGACCGGTTACGGGTAAAGACCCGTCTCCCTTTTACTGGTCCGTATAGAGTCCGACAACAATCTCAGAGGACTCTTGGGGAACCAAACCCAGTCCCCCTATTTGGGTCGTGAATTCTGAGAAGACCCGTGTATGTTTTACAGTTTAGCCCTAGGGTTTCGGATCCTATCTCTGGTATCCACTATGTTTTTGTCTATGCCTTTTTGTAAAGTTCTGACTTTTCTTTAGTGATCACCACTTCCATATTTGTCAAGAACGTTCTTGATTTAAGGGTGGGGGTTTAGGTATCTAATAATTATTAGGTGTAAATGATTTAGTAGGGTTTAATAATATACATTCAAGTCCGTTATATACAGAAGACTCGACTCGGGGGTCCAAACGAGAGAGTTTATATACTGTAGTCTTAAAAGTCGGTGTCTTACTCTAGGGAAAGTAAACTCTATCCTCAGATGGTAGATTATGACTTTGTAATTTTGCCACCCCGTCCAAGGAATAATGTCGGTCCGAGTCTCAGATACCCCACCGACTAGTCAGTTCCACGAATTTTGTGGTTCACTGTCCCAGGTTTACACACTACCTCATCTCCC
Source organism: Capra ibex (assembly GCA_006410555.1). Classification (NCBI taxonomy): domain Eukaryota; kingdom Metazoa; phylum Chordata; class Mammalia; order Artiodactyla; family Bovidae; genus Capra; species Capra ibex. Next base: position 18,291,320 of record SJYO01007492.1, read on the forward strand.
TCTTTTCTCGTTCTCTCTTAACGCAAGTCACATGTGCCTGCCTGGTCGTTGGACCCTCGACCATAGGTACTCCAAGATGGACGGGTTCTCGTTTGGATTGTCGTCGAAAGACGTCGACCCGGTCTGTGACTTCAGGACCATGACCAGGAGAAGTGTGATAGAGTTGTAAGTGTAGCACTCGAATTTGTCAAAGAGTGTGACATTACCTTGTCGTTTATTGAGGGTCTACCCGGGACCCCTGGGTTCCGTCGTCGTTATTTATTTATAGAACGATATACAGTCTACGTCAGGAGTTTGTGTTGGAATGTAGAATCATTTCCTCAGTCCTTCATAGTTGTTTACTATACGGAAAACAAAAGGATGTTGTTACAAATTAGAGGTACGGTTCTTCAGGGTAAACTGAAAAAGGGGGACGGAGAATTTTAGTCCACTGTTCATCTTTAGGTCAGTACTTTTCTTTTTCCGTCCCCACATACTCGGGACCGAGTTACTCTGTATAGTTTATGTGTCGTCGGACCACAGTGTCCAGTCCGTCTTACCAGGGTCTGGGACACACCTCTTCTGCCCGTGTCCTCTCCATTTTTAGGATGAAGTACCAGTGAGTGTGAAATGGCCGCGTAATCAGTAACTTGTTTCCACTCCGCTTCCCCCAGTCCCACCTTCTCAACGTTAAAAGATGTTACTCCTAACCCTTGTATATGAGCACCTACCCTTTAAAATTCATCGATACAAATAATAATGAAAAAAGGTCGTTAGAACGTTCTCCGTCTTCACACTGTAACTCAACTCACTCTGCTCGCACATTTACCCAACTACTCCTCGGGAGGAGAACTACGTCGGAGACCGAACAGTTCCTTACCGACCAAGGTGGCGACTCGGTACAAGTGAGAAAACGGAGTTCCTTTTCCCAAAGAACTCCCTTGTTGAAATGGAGGTTATTACTGAATAAACCCAGGTCGACCCAATGGATTTTTCTTTCTTTTATATATGAGTTTTCTGACCTTCTTCGTGGTAAAAGAGAGTACCGTAAGTCTAGGACAGGACTTGAAACTAAAACTCGGATGATACATGGTCGTGCTCGTAAAAGTGTGGATGATAAAAGTAAACTAAGAGTTTTATTGGGACACTCCATCCACAACAGGGGTAAAATATTGGTTCCTTTGGTCCCGAGTCTCTCCGGTTCAGAGTATCAAACCACCTTCTTGATCGTAAACTGGAGTCCTACATGCAAGTCTTCGACCTTAGAGAAGGACCCGTACACCTCTGGGTGTCGAGTCGACCCTGTCGTCTCGTCCTCCCGGAATCCTTTCCCACGACCAATTTTTGACTAACCGTAAGGTCTCCTGTGTATGAACAAATTGAGACCTGTCGTCCCTCCTGGAAAAGACAAACCACCCTCTCCCGATTCGAAACCCCCGACTAGATGTACGACTTGTGTGGACGTCGTCTCTGATATGCCACGGGTAGGGTACCTCGGGTCTCTGTTCGTAGAGGGGATGACTCCTCTCCGAGGGATCCCTCCGTATAGTCAGAGGGACAACCACCGTAACCACTTCTATAAATCAAGGTTTTTTTCCTCCCTCAACTACGGTATTATACTGAAATATAAAATCTTCATTTTTAATAAAATATTATACTTGATCATGTCCCTTATTTCGATCTGTCTTAGAAGAACCGAGTAACCCCATACAACTAGTGTGGGGTTTAGTTTGGGATATAATCCCAATACCGAAGGAACCAGTGACCGTTCCTACACTACACCTCTAAAAGACTTAGGTTCTCACTCTCCTTTTTTTTGGGGTTTGAAAGGATTTCCCTTGTACTTAAAATTTTTCGACTCTGTATGATTATGATCAAATCACTATACCTGTTACCCGACACTGAGGTCTTTCTAAGACCAAATTTAGTGTTGACGCATCGATAATCGAAACACCGAAACCTCAATCATAGTTGGGACATCCTGACTATACTCCTAATTCACTTCTTTTTGTATTAATCGTGTCACAGACCGTGTCTCGTCCATGAGTTGCTACCGACGGTATATACACTCATTGATATTCCCATCTACTACCTGTGTGTCTATTTGCCTGTCGAGGTTCACACGCACTACCCTCCGACCCGTCAGACGAGTCAGTCTAAACACATATCCTCGAGACCCGGGGACCCGTTTCTGATGTCGTGGACTCTCCCGTTAGAACAGGAGACGAGTTGAGTTCGGTGTGGATTACTCTACCGAGACGACAGAAGAGGTTCTACTACCCTTCCCCTGTGGGACCCCCGGACTCACAGTGTCCGTCCGACCACTTGACTTCTTCCCTTGTGATAGAAACTGACATAGGTCTACCTTTAGACCATACGGGTCCTCCCAGTAATTCCTCCGTGTAGGCGGAAGTCTTAGGAAAGACGAATGTTCCTTGGGTGACGTTCCGACGAGATGACTATAGAGAACCCGAGACCCGTCTACCCGTCTGTTCCACCACCCTCTCGGATCGGACGACAGACAGAAGGTTACGTGTCCCCCGCCCCCCCCCCCAACCCCCCCCGTTCGACGTCCGTTTACAAATGGGTGAAGGGGTTAATTGCATGTTGTGACGCGACCGAAGACAGTTGTTTGTCTCGATACGACGGAGACGAAGACTGAGCAACCGTAAAAGACGGGTCGACGAAGACGATAACAAGAATTAATTGTTCGGTCTCGAGAAGGTCGTAGAAGATGAAACAATAAACACCAAGTATTTATACTACAAACGACCCTCTTTGGTTTTAGTATTATCACGGTCCCGACGCGTATGGTCGTCTTTCTACCCGGATCTTCGTTTTCTCCGACCCTCTAACCTCGGAACTCCCGCATAATAGCTATGTGTTCCAATCTACAAGCCTTTTGTGTGGGTCAAAAGTGACACAGACTATTTTAAACTCACTAAAAAGGGTCAGTCAAATTCACCCTTTCGACCCTAAACTCTTCCTCTTTTGACATTAAAGAACTTGTGGATAAAGTACAGCTCGTGAAATTTATACAATAAATTAAATTAGGGATTTTTTGATCCGTGCTGGGGTACCTGACATTGGATGGTCCGAGGAGGGAGGTACCTTAAGAGGTCCGTTCTCATGACCTCACCCAACGGTAAAGGAAGAGGTCCCCTAGAAGGACTGAGTCCCTAGCTTGGGCCCAGAGGACGTAAGGTCCGTCTGCGAAATTGGAGACTCGGTGGTCCCTTAATTGATCCGTTCAATTCTGCCTCTACTGTCTTAACTCCGAGTTGTACCGACGGTGAACAAATTCCGGTGTATCAATCACTCCCAGACAGATATGTCATGTCACCAATTTTTGTCACTCCGTTGTCCAAGTTTGAGTATCGAGACAATGAATGATGAATATACTGGAACTTCTTCATTATGTTGGGTTCTCAGAGTCAAAAGGGTGGATATTCTACCCTTATCATTTAAAGAGAAAATATCCAACAACACGATCAATTTATCTTATTACCACTACTTCCGAGACCATGTCTCTGACTTGGTCATTCACGAGTCGACCATCGTCGGTAATGATCGACCTCGTGACGGAACCCACCCCTGACCTAGACGGATTGAAATCGACCTCGAGAAAGGGGTTTCAGAAGACCTCGGGTCCGGACGTGATCCGAGAGAGATAAAGGTAGAACAACGAGTCGTCTTCCCGAGGGAAGAGAGACTATCTAGTTACAGAGTCATGAACCTCTTAGGGAAGTCGTCCCGACACGGTGGTTTTCTGACGAGTGTAATTTACACCAGCACAACCCCGACGAGGAAGACCACGGGGCATAGTGTTCGTTAAAAAAAGAGACTTCCAGTAAAGTCTGTCTTTAAATTTCACTTGTTCCTGTTAAAGTAAAGGTAAGAGTAGACGGACCTCATCTGTCTCTCTGACATGCCTTGGATCACTCTACGTCCTACGGTACGGAAAGGAGTCGCTCTGACACCGATATGACACTTTACTAGGACTTTACAAGACCCGGGGTAAGTTCTTCCTAACCCTCACACGACCTCCCTGGAGGACAATCCCTCCTTAGATTTTTGGTGCAAAAGATTGTGTATAGACTTTTTACCGCATGCAGAAGGACGACGACACCCCCGTCCCTCCCCCGACACACGGGAGAAACTTGTAGACGTCCCGACCGTTTATTCGGTCCGTTTGTCTCGTCTACACAAGAGACGTTGAGGTCACCTGTCTCTACCGTTACTATTCCACTTTAACATCCCCTCGTCTTGGAGTCGACCAGTCTTTTATGAAAAATTATCTCGTCGTCCACGACCACACCGGTGATGAAGAGAAAGTAGAAAGAAGTAAGGGGAGAACAGGACATTAAAAGAACAAAAAGAAAATAGTAGTAGTAGTATCATCGTTAGTTAAGGTCAACTGGGAACTTGTTGGACCCCCAATCCCCGTAGTGGAAAGATTCGTCACCTTTTAGTGTATTATTCAACATCAGTAGGGAAGTATATACGTCAAGGAGGCATAAACACCAAGGAGACATACACCCAAGACGTAGGTACTATTTTGACTCTTACCGTGTAATAACATCGTAAACGACGACGACGACGATTCAGTGAAGTCAGCACAAACTGAGACACGTTGGGGTATCTGCTGTCGGGTGGTCCGAGGGGGTAGGGACCCTAAGAGGTTCGTTCTTGTGACCTCACCCCACGGTAAAGGAAGAGGTCACGTACTTCCACTTTTCACTTTCACTTCAGCGAGTCAGCACAGGTTGAGAATCGCTGGGGTACCTGACGTCGGGTGGTCCGAGGAGGTAGGTACCCTAAAAGGTCCGTTCTCATGACCTCACCTCACGGTAACAGAAGAGGTCATCATAAACGATGACTTTTTTTTTAGACGGATATTCCCTTGGACACATCAAGTTTAGGTACAACAAGTTCCCGATTAGTATAAGTCACGGATGTCACATCGACCTTGGTACGATTTATGAAGTATACTTTACGAAAACTTCATCAGGAGTTTTGTCGGTTTGTTTCATACATAATAATAATGGTAAAATTTCAACTTCTATGGTACCCAATAGAATGGGTTCCACCGTCTAACTTATTCCAAATTTTCAGTTCAGACGGACTGAGGTTTCGATTCCTATTGGTCTCACGGTGACCGGATGTACAACTGTCCGACGGGACCCCCTGTTATGTCCCCAACCCTCCCCTTCCCTTCACAAGTTTCTCCCCGAATAAACTCCTTCTTCTAGTACTACTATTTCGATTCTAAATAACTCGTAAATTAAACATGGTCGGTGTAAGATTCGTGAAGTGTAAATATTTTGTTAAATTAAAAGTATTATTGGGAGACTGTATCCGTGTTAACAATAAAGATAAAATGTCTACTCCTTTGACTCGGTACCTTGTATAATTATGAACGAATTCAACAATTCCCGTCTCGGTCTTACACTCAGTTCCGTTAAATCGAAACCTTAGGTATACAAATTGATAACCTGATAAAACGGTCTCCACGACGATTCGTATCTCAGGTGTGTCTCTTTCTGCGACCTACTGTACTGTGACTCCAACAAAGATTGGTTCGAAGATCCTATATTCTAGAAGTGCTATTCTTACCGTTTTCCAGTTCCCAGTTCCTTTTTTAGGACTTTACAAATATTTTATGCTTATGTTTTTACGTTAGACTCGAATACAGGACGGTAAATGAACCCTAAAATGACTAAATAACTGAAAGATTTAGTTGTCTCTTTGGGAGGGAAACCCTGGAAGAACCCCTCCTCCCCGGCAAGAGTCTATTCTTCATACCGGACTGAAACAGATCCAATCTTTTCCTTTCAGTTAGAAGAACTATGAAATAAGTAATATAAATTCTTTGGACCTTTTTTTTTCAAGAGTAGTTCAAATGTAAAATCGTTTGACCGAAAACAAATACAATTGTTTTTACTCTGTACGAAAGACGGTTTCTCTCAATAAGAAAAGATCCAGTGAAAAGAGTCGTCAAACTCGAAAGTACATATAACATGAAGATAATAAAGGGACCCGTAAAAAAGGGACTTTTTCACATTGTAACGACGACTCTTTTTACACTTAGTTATACTGTCAAAGAGTAGGAATCCGGTATAACTCACTCAGGATGTTACAATCTCACCCTTTCGAGGAATTTACGGTTTATCAGGTTCGGGAAGTGAAGAGACACCCGTTGGACTCCGAGTCTCTCCAGTTCACTGTACCGGGTCTAGTGAACCAACTATTCCGTGTCTATGTCACGAGATGGACAAAGATTGAAGACTAAACTCCAAGAAAGATCAGTGTGATAAAACGAAGAGTGAATTGTTTTTACGGACTCGTCTTTATATTGTGATCATGATCCGACCCTCGATGGACTCTCATCCTCGACTCATTATGATTCTTATTGCCATTGACGTTATATACTTGTCATGAAATGTCAGACATTCTATAAATATGTTTGTAATTTAGTTTTAGAACGTCCCAACCATAATAATCAGAAAATACAAAATAAATCGAAAGGATTCCATTCGAAAATAAAATTTTAACTTATTTCCTTTCAGACCTAGATTATAAAAGTATAAATCTTTTTTTACGATTCAAGTTGTTAACCAAAACCTTGTCTTGTAGACGTTCGTTTGTTACTTAGATCTACGTGTCTGTAATGTCGGAAGCGTTTTTAATTGAACTTTACCTAACACTTGAATTTACATTTTGTGTTTAGATATTTTAAGGATCTTCTATTGTGTCCTCTTTTAGATCTACTGGAACCCATACCACTACCGAAAACCCTATGTTGTGGTTTCTGTGTTAAGTACTTTCTTTATTAACTATTCGATTTGAAGTAATTTTAATTTTTGAAACGTTTTCTGTGACAGTTCTCTTACTTTTCTGTTCTCTGATCGCCTTTTATAAACGTTTTCTGTGTTGATTATTTCTCGATAATAGGTTTTATATGTTTCTTGAGAATTTTGAGTTGTTATTCTTTTACTTGTTGAGTCAATTTTTTACCCGGGTCTTGGAATTTGTATGGAGTCATTTCTTCTAACTGTCTACCGTTTATTTGTATACTTTTCTACGAAGAGGTTGTCATATACGGTAGTCCCTTTACGTTAATTTTGTCACTCTATGGTGGTGTGTGGATAATCTTACCGGTTTTAGGTCTTGTGACTGTTGTGGTTTACGACTGTGAGTAAATGACGACCCCCTTACGTTTTACCGTATCGGTGAAACCTTCTGTCCAACTACCAAAGAATGGTATAATTAGTATAAGAATGATATATCAAGTCATTGTCGTGAGGTACCATAAATGGGTTTCTTCAATTTTTGGATTCCTGGTGTGGTTTTAGACGTGTGTCTACAAATGATTCGTGGAAATAAGTGTTGACGGTTTTGAACCTTTGTTGGTTCTGCAAGATGTCATCCACTTATCCATTTGTCTAACCTTATAGGTCTGTTACCTTGTAATAAGTCACGATTGTTCGAGAGGTTGATGGCACTGTATATAACAGATTTAGAATCTCGATAGGATTCTCTGACCTGATTAAATAGGAGTAAAAGTGTCTACTCTTGTGGTTTCAAGTTTATCCCTGTAATGAACGTGCACCAGTATGTCGATTTTTAACCACCTCGAGTCCAGAAGAGTGAGGTTTAGGACTCGAGGAAGATGAGGTACTTCATCCATCGTGTTTCCGGTGTATACATTTAGGGGTATAATATAAATCATTTTGACTTATGTAGACGGGAACCAAAACAAGTTTTAATCGTAAATGAAACTTGAACCTTCTTGTTGAATAGAAAGACCATTCGATACTCATTGTATAAGACAATCGACACATACACGTGAATCAGCACAGGTTGAGAGACGCTGGGGTACCTGACGTCGGGCGGTTCGAGGAGACAGGTACCCTAAAGGGTCCGTTCTTATGACCTCACCCAACGGTAAAGGAGGAGGTCTAGAACGGTTGGGTCCCTAATTTGGGTGCAGAGACACAAAGGACATAACCGTCCACTCAAAAAAATGGTGATCGCGGTGGACTCTTCGGGGGTTTGTACAAGGTAATGAATGAGATAATTTTTGTACGTATAATTTATAATGTTCAAATTTTTTATTAATGGCTATAGTGATAGTTTTTAAATGGTAAATAAACCGTTTCACAGTCCGTGATATGATCAACAAGATATATAATGGATTAATTTACCAGTGTTGTTAGGATACTCTATTCATGAGGACAATAAGAGTAAATATTACTTAAGCGACTCCAGTTTTTACCAGTTCCCTGAACGGGTTCTAATGTGTCCATTCATCCTTTCTATTACAACCTTAAACGTGGGTCCAAACACTCGAAGATCGGACATAGACTACGTGACGTAAAGTGAAGGAAAATTGAAGACTAGGAAGAAGATTTGTCTCCTGTCGATTACATTGATTTACCGAAAAGAACCGGTATTTCTTTCGTCCGTAAGACGTCGACAGGACCGAGTACAGGGACAACACCGTGTCCGAAACAACAAGGGGTGTCCTTTTGTTCGATGGAAAACAATGATAGTTAAACCAGGATTGTCGATTAACAAGTAAAAGAAATTTGTGGAAAACTACTCGACCCTTAGGAATTTCTCCCGTCAATATGGGTGTTTCATAGTCTCCTTCTTGAACTCTGGGTTAGACGACCAGCACACGACTAGTCCCACACTTTTCCGAAACCATTGATATTTCAGAAAACATTTGTATTCCCTGACTGGTAGTTGTAGTAGGTGTTGTGGTCGACATCGAGGATCGTTTAAGAGGAGATGTAAACGACGTCCACCATTACGTTTTTCTTGAAGGTAAGACCTTGCCAACGTGCTACCCCGATCCCGAAGTGATGTCGAATAAATGTAACGTCGAAGGTCATATCAAAGACCTGGTTAGACAGAGTGTCCTAGTGTCTTTTCTCACCGTGACCCCACTCCTAAAGGTCCTTTCTCACTCTCTACGATAAGAAGGGTAATAATTTCACACCATCTTGTTGACCCCACGATCTTCACTCCCACCCACCAGACACCGACGATTCGTGTCCTTACGGATATCCTGTAAAACTACAAAAGTCCACCCTTCTTCTCTCTTTCTTTCTTTTCAATTTCCTTCTTGTTTCCCTCTCTTTTGATTCCAGATCCGACGGGATACACACACACACACAAAAAAATTATTATAATATTACTATTGTTGTCAATTGCAAATACCCCCGAATGATCCACGATTAACATGGTTCATGAAATATTCATGATGTGTTCGGGTACTCCCTGCATGATAATGGAGGTGAAATTTTACTCCTTATCTTCGAGTCTCTCAAATATATTGGACGGATTCTAGCGTGTCCACCCTTCATTGTCTCGTTCCTAAATTTTGATCCAGACCAAGGTTTCAGACAAAAGAATTGGGAGTGTAATCCATGAAGATGATGACATCAGTATGTTACGTGATAAATAAGAAACGGAGAACAAACCTTTCTGATAGGGGAAACACATTGACTTCGTATTTAAAGGGGTGTTGCCTCATATAATGGTTGAGTCTGTGAACCCGTTTAAAGTAAGTATCGAGGAGTTAATAGTGTCTGGATCACTAACAATTTCGACCTCCCGGAAATCCTCAGGTAGAGACATTATCTACCCCTTTCTTTTCGGGTCACTCACCTTTCTTGAATGGGTTCCAATGAGTCGTGAGAGTCGTCTAGACCCTGGTTTAGACCTAAGAAGTAAGGGTCGGATACGGAAATCTGTCCGACAAATTACTCCTATGGTTAAGATTTCACAAGGGTCATTGCTTTACTGGAGTTTGAACCATATGACAGTCTAGGATCCGTGGTTTTGTTTTTTTACACTAGGAGAGGAACGTCACGAATAGTGACTACCACCAAAACCAGTGATGTGAAAAAAAGAAAAATTTCAAATTTTGTCCAAAAAACTCTCTCTGTGTTTAAGGTATCCGTCTTACGTCAGGTAGAGTATTCCGCTCTCACCGGACCAGTGACATTATTTCCCATCACCCCTTCTGGGTCTCCCTTGTATCTCTGAAGATAGTCCTCTCCACCCCCCACCCAACGCCTCCCCTTTCGGAGAAATCAGATCTTTGTGTTCTTCTAGGTTTAACCGTCTTACTTATATTTTTCGTATTTTTTTATCTTCTCCGTACGGAGGAGTGGGACCCTTCGGGTTCTAATCAGGACAGGGAGGACCCGAGACCTTCTGTGGTAAAGTTCATTGATTTTCCTTCAGGACGAAATGTCTCACCAAACGTTCGAGTGACAAAGACTTTCGAATTATTTGTTCCATATCCGTTTAAGTAATTACTCCTAAGATCTCACACCGTTCTCTTTCGGTCTCAGTAAGTCGGAACGACCACACCCAATGTCCACATGGTCCTTTACCCAGAGTAAGGAGTTTCGTCGGTTCTAGGACTCCCCACCCAATGGAAACTGGGACTCGTGGACCACGACTAGACTTTGTCAGACGCTTTGTAACTACCTCCCTTGTACGGAGTGAAAGTCTCCGGGTATAGTACCTTCCGTCGGTCCTAGAACGTATTTTTCGAGGACCTTATCTTCGAGTCTCAAACGGAGACTATTTTCTACTCAGGTGTTGTAGTGTGATTCTGTTTACTTTCCTCTCTTTGGACAATTGACAAATCTAAATCTTGACGAGTCAAATCAAGTCAAGTCAGCGAGTCAGCACAGGCTGAGAAACGCTGGGGTACTTAGCGTCGTGTGGTCCGGAGGGACAGGTAGTGGTAGAGGGTCTCAAGTGAGTCTAAGTGCAGGTAACTCAGCCACTACGGTAGGTCGGTAGAGTAGGAGACAGCAGGGGAAGAGGAGGACGGGGGTTAGTACTCCACCGGTTTCATGACCTCAAAGTCGAAATCGTAGTAAGGAAGGTTTCTTTAGGGTCCCGATAGAGGAAGTCTTACCTGACCAACCTAGAAGAACGTCAGGTTCCTTAAGAATTCTCAGAAGAGGTTGTGGTGTCAAGTTTTCGTAGTTAAGAAGTCGTGAGTCGAAAGAAGTCTCAGGTTGAGAGTGTAGGTATGTACTGATGACCTTTTTGGTATCGGAACTGATCTGCCTGGAATCAGCCGTTTCATTACAGAGACGAAAACTTATACGATAGATCCAACCAGTATTGAAAAGAAGGTTCCTCATTCGCAAAAAAGTAAAGTACCGACGTCAGTGGTAGACGTCACTAAAACCTCGGGGGTTTTTATTTCAGACTGTGACAAAGGTGACAAAAGGGTAGATAAAGGGTACTTCACCACCCTGGTCTACGGTACTAGAAGCAAAAGACTTACAACTCGAAATTCCGTTGAAAAAGTGAGAGGAGAAAGTGAAAATAGTCCTCCGAAACATCAAGGAGAAGTGAAAGACGGTATTCCCTCCACAGTAGACGTATAGACTCCAATAACTATAAAGAGGACCGTTAGAACTAAGGTCGAACACGAAGAAGGTCAGGTCGCAAAGAGTAAATTTATGAGAATATCTTTGAGACTAATAACAAGAGATCATCTGTACCTAATTCACGATTAATCCCTCCGTCATTCTTTTTCCAGACCACCCAAAACTTAGAAGCAAGACGTACTCACGAGAACTCGTTCAGTGACCTAGAGGTCTTCTGGGTTTAAAGAGTGGACATTACTGTCATAGTAAGTTATGGATTATTCGAGATTATCTGGTAAAGAGACCCAAAGAGGACAGTGAACTCTCTCTCAACTTGTTTTATAAACTCAGGCAGAGGCAGGATGAATTTTGAGGATGTTCTAAGGTATGCTGTTATCCTATCAAGGAAAAACGAAACTGGAGTAAAGCGGGTTAAACATTTACCCATTCAAAGGACCGTTCCGAGTATCGTACGCTTATCACTTTCCTTACCGACCTTTCCGTCAAACCTCTGTCTGACACTCCCTGAGTTTACTGTATAATACAAATTTGAAGAACCTTTTTAAAAAGAGAGTCCGAAATGTCTCTGGACCTTATCGTATGATCTACATGAGAAGTCCGTCTCACCGACCCCTCTTACATTCGTAAATCTTACGTAAAATTATGAGTTCGTCTCGGTACGCTCGACCACACACGCAATTGAGACGTGCGGTTGTGTCGAGTTCTCGACCTCGAAACTTGTCCTCAATTTTCTCAACTCAGGGATTGCTGTATGTTTTCTGAACGACCACACTAAATAAGACTACATAAATGAATAGGTTAATGGTTTTGTCGTCCTCTAGTAATTTAAAAGATCAATGGTCTACGTCGTGCAAGTTATAGAATTTACAATGGTTCCGAGAGAGACTCGATAAAACTATAATGTAAAGTAGACGGGTTTCGAATACTTTGACTTCCGTTCTTAGTACTTCTCTCGTCCACAAAAGAAACTTCCGACCATATCGCCCACAAAGATGACGTGGTTTGAATATGGTCGAGGGTTTGAGCACCTAAATTCCTTTTCATGAGACTACTCTTTGTTTTCATAAATTCTCCCTTTTACAATTCTTTCACCTCTATGCGTTACTTCCACCGACCTCTATACGTAAAATGGACCGGTCTTGAAAGAAGTACGAGTAAAGGATAGTGAAGTCAAGGCTTCAGGTGTCTCCCACTCAGTCCGGAGTCTCATCTCCTCTTCTCTTGCCTTGCTTATGGGAGAATCACTGATGTTTGAAGTGATGATTGGAATCGTATGGATACACTCGAACTTGTTCAATGGAAAGGAAGACACTCGAACTACGACTGTAGACTACGTCGTAGAATGTCCGGACACTCGTAGTAGTGTCGAACAGAAGTGTGTTTGTAAAGGACACATTCTGACTTATTGAATTTTCCGTCCTGACAAAGACCGAAGACATAGAGGTTGTAGGTCGTTTCTTAGACCATATAATATACGAGAGTTATTGACGCACAACTTATTTACTGGTTTGGTCTCTTACCTGTAATACCTTATGATTTTTTATGTCTAATTTATTATTTTCTGAAATAATTACTATAAAGTCCTCATTCAACGTTTTATCTGTAAATAAGATAAAAGAAAACTTTTTTTTATAGTTCTTCATCTTAGACCCGGATTTGAAAAACTTCCCCACCACCACCGAACCGGGGTTGTAAGAAATGATAAAACTAGAGATTTATGGTAGGGAAGTTTCTATAATACGAGAACAGTTGGTCTCGTCAAACGATAAGGGGTAAATATCGAAGACGAAGAGAAGGGGCTTGGAAACAAATACAACAAGGGTGATCACCTGGTAGGAAAGAGGGGTCAAAGTGTACAACTTTTGTAGGAAGTTTCGAGTCGAATTGACGATGAAGAGAGTACTTTGGTCCAGATTCACTGTCTCACAGAAGAGGGTAAGTGCCCCAGTACCGAGGACAACTGTTTCCCCGGTATATAGTATATACAAGTGACTCCAGAGAGGAAGTATAAGGATAAGGTGACGGGACGTGGACTGCTTAAGTGTGAACGAATTGATTATGAAAACAAAGGGGAATCCAAAGAGTCTGTTCCACCGAATTTCCCAGACGACCGTCTGAGTTCCAATCACAAATTTGACCTTTTGTCCGGGTCCATTACGATTGGAACAGGAAACAATTTTATCATGAGGATGTGAAACTGGTTGGGTAAAGACTTCCTGGATGGGGTTTCCTAGTCGAGGACAGAGTCTGATTCAATAGACAGACAAGACAGAGAGTTCGATATGACGTTGACAGATACTCAGTCAGAGAGGTCAATATAACTTAAGACTCCCGTATATTACTCCAAAATGACTGAAAGATAGGGGTCCCGGATCATCTGATGACCTTTGTCACACTTAAGTTGTTGACAACCGACTTTCTGTCTGGATGACTTACTGACTTACCTCCAAGGGGTGATGGGCGATTTCGGAGGTGGTCAGGTTTTAGTTTTCTTCGGTGTAGGGGTCTGGAGAAGGAGATCTGAGTGAGGATACCGTCCGTCTGGGACTGTCACTACGGTGGTCTTCCAGTGGGTCCGTTCAGGAGATCGAGACCTGAGAGACCGGGAACGGAGTCAGTCGGGACGACGTGTTTCCCTTACTTTTATTTAAACGTAGACAACGGGAAAGTCTTCCCTGTCTAAAGAGGAACGGATAAATTTGACAACAACCTTAACCTATTAATCTTCCTAAATTTTTTAGAATTATGAGATTTGTCTCTTTTGACCAAGACTTAATAATTCGTTGTAAAAGTTACGTACACTTATTGGAATTTACTGAATTGACGGTGGACTAGGATTCGAGACCGAGTCTATTTATTTACACTTTATAACAGTTTCGGGGCCGAATATCCTTGACGGTTGATGTCATTTATTTTCGAATTCAGGGGTATTTGACGGACCCTGTCTCTGTAAGAGTATATTTTCCTCATTCTCTTCTACTAGAATTTATTTCGGTCATCCTGACCCTTCGGTTACCAAAACAAAATCAAAAGTCTTCTCTCAACAGTTGTTCCATCCATAATAGATATAGGTCCAGTAAATTAATATCTTAGTGTATCATAGTCTCGACTGTCTTCTAATTCTTTCGTGAATAAAATTAGAGAAGTATAAAGTCTACTCCTTTTGTCCTGGGTCTTGAATGAAGAGATCATTCATGGAAGGAACTCTAGTATGTTGTTTACCGACCTTCTCATTTTTAAGACAAGATCTTATGTACCGGGGATCGAGTCAAGGGAAAGGTGATGTAAGGTAAGTAGACTCTGATGGGATGACCTCTACAGTTTTATTCTCCGACTGACAATTTTTTGTGGACTTTATAAAAAAGGTAGAGAAGTAAAAATTAGATACACATACCGCGATCACCATTTCTTGGTCGGACGGTTACATCCTCTGTATCTCTACGTCTAAACTAGAGACCAGACCCTTCGAGGGGACCTCCTCCCATACCGTTGGGTGAGGTCATAAGAACGGACCTCTTAGGGTAGCTGTCTCTTCGGACCGTCCGACGTCAGGTATCCCAGTGTGTCTCAACCTGTGTTGACTTTGCTGAATCGTGCTTGTAGGAAACGGGATTTTACCCAGAGAACATCCGTTGTATAACATCCAAGAACAGCCTCCACGGAATTTTTCGATTTTTATCTCAATAGTATACTGAGTCTTTAGGGTGAGGACCCGTATATAGACCTTTTATACTTTTGAGATTAAACTTTTCTATGTGCGTGGGACTATAAGTGTCGTCGTGATAAATGTTGTCGTTCTTTACCTTCGTTAAACACATGTAAACTGTCTACTTATCTATTTATTCCACACCACATATATGTGTCACCTTATGATGAGTCGGTATTTTTCTTACTTTATCACGGTAAATATCGTTGTACCTACCTGGGTCTCTAATAGTATGATTCACTTCATTCAGTCTCTTTCGGTGTATAAGATACTATGGTGAATCAACATCTTATAATTTTTTTACTATGTTTACTTGAATAAATGTTTTGTTTTTATCTGAGTGTCTATATCCTTTGTTAGAATGCCAATGGTTTCCCCTTCCCCACACACACCCTCCCTATTTACTCCTCAAACCCTGATTGTCCATATATGATAATATACATTTTATCTATTTATTCTTCCTGGATCATATGACGTGTTCTCTAATGTAAGTCATAGAACATTATTGGATATCACCTTTTCTTAGACTTTTTCTTGTATACATATACATATAGATACACAGACTTAGTGAAACGACATATGGACTTTGATTATGTTGTTAGATTTAGTTGATATGAAATCCTCTTTTGTTTGTTTGTACCCCCTTTTCATTTTATTTTTTTTTGATTTGATTTTTACATTGATGTACCCACTGAAGAACTTAAGGTCTCTGAGGTACGAAACTTCAAGACGAAGGTACTGATACACCCTCCTCGTCCTCTTTTGGTCTCTCCTTCTCCCTTTCTTTCTTTCCTCTCCCTCTTCTTCCCTCACTTACTCACTCGTTTACATATCCTTACGCCTCCCTTCTTTTTCCTTATTCACTCCCACTTACGGTGATACGACACCAGGGAGAGAACGGAAGGAGTTGGTACTCCTATGGTATTTAATGTGTACTCAAAGACGGACCACTCTACTCTTTATGTTTTTGGTTTGTTTTTGTCATCTACGTACTTACCCATCCTTATAAAATAAAAGAGAGTAAATAAATGATCTGTTTATAAAGGACTCACAAATGATACTTCAGTCTTTAGTACGACCCGTGACCCTATCTTGCCACTTGTGTCGTGACGAAGACGGGAGTTCCTTACGTCGTAGGTCCCGTCCTACGCGTTCTTTAGCCGGGTGACGTTAAGTCTTGTCATTCCCCCATGTCATACCTTCTTCCGTCGTCCCCTCGTGTTTCTTCCATTTGTGGACTGAGTCAGGACCACACAGTAATTGAGACATAACGGGAGAGAAGAAACAGAGTAAGGTCATGTGTGTTGATGAAGGGTGTTAGATTAATTGGTAAGATGACTGAAAGTCTATGTTACTTGATCATACACGGTCCGTGACATGATCCCTTTTAGGTCTACTTAGTCTGTATTAGGGTTTATTAAAGTCTAAAGTACACATGTTTAAAAACAAATTTTTTTTACATATAACAACAATAACACAGGTTGAGAAACGCTGGGGTACTTGACGTCGTGTAGTCCGGAGGGACATGGAGTGGTAGAGGGTTTCAAACGGGTTCAAGACAGGTAATGTTACCACTGCGGTAGGTCGGTAGAGTAGATGACTACGGGAGAAGAGGAAGACGGGAGTTAGAAAGGATCGTAACCCCTGAAAAAGTTACTCAACCGACAATCGTAGTCTACTGGTTTTATGACCTCGAACTCAAAGTCGTAGTCATATAGAATACGATTAAGACACTGATACGTTTGAACCCAATTGGTAAAGACGAAAACCACAGAAACCAAAAAGCTCCGGAATAATAAAAAAAGAGTCGTAGAACGAAAAGAGTAGATATTTTATTCCTAAAAAACGTCAAGAGTGTCGGATTTTACGTACACACTCCTTCCGGACAAGTGTGTTCCTTCCTTTCACCTTATTTGAACCTTTATAGTTCTTAGAAGTCCAAACCCTAAGTCGGTGTCTGTGAGTTGGACTTCGGACGTTCCGATCTAAGACCTACTTTTCGTCCCACACCAGGTCCACTCCATCCGATCCCGACGTCGGCCTTGACAT
Organism: Capra ibex; assembly: GCA_006410555.1. Classification (NCBI taxonomy): domain Eukaryota; kingdom Metazoa; phylum Chordata; class Mammalia; order Artiodactyla; family Bovidae; genus Capra; species Capra ibex. Next base: position 18,308,486 of record SJYO01007492.1, read on the forward strand.
TGTTCGTGGCGTCACTCCGGGTCCCTCCGGGTCCCCTTGACCATACAACTACGTACTCGATGACGTGACACTTTGAGGTCGTGACCGAAACTTTTAATGTTCCTCACAAATCTTTTCCAATTAGACGCGTATATGTGCAAACGTCAACAAACATAAATGTTACCCCAGTAATACGTCTGAAATTCACTTGTTTCGCACAGACGTCTTCGTGGACCTTATGACTCGTGTCTTGATTACTAAAAAATAAATATCGGCCTCGGTCTAACCCAACATACATGTCGGAAGTTTTTAAATAAACTAAAACCTATGACTTACTATATCACGAAATATTCATGGAATATTTTAATTCAAGACCCCGTTTCATTCAATTAAACCCTTTCCAAATTTATGTAGTCGGATAGATATGTGTTAGGATTGTCAGTGACGTAAAATACAAATCGTACCATTTCCCTTTCTTGGACCTAAAATCTTAGTTTATGACCATAACTGTAAATGATACATTGAAACTCTTTAAATTCGAGAGATTCGAAGACACAGGAGTAGACATTTTACCTCTACTATGCGTAGAAAGTCTATTGATTATATGAACTAACACGTATGTTCACCGTATTTTATTTACCGAAATAAGTAACAATATTGGGGGATGATAAGGTTCATGAAACATTTACTTAATCTTTCCCTGTTCCCGTCTAAAGTAATTCCAAACTTAGGGTAAGTTGAAAGTACTTTACCAACATTAGTGGAGTTTGTATAAAATTTTTGAGAAAACACATGGGGAAAACTAGACCGCTCCTCGTAAGTTACTACCCAAAAGAATGTCCCATAGTGAACCAGAGAGTTAAGAAAACACCCAATCGTTTTAGGAAAGACGAGGAACGGCAGTTGAAGTAGTGTTGCCGAATCCATATGACTCGTAAATGATGTATTAACTACGATCACGAAATATTCATAGTAGAGAACGTAAAAAGGTTCTCGGGACACTTCATGTATGATCGTAATGGGAAGAGAATATTTACTCCTTTAACTCGATACATCTCCAATTCATTAAACGGTTTCTAGTTTTTCGATCCTTTACGTCTCCACTCTCAGTCGGGCCCTGAGGTCTTACGTGAGAAAGTTGATGACGGAATATGACAGAGAGACGGGGAATAGAGGAAGTTCAGGTGACGTCAATGACGGTCCCGGTCAAGACCATAACTCGGTCAGAGTTATGGTTTAGAGACAGGAGTAGTCTTTCGTGGTGGATCTGAAAGAGGACCGTGGAGTCTGAATTGTTTAAAATTTCGCTTGGACGTGGAAGTAGTCAGAAGAGACTAAGACGTGTACCATGGAGATTCGTGGAGACTGTTGAGGAAGAAGGATGGTAGGGATAGGACTGTATCAATCTGTTAATGGTTTAGAGTCACTAAACACGAAGAAGGACTAAGACACAGAGGAGAAGTAGAGGTTGTGACAGGAGAATCAAGATTGAGGGTATTTGGACAACAGAACCCATGAAGTTTTGTTCATAGACCAAAGGGAAAGGGTCCGAGGGTGATGAGACTAGGAAAGACTATATTTATTAGTTGTCCAAACTCTGCCATCCCCTTTTTGTGTCTTTATGTATTAGTCTACTCTAGTCCGTACCAATCCCACCGTACTGCATCTGTCTTTACACTTGAGTTTTCTGGATCGACCTCGGTAGCGAGACGTTGAATAATCGTTGGGTTAGACAGTCGGTAAACTGTCGAGATTCGGATTTAAGACGTAGGAATTGTTCCCGGTTGTAGATGAAATTGATCAATTTTAAAGGTGATCTTAACCAAGGTACTCCCATTTTTGAAATAAATCAGATAAGTGATGACATAAAGGTTACAGAATACGATGTATTCTTCATGAGTTCACAAACAAATTCCGTTTCTCTTGAGAGGTCATAAAAAATGGAGGGTAGAGTAAAAAGAGGTGTAGGTTGAAGTATAGGATTTTAGATCAGTGACGTTTGACACTCGTTAAGGGTTAGTTGACGACGATTCGGATCACGACTCCACGATGGATCGCAAGGATTCACATCCTTCCGACACACATCCTTCCTCTCTGACACACACACAATCTATTCGACACGAATCCGTACTCAACCAGTGTCTAAGTTACAATTGATTAATTGTAATATACAGTTTATTCCACGGAAATTTTTCTTTGTGTGTATTCCGTTCCAATATATAACTGACCAACTACTTTTAAACACTACTCTCCCAGTATCATTAAATTGGGAGATGAAGTGGATCCCGTTGTTAACTCATAAACGAAGAAATCACGAACACTGTTGAAATATGTTATATTGATGACGTTTAATATTCTGGACCGACGTTGGGTGAGGTCATGAAAACGGACCTTTTAGGGTACCTGTCTCCTCGTACCATCCGACGTCAGATACCCCAGTGACTCTCAGCCTGTTCTGACTCGCTGAAGTGAAAGTGAAAATGAAAGGACGTGACCTCTTCCTTTACCGTTGGGTGAGGTCACAAGAACGGATCTCTTGGGGTCCCTGCCCCCTCGGACCACCCGACGGCAGATACCCCAGCGTGTCCCAGCCTGTGCTGACTCCACTGAATCGTCGTCGTCGTCGTGTGGAGAGTCAAGATTTCGATTATCGGGGTACCGGGTGTCTTATTTTAACAATTAAAGAATCGAAATCAATGGAGAGAGTGGTGTTAGACGTGAGGGCTATGTCTGGAAAAACAAGCCAGTTTAGTCACATACGAAGACACGGAACGAACCACCATACACGGGGTGCCGACGATCCCACTAGAGGACGTAATAGCGGGGATGTCTGAACCAGAAAATCTGGTTCCGGTACAATATTAACAGTAATGTAAGAGGGGTCACACACAGTAGGTGGATATGAGGTAGATGGGTGTCAAGTCCCTCGGGGATGAGACGCTATCCGGACACACCAAGGACACAGTCTTTGTCCCCAGTGTTTCCGTTTATTCTGTCATGTCGATGACGGGATGCACTCAAATGTGTCTCAGTCGGGACCTCCTGGGACTATATTTACAGTAGTACTCCTTTACTCGGACAGAGAGTGGGAGTCTTTCTATGGTATTTGATTAAGTCCTTACGAAGGTTGATACTTTCTTTAGACGACAAAACCATTTTGTCTTACGTCTATAATTTGAGATATATAAAGATGGACTTATGGGGAATTGGAAAACAATAACCAGTATGTTCCATCTGACAATCTATCGGAAGGACATTTTCGACTATCAAAGATTTGTCAAATTATAACCTATTTCTAAAGAACAGAAGAATTTAGGTTTTGTCTTTTCTTTTTGGTTCCTATCCTTTCTCCCACACCCTCACTTCACTCTTTATTAGTGGTAATGTAGTATAGTCAATGGTAATAATCTAAAAATGAGACAATTCACGATACATATATAATTTGTACAATGTAAATAAGAAAGTGAATTACGAGTGTTGTTGGGAAATTTCATCTGTGACATTGAGGGTAAAATAGTTCTCTAATTCATTAGAGAGATTCTAGTGAGTCACTTTTCAACTAGATCTTATGTTCCGGTCCAGGTAAACTGAGGTCCAGATACGTACGAGAACAAAGTCCGATGTCACGGAGTCTTTACACTGACTTTTCTTCTTCATCACAATTTATTTAGTAGGAATGTCACAACTAAATATAAACGAATATTTTGTTCGTTCCTTTTTATTTATGGTTGTTGAGGGAGAATTAAAATTCATCGGTCAAACTTCTTTCATTAAGAGGGAGACACCACTCCTTCACATCAACGTTGGAGTTCGTATCAACGTTGACACCCCCGAGACTCGTCTGGTGATGTCTAAACCCCCGTTCAAATATAACTTACATTAACCTACATAACTTACATTAACTTACATAACCTTGGGATCTCTGATCCACTACTGGTAGAGACCCCTGACTCAAAGGGAGTCCAAGAGAATTTTTAGAGGAAACTTTTATGTCCCAATTGACTACGGACAAACATAAGACTCCAATAAAAATAGGAAGTGACGACCTGGTTCACGACGATGTTCATTTCTACTCTCCGTTTCAGTTTACGAATCTTCAAAGGGACAAATCCCTCAAGATGGATGTATAGATGATCATTTGGGGTCTTCATTTGAACTCTACACTGACAGAATTTTTTATTTTAATGTAGACGTCTCTTCTTCGGACTGCTGATAAGAAAACTTTCCGGACGAATGTTGTAACCGTACACCCTTGGACCGAAACTCCTCCCAAACATACTAAGGGTCTTGACTATTAACACCGAATGACACGGATCTGTCAAACATGTTTGTTGTACAATTATCAAATACGGCTTGTAGAAAAGAAGGCCCTAAGACCTAAAAACCATATATGGTCCGTCTCCCATAGATGCACTAGTCGGGGGTTACTTTGGGGACTTGTGACTCAGATATTATTCGAAGGAACGAACCGTTGTAAAGTGTGCACAACAGAGTTCAGTAACGACCCCCTTAATACAGGTAGGACACACTGAAGGGACCCTCTCCTGGGAATCTTCGAGACGGACCAAAGAGGATCTGAAGTTAGATACACGAAAAAGAGGAACGACTAAAACGAAACAAAGGAAAACGATATTATTAGTATCGACACTCATACTGATGTAGGACTCAACACTTAAAACGATACCTTGGTACTTTGAGACCTCACCAGGACTCTGGAGAAGGGGTCTATCACAGTCTTCACCCTAAGTCTTCGGGTTGATCTGAGTAGTTTTATACCACCTTTGTGACGAAACCCCCTTTTTTTTCCTACTTCTTCGTCCCTTACTACTTGTAAACCACGGACTCACCTATGTCTCAGTAAATAGGTACCATACTTTTTCTTCGAGTCGACTACCAAACAACACTCCATTTTCGATGGAATACGTTAAAATTTTATTGTCTGGGTTGGGTCCTCTCGACCGAATGACCGAGGGCACTGACGAAAACCGACATGACCCATTTCACTCCCCCTTTTCCACTCGGAACATTATGGAAGTCGAAAACAAGATCGAGAGTCCACCGTTCTCTAACCTACCCGGTTTTTATAATTTTCAAACATGATAAGAGAAACTCACACTCCCTTTTCTTTCAATGTACTCAAGGACCTTGACCTCGTCTTAAAATCTATTTAATCGTCCTTTTAATTCCCTCTTTTTATAAAGTCTTTAAAGAAGACAAACCGACGACAATGGGAACAACCTGAAGGGACCATCGAGTCTACCATTTCTTAGACGGACGTTGCATCCTCTGGACTCAAGCTAGGGACCGAACCCTTCTAGGGGACCTCTTCCCTTACCGATGAATAAGATCATAGGAACGTACCTCTTAAGGGACCGCCCGATGTCAGGTACCCAGTGTCTCAGTCTGTGCTGACGTACTGATTATTTTGTGTGGAAACGACGTAGTCGGATCATACCAAGGGAGGGACTGAAGGAAGTATAAGATCCTCTCCAGAAGGGGGTCATTGAAATTGTAAGCTTAAAAACACCACGACCTCTTCTGAGAACTCTCAGGGAATCTATCGTTCCTCTAATTCAGTTAGTTAGGATTTCCTTTAGTTGTGACTTATAAATAACCGTCCTGACTACGACTTCGACATGATGAAACTGGTGTACTACGTTTCTTGGTAAGCTGAGTAACCTTTTCTGGGACTACGACCCTTTCTAAATCCCGTCCTCTCTTCCCCCACTGTCTCGTACTCTACCGACCTACCGTAGGTACCTGTGTTGAGTTACCTGTACTCAAACTCGTTTGAGGTCCTCTCTCACTTCCTGTCCCTTCGGACAGTACGACGTCAGGTACACCAGTGTTTCTTAGCCTGTGATGACTCACTGACTTGTTTTACGATTTAAATGACGACCTCCCAATTCATTTAAACGTTACTCTTTTTTTTCCTCTGATTTTGTATTACCAAAACCCCGATGATATAAACCCATATATCATTTTTAACTATATTTTGTACTATATGGAGATTAAATTATTTACGATCGTCTCAGTCGAATTGACCCCTTTCGACGTTCGTTTTTCACAATCGTCTTGTGTTGACGGAACGAGAAACGACGACCACTCACCCAATCTTAAATTTGAGAAACTTACTGTCCTATTCAGAGATCTTACTAAAAACGAATACTCTCGTAGACCTCTTTCTCTCTGTTGTATTTTTTCTCTCCGTCGGAGGTCTCTCTCTATGTGTAACCCTCAAAAATTTTTCATCAAAAATCAAATGAATAGTCGTGAATATTTTAGTCTACAGATCAGAAATCTCCGAATTCTAAAAGGTTCATTTGACACGTATAAAAACTCATCCATTTAAACCTGTTCCGGCTTTGTCGTATCCCTTCAGAACGAATGGTAGACTTGAACCTTGTGTCGACGGACAGGGATATCGTAGAACCGAAACAACGATGTCTTCTTTTCAACGACCGAAGACAACAATTCAACGATTCAACACAGGTTGAGAAACACTGGGTACCTAACGTCGTGTTGTCTGAAGGGACAGGAAGTAATAGAGGACCTGAAACGAGTTGGAGTACAGGTAATTCAACTACTACGATAGATTACTAGAGTAGGAGAGGGTGGGGGAAGAGGAACACGGAAGGTAGAAAGGGTCGTAGTCCCAGAAAAGGTTACTCAGCCAAGAAACGTAACCCACCGGTTTCATAACCTCGAAGTCGAAGTCGTGGTCAGGAAGGTTACTTATGAGACCCAACTAAAGGAAACCCTAAATGACCAAACTAGAGAAACACAAGGTTCCCTGAGAGTTCTCCAAAAAGGTTGTGGTATTAACCTTTCGTGAGTCGGAAGAAGTGTCAGGTTGAGTGTGTAGGTTTGTATTGATGACCTGTGGTATCGAAACCGATATACCTGAAAACGACCGGTTCACTATAGAAACAAACCAGATCCAAACAGTAACGAAAGGAAGGTTCCTCGTCAAGTCAAGTCAAGGCAGCGAGTCAGTACAGGCTGAGAAACGTTGGGGTACCTGACGTCGTACGGTGGGAAGGGACAGGTAGTTGTTGAGAACCTCGAATTGGTTTGAGTACAGGTAGTTCAGCCACTACGGTAAGTTGATAGAGAGGGAGACAACAGGGGAAGAGGAGGACGGAAGTTAGAAAGGGTCGTAGTTCCAGAAAAGGATACTCAATCAAGAAACGTAGTCCACCGGTTTCATGACCTCAAAGTCGAAGTCGTAGTCAGGAAGGTTACTTATAAGTCCCAACTAAAGGAAATCCTATCTGACCGACCTAGAGGAACGTCAGGTTCCCTGAGAGTTCAGAAGAGGTTATGGTGTTAAGTTTTCGTAGTTAAGAAACCACGGGTCGAAAGAAATATCAGGTTGAGTGTAAGTATGTGTTGATGACCTTTTTGGTATCGGAACTGATCTACCTGTAAATAACCGTTTCATTACAGAGACGAAAAATTATACGACAGATCCAACCAGTTTTGAAAAGAAGGTCCCTCGTTCGTACAAAATTAAAGTACCGACGTCAGTGGTAGATGTCACTATAACCTCGTGTTTTTGTATTACAAAGAGTGACAAAGGTAACAAAGGGGTAGATAAACGGTACTTTACTACCTTGGTGTACGGTACTAGAATCAAAAGACTTACAACTCAAAATTCGGTTGAAAAAGTGAGAGGAGAAAGTAAAAGTAGTTCTCCGAGAAATCAAGAAGAAATGACAGACGGTATTCCCACCACAGTAGACGTATAGACTCCAATAACTATAAAGAAGACCGTTAGAACTAAGGTCGAACACGAAGTAGGTCGGGTCGTGAAGAGTACTACATGAGACGTATATTCAATTTATTCGTCCTACTGTTATATGTCGGAACTACATGAGGAAAGGGATAAACCTTGGTCAGACAACAAGGTACAGGTCAAGATTGATAACGAAGGACTGGACGTATGTCTAAAGAGTGTTCCGTCCAGTCCACCAGTCCATAAGGGTAGAGAAAGTCTTAAAAGGTGTTAAACAACACTGGGTGTATCAGTTTCCGAAACCACATCAGTTATTTCGTCTTCATCTACAAAAAGACCTTGAGAGAATGAAAAAGCTACTACCACTAAACTAGAGACCAAGGAGACGGAAAAGTTTTTGTCGAACTTGTAGACCCTCAAGTACCAAGTACATGATGACTTCGGACCGAACCTCTTAAAACTCGTAATGAAACGATCGTACACTCTATTCACGTGAAGACGTTATCAAACTCGTAAGGAACCGTAACGGAAAGAAACCCTGACCTCACTTTTGACTGGAAAAGGTCAGGACACCGGTGACGACTCAAAAGGCTTAAACGACCGTATCACTCACGTCGTGAAAGTGTCGTAGTAGGAAATCCTAAACTTTATCGAGTTGACCTTAAGGTAGTGGAGGTGATCAAAACAAGCATCACTACTAAGGATCCCGGGTGAACTGAAGTGTACGGTCCTACAGACCGAGACCTGTGTGGTAGCACTAGTGTGGTACCACTAGTGTGGTAGCACCAATAGACCCACTACTTCTAGAAAAAACATATCAAGAAAACACATAAGAACGGTGGAGAAGAATTATAGAAGACGAAGACAATCCAGGTATGGTAAAGACAGGAAATAACATGGGTAGAAACGTACTTTACAAGGGAAACATAGAGATTAAAAGAACTTCTCTAAAGATCAGAAAGGGTAAGATGACAAAAGGAGATAAAGAAACGTACCTAGTGACTCCTTCCGAAACAATAGAGAGGAACGATAAGAAACCTTGAGACTTAAGTTTACCTACATAGAAAGGAAATGAGGAAACGAAAAACGTAGAAAAGAAAAGAGCCGATAAACATTTCGGAGGAGTCTGTTGGTAAAATGGAAAAACGTAAAGGAAAAGAACCCCCACCAGAACTAGTGACGGAGGACAAATTATAGTGCTTGGAGGCAGGTATCAAGAAGTCCGTGAGACAGATATTCTATATCAACGAACTTAGATAAACAGTGAAGGTGACATATTAGTATTCCCTAAACTGAATCCAGTATGGACTTACCAGATCATCAAAAGGGATGAAAGAAGTTAAATTTAGACTTAAACCGTTATTCCTCGAGTACTAGACTCGGTGTCAGTCGAGGGTCAGAACAAAGACGACTGACATGTCTCGGAGAGGTAGAAACCGACGCTTCTTATATTAGTCAGAATAAAGTCATAATTGGTAGACCACTACAAGTACACATGTCATAATAGAACTTAACAACCTTTTCCCACAAACGATACTGGTCACGTAAGAGAACCAGTTTGAGACAATCGGAAACGGGACGAAGTAAAACATGAGGTTCTGGTTTAACCGGACAATGAGGTCCATAGAGAACTGAAGGATGAAAACGTAAGGTCAGAGGATATTACTTTTCCTGTAGAAAACCCCACAATCAAGATCTTCCGGAACATCCAGAAGTATCTTGGCAAGTTGAAGTCGAAGAAGTCGTAATGACCAGCCCCGTATCTGAACCTAATGACACTATGACTCACCTTATGGAACCTTCGTTTGTCTCTAGTAAGACAGTAAAAACTCTAACGTAGGTTCACGACGTAAAGCCTGAGAACAACTGGTACTACCGATAAGGTAAAAAAAGATTCCCTAAGGACGGGTATCATCATTTATATTACCAGTAGACTCAATTTAAGTGGGTAAGGTCAGGTAAAAGTAAACGACTAAGGATTTTACAGCTACAAGTGAGAACGGTAGAGGACAAACTGGTGAAGGTTAAACGGAACTAAGTACCTGAATTGTAAGGTCCAAGGATACGTTATAACGAAAACGTCGTAACCTGAAATGAAGGTAGTGGTCAGTATAGGTAGGTGTTTACCCACAACAAAAACGAAACCGAGGTAGTGAAGTAAGAAAGACCTCAATAAAGAGGTGACTAGAGATCATCGTATAACCCGTGGATAGTTGAACCCCTCAAGTAGAAAGTCACAGGATAGGAAAACGGAAAAGTATGACAAGTACCCCAAAGTTCCGTTCTTGTGACTTCACCAAACGGTAAGGGAAGAGATCACCTGGTTTAAAACAGTCTTGAAAGGTGGTACAGGACAGACAGAAACCACTGGGACCGTTCCGAGTATCAAAGTAACTCAATCTGTTCCGACACCAGGTACACTAGTCTAACCAATCAAAAGACACTGACACTAAACTTTTCTTACTTTTAGGTTCCTCGTTTGTAGAAAATTAATGTGTCGACATCAGTGATAGGCATCACTAAAACCTTTTTTTAAGTTTTATTTTTAGTGATTACGGAAGATAACCTTAGGATTTAGGTGTTTAGGATTACCGGGTTTGGACTGAAATGAGACTAACAGACGACACTCGTCAAAATCGTAGTCTTACATGACGTTCACGACTTGACGTTAATTCGTATCCAAGTTACTTGTCCTGAGACTGAGACCCTGGTGATCTCTAAATATGGAGACCCATCCCGGACTTTAACACTTTGTAATACTTACAACAGATATGGTAGACCCAGTGTATGTTTACGGTTGTCCTTTCCCAAACAAAAAACTAACCTGGTAGGTTTTAGTTCGACGACTACCCGAATATAAACTATACCTCTGCCTTGATAGTGTTTGTCACACTGGAGGGACGGGTGAGTACTGTCTTACCTGAGGACTGATGGAACCCCCTGTAGAGTAACGACAACTGAACACAAGTGGAAGGGTCTTATCAACATCACACGTTGTTACCTGATTATTTATCGGACTGAGGCGAAGAGAGTGAAAGAGATCCTGTGTGTGGAAACTTTCTGTTAAACTAATAATTTACGATGACAAGAGTCTTTCCCTAACTAGAAAAGGTCCGACGAGTACCCTATTTACTTGTCCTGTTTTCTCACTCTCCAATATATTTCAGTAAAACTTTTAAAAAGTATTAAGTCCTAAAACATGATTGGTTTAGGATTTGTACTGTACAGAAAGACCAAATCAACATATTTTTAATGTAAGACATTTTAGAAAAAAGGGACAACGTATATGTCAGGAAGGATTCCTTCCCAGACCTACTCTGGTCCCCTATCAAAAATTTTTTCATTTTAATACTGACGACTCTGTGTTAAAATTTTGTTTCCTCTTTTTTGATTTGTTTTTGGAACTGTGGACCACCACCACCACCACCACCCGAATGTTTACTCCCTCTTTCGTAATTTCCAGAAACGGAAAGTTTTGACAAGGACCTGCAAAAGGGGAGAAGGACTTCCTTTTGAGAGGTACGACGGAAAGGTTCGACGAGGTTCACGAAACTTAAGTTTGCCTGACGACTCAGATGTTAGTGTGTACTGTCACCACTGATACTCTGTCGTCCCCCACCAGAGTCGAGGTATTCAAGGTTTGTCTTACAGAGGTCTACGGCAGATGTGAGTCCTCCACTTACTTGACCACAGTGCCTATTCGTTTTGACAAACTCTGACGGAATCCGTCAACGAGACTTTGGTTCCCGACTTGATTTAGTGACTGGCTCTTGGGTCGTCACCCTCCATAGTGTCACCCGGGTTGATTACGTACAGGACGAACCCCACGAGATTGTGAACATTCGAAACAAAGGGTACTGGTAGGAGACACTAACGTGAAGACCACACATGGACCTATAACACTGTCCGAGCGGGGACCTTCCTCGAAGTACAGTCGAAGTTGATCGATCAACGAAGTTGTCGATCAACGACAAGGACTTGACTACGGAACTCGGTCCACTCTCTTTGCCAATTGTGTATTTGAATTCCTCCTTAGGTAGACCGAAAGATTCTGTCTGATATTACCAATTACCCTAAACAAAATTGACCGATTCAAGTCCTAGGGATTTTTCGTTTTTATTAACTCTAGTTGTTGATATCCAAAAAGAGTCGGACACACATCCAAGTATGACTACTATTAAAAAGACATTTCTACGGAGCCTGTCCTCGTTTCCCACTAGAGACGTTTTTTCTCAATTGTATCGTCCGAGTTGACGATAAGAAACTTTCCAAACGAATGTTCCAACCGGAAACCGACCACAGACCTTGAACCGAAAATCCCCGCAAGGGTAATAAGGGTCTTGACTATTCTCATCGAGTGATTACAATGAATGTATCAAACACGTTGGTTATATCGATACGATTTGTGGACGAAAGGAATAGTCTAAGACCTTAAAAACATACATGGTCCGTCTCCCAGGAATACATTAGTCTGGGGATAATTCGGGGATTTTTCGAAGGAACTAACCGTTGTAAAGTGTACACGACAGGGTTTAGTGACGACTCCCTTACTTCGAGTAGGATACACTGAGGTGACTGTCTCCTGGGAACCTTCTTCGAAACGGTCTAAAAGAGACCTGAGCCGGCGTACACGGAAAGGAGAAAGGACTAAAACGAAATATCAGAAAACGATATTATTTAGTGTCGACACTGATACTCATACGAGTTAAGACACTCAGGAGGATCTTATAGTGACTTGGACCTCCATCTGGAACCCCTGGGAGGACTGGGTAATATACTTTTTCAAAAGGTAAATCCTATTTTTCGTATCCAAAACCTACAAGTTCAGGGTTAATACAGTCAATGGTGTATATACTGAGACCTTTATTATGATTTACAGAACATCGGAGTCAATAGAATAGACCTTTTGTCTCGGTGATAGATATGAAATCCCAAACATATTTCTAACACTCTTATGAAAGATCTCACAGATCGTGTCGTATCGTGTAATTCTTAATAATAATAGGAACTGACTCACTTTTGACCCTTTCCGACATTCTTTACTTCTCTAGTGGTTTAGTCCGTATTTGTAAAGTTTCTTTTGAAAGTGTAGTCGTAGGTGAGTGAAAGTCTTCCGAGTCTGGGTCGAGTAGACTTTGATTTCATTTTTTAACATGGTTGTGAAAAATGATTTTTGGAGAAACCACAAATCAGTGTAAAGGTACGTCAGGATTGATTCTCCTAAGACGAAATACTTTTGCCACCACACCTTCCTTCTCTTCTCTTATATGAAGGAATTTCGTTTCAGACTGATTTTCACTGTACCACACCAAAGTAGGATGTGTGTCACGGAACGGGTCCCCCGTACGGGTACCACTCGATACAGTGAAGGGTCGTATTCGAGATGTGTAGAATTTCGGAGTGTATAGGACTTATGGATGATGCACGGTACAAGCACGAGAGTTTAGTGGAGTAAATTAAGAATTTTGGCGAGATATCCACCGATAATAATAGATGGAAGAATGTACACTTCCTTGGTCAAATATCTCCAATACACTGCGTAGGTTCCAGGTGGACTATTAAGTAAGGAATATGATGTCGTAGTACGGTAGAGGGGGTAACGCTGACGGTTACGAGTCGTTTGTAATAAGGATATGGTCCCCTTGATGTTATTTGTTACCTGAAAGAAGGTTCCTTCCCGGACAATATTGGGTTCACTGTTTCACGTCCAGTGGGAGTATAATTCTTACTCCTTAGACAGATTTTTTAAATAGAAAATTTGCAATCTCTGTCCAGTTTCCGTTACTGAACGACCTCTACCCAGTTTCTTTGAGTCGTAATGGTTTAGTTTGCCGTACCGGGAGACGACAGATGATTCACAAGAGTAATAGTGAAAACTAGAATAGTAGTGTCACATAGACACTTCTACGTGTAATAGGAGTGAACTTTCTACCTCATTGACTTTATATCTTTTATTTAGTGAATGAGTCACATTGAGTCGTTTACCTGTCTTCACGGTTGTACTCTTGCTTCTAGACAGACTGAGGTTCTTGTCTTTTCCCTCCTTCTCGACACCTTGGTAAATAGTGTTATAAATATCAGATTCGTAACCTGAAATGTATGGATGCTGGTAGAGAGATTAAAGAGGGACAAATCAACGTAAAAATAGTTAGAATAAAATTCATAACACTGTAGGGGACTGATAAAAAGACCGAAGTCAGAAAGAGGTACAGTTAAGTAGAGAGGTTTGACGGTCACTCTATACATTCTTTTTCTTATTCCTGGGAGTATAAATTAAAGGTCGAGACGGTAAGAGACCTATACACTAGAACCAGTTTTGTGACTTTCTTAAAGTCAAAGATATAGACATTTTGTCTCTATTATAAACGGACGAACTATATTGTATAAGACCTGGACCCAAAAATTGAACCAAGAAATACGGAAATTAAAAAAAGTTAATATTTCATTGTTATTATCGTCAGAGTATCCCAACAACATTCCTAAGTTAATTTACTATGGACAGGTCACGTCTCGTATCGACGGGTTGTGCACCACCCTTGAGTGTGTCGCCATCTGTCGTAATAATAATGAAGTGTCCAACAAACAGATGAAATAAGTTATCTATCAATAAATGACTCATAGTTAATGAAGATCCATGACAAGATTCACGGTCCATATGTCGTCACTTGTTCGTTTCAAGGACGGAAGTTTTTCGAAAGTAAGACCATCCCACGTCTGTTATTTGTTCATTTATAGATAATAATAGATACAGTCTATCACTAGTCAAGTCACATCCTCCTTTTTTTCGTCCGATTCTCCGTATCCCTAACGGTAAAACCGTCGAATCCCTTCCACCCCTGTCTCTTCTCCCTTCCTCTTGACAAAAGAATTACACTCAACCACTCTTTTCCGGAGTTACCTTTCCGTCATAGACTCGTCTCCAGATTTCCTTCATTGTCGTGTCCATGATACCTAGATCTCCTTCTTTTATGCTCACGTTTGTAGGTTTCACCCTTTTACGAAGTACCGAAATTTGTTCGTTGTTTCTACGGTCCCACTGACGTCTTCTAAGTCACCCCACTCTCCTTACGGTTCCTCAGAGTAGTCTCTCCGGAAGTTTTTGAGTCTTGATCTACCCTGCGGTAATATCCCAAAACTTTTCTCTTTACTGTACAAGACGGAATATAATTTTTTTTTTTTTTTTTTGACAATAACAAAAAGTCTTTTTCTCTGACTTTCCGTCTCCCACGTGTCCACCTCCGTCTTACCGGTCAATCCTGTGGTAATGTCATTTGATCTGTTCTCCACTGTCACTAAACCTGATTGTAAATAAACACCTTCGTCACTCTTCATCTAAGACTTACATAAAACTTCCATTTTAGTTGCTTTAAACGAGTACTCTACCTATCGTTTTACTCTCTCTTTAGTTCCTACTTGGACTCCAAACCCCTGATTTGTTCTTCTCACTTCAACAGTAAATTACTCTATACCTTCTGATACTCTCTTCGTCTAAACCCCCTCCCTCCTTTAGTTCTCAAATCAAAACTAACAAATTAAACTCTACGGTCAGTCTGTATTTCACCTCTACAATTCGTCCATCAACATGCACATTTGTAGACCTCAAATCCTCTTTCGGACCCGACCTTATACCTCGATATGGACATATGTTTCGTAAACTTCGATGTTCTAATTACTCTAGTGAATCTATGACTCGTGTCTGTCTCTCTCTAGTCTCTAAACTGTGAATGACTCGTGGATGATACACGGTCCCTTACACTTAAATATGTAATACCTCATTACATCCCCATTAGAATGTAACTTCTATTGGTACTGATGGTTCAGAAAGGAAACAAGTTGTTAGATGAGTACCTTGTTCGAGGGAAAGGACTATAAACTCCAAAATATATTAGGGGGTAGTCAGAAAAGAGTCTTGAAATACTATGTTTGGGGTATAAAGTTAGTTAGACAAGATACGAGGTTACGGATTGGTACGGAACTTGAAAGGTTGTAATCGAAGAAAGGAGTTCGACCGGGTGTCCGACGTCTTACAAGAGGGAGATAGTCGGATGGTTTTTAGGATAGTAGATTTTAAAACAAATAGACGAAGGAGGAAATGTTTTGAAAAGAACCAGTAGGTCCGGTCGAGACTGAAGAAAACGGGAAAGTCAGACTTTACGAGAATCCTGAATGATACATTTGGCGTGACACTTCTAATAAATATGCTCTCCACTCTTATAAGAGTTTCCTTCCTGACACGAGGTAAGGAATCGTGTATCGTGTCACGGACCTATTTGTCTCATTCTTTATGTTGATTCGCATATAAAATCGATGTAGACCGACACTGAGTCCTTATTTTTAATGTTCCTATTATATTTCTTTAGTCTCTATTACTTTGAAAGGGTTTACATATTTTGACCCGAAGTAAATGTGTAGTCCTCGTAAAAAAACTGGTATTTAATAGAGTGATTAAGTAAGGAATGAACCGAGTTCTCCGTCCTCTTGTCAGAGATCTTAGTATGTGTGAATCCAAATATAAACCAAGCCTATAAATGATACTGTAACCCGTTCCATGTATTGGATAAAACACAGACTCCTGACATACTTATGACTGGAAATCTTATTAAAAAACCTAATTTACTATTATGTATGTTTTGACCCTTTCCTCATGTAGTTCCGACATATAACAGTCGGACGAATAAATTGAATATACGTCTCATGTAGTATACTTTTACGACCCGACCTACTAAGTGTCCGACCTCAGTTCTGACGGTCCTCGTCATAGTTGTTGGAGTCTATACGTCTGCTATGGAGAAAGTACCGTCTTTCATTTCTCCTTGATTTCTCGGAGAACTACTTCCACTTTCTCCTCTCGCTTTTTCGACCAAATTTTGAGTTGTAAGTTTTTTAATTCTAGTACCGTAGGCCAGGGTAGTGAAGTACCGTTTATCTACCCCTTTGTCACCTTTGTCACCGACTGAAATAAAAAGACCCGAGGTTTTAGTAACGCCTATCACTAACGTCGGTACTTTAATTTTCTGCAAACGAGGAACATTCCTTTCAATACTGGTTGGATCTGTCGTATAATTTTTCGTCCCTGTAATGAAACGGTTGTTTCCAGGCAGATCAGTTCCGATACCAAAAAGGTAATCAGTACATACCTACACTCTCAACCTGACACTTCTTTCGACTCGCGGTTTCTTAACTACGGAAACTTGACACCACAACCTCTTCTGAACTCTCAGAGAACCTGACGTTCCTCTAGGTTGGTCAGGTAAGATTTCCTCTAGTCAGGACCCACATTTAACCTCCCTGACTATAACTTCGACTTTGAGGTTATGAAACCAGTGGACTACGTCTCTCGACGGAGTAAACTTTTCTGGGACTACGACCCTTTCTAACTTCCGTCCTCTTCCCCTACTGTCTCCTACTCTACCAACCTACCGTAGTGGCTGTGTTACCTGTCCCCAAACCCACCTGAGGCCCTCAACCACTGCCTGTCCCTCCGGACCGCACGACACCAAGTACCCCATCGTTTTTCAGCCTGTGCTGACTCGCTGACTTGACTTGACTTTGAATGGATTCCTCTGTCTTTGTGACATGTGTCTTTTAATATTCTGTGACTACTTTCTTTCGTGTCTACTGTATTTGTCTATCTCTCTATAAGGTACAAGGACCTATCCTTCGTAGTTATAACACTTTTACTGATATGATGGTTTACGTTAGATGTCTAAGTTGCACTAGGGATAGTTTAATGGTTCGCGTAAAAAGTGTCTTGTTCTTGTTTTTAAAGTGTTAAGTAAGTCAAGTCCAATCAAGTCAGTCAGTACAGACTGAGAAACGCTGGGGTACCTGACGTCGTACGGTCCGGAGGGACAGATAGTCGTTGAGGGTCTCAAATGAGTTTGAGTACAGGTAACTCAGTCATTACGGTAGGTTGGTGCAGTAGGAGACAGAAGGGGAGGACGAGGACGGAAGTTAGAAAGGGTCATAGTCCCAGAAAAGGTTACTCAGTGAAAAAGCGTAGTCCACAGTTTTCATAACCTCAAAGTCGAAGTCGTAATCAGAAAGGTTATTTATAAGTCCTAACTAAAGGAAGTCCTACCTGACCAACTTAGAGGAACGACAGGTTCCCTGAGAGTTCTCAGAAGAGGTTGTGACGTCAAGTTTTCGTAGTTAAGAAGTCTCGAGTCGAAAGAAATATCGGGTCGAGAGTGTAGGTATGTACTGATGACCTTTTTGGTATCGAAACTGATCTGCCTGGAAACAACTGTTTCATTACAGAGACGAAAAATTATACGACGGATCCAACCGGTATCGAAAAGAAGGTTCATTATTCATAGAAAATTAAAGTAACGACGTCAGTGGTAGACGTCACTAAAACCTCGGGGGGTTTTATTTCAGACTGTGACAAAGGTGACAAAGGGGTAGATAAAGGGTACTTCACTACCCTGTTCTACGGTACTAGAATCAAAAGACTTGCAACTCGAAATTCGGTTGAAAAAGTGAGAGGAGAAAGGGAAAGTAGTTCTCAGAGAAAATCGAGAAGGAGTGAAAGACGGTATTCCCACCACAGTAGACGTATAGACTCCAATGACTATAAAGAGGACCTTTAGAACTAAGGTCGAACACGAAGTAGGTCGGGTCGTAAAGAGTACTACATGTGGCGTATATTCAATTTATTCGTCCCACTGTTATATGTCGGAACTGCCTGAGGAAAAGGATAAACCTTGGTCAGATAACAAGGTACGGGTCAAGATTCACAACGAAGAACTGGACGTATATCTAAAGGGTCCTCCGTCCAGTCCACCAGTCCATAAGGACAGAGAACTTCTTAAAAGGTGTGAAACATACCTTTGTAGTTTCTACAACTGATCGGTTTCGTCAGAACTCTTTCTTCTTACCTCGACCTCCTTAGTTGAAAGGACTGGAGTCTAATATGATGTTTCGATGGCAGTAGTTCTGTGATACCATGACCGTGTTGTTGTCTTTATATATGGTTACCTTGTTCTATCTTTCGGGTCTGTATTTGGATACGTGGATACCCATGGAATAAGGATTGTTTCCTCCGTTCTTATATGTAACTGTTTCTATCGGAGAAGTTATTTGCCAAGATCCTTTTTACGTATCGATGTACATTTTCTTACTTTAATCTTGTGAAGGATTGTGTTTCTATTTGAGTTTAACCTAATTTCTGGATTTACATTCTGGTCTTTGCTATTTTGAGAATCTCCTTTTGTATCCGTCTTGTGAACTACTGTATTTAGTTTCGTTCTAGGAGATACTAGGTGGAGGATCTCATTACCTTTATTTTTGTTTTCATTTGTTCACCCTGGACTAATTTGAATTTTCGAAAACGTGTCCACTTTCGTTCCACTTTTATGTTGACAGTTACCCTCTTTTAGTATCGTTTACTTTGTTGACTGTTTCCCAATTAAAGGTTTTATATGTTCCTTGAGTATGTTGAGTTTCGATCTTTTTGTTTGTTAGGTTAGTTTTTCACCATTTTTCTGGATTTGTCTGTAAAGAGGTTTCTGTATGTCTACCGATTGTTTTTGTACTTTTCTACGAGTTGTAACGAACAATAATCTTTTTACGTTTAGTTTTGATGTTACTCTATAGTGGAGTGTGACCAGTCTTACCCGTAATAGTTTTTCAGACATTTGTTATTTACGCCCTCTCTCACACCTCTTTTCCCTTACGAGAACGTAACAACCACCCTTACATTTAGTTATGTCAGGATGCCTTCTGTCATACCTCTAAGGAATTTTTTGATCCTTATTTTGGTGGTATACTGGGTCGTTAGGGTGAGGATCCGTACATGGGACTTCTTTGGTCCCAACTTTTTCTGTGTACATAAGATGACAAGTAACGTCGTGATAAATGTTATCGATCTTGTACCTTCGTTGGATCTACGGGTGGCTGTCTACTTACCTATTTCTTTAACACCATGTATATGTGTTACCTTATAATGAGTCGGTATTTTTCCTTGTGTAGACTCAGTCAAGACTACTCCACCTACTTGGATCTTGGATAATATGTCTCACTTCACTCAGTCTTTCTCTTTCTATTTATAGTATAAGATTACGTGTATATGCCTTAGATCTTTTTACCATGACTTCTTAAATAAAAGTCCCGTCATTACCTCTTTGTCTGTATCTCTTGTCTGAATATCTGTACTCCTCTCCCCTTCTCTCTCACTCTACATACCTTTCTCATTGTACCTTTGACTGTAATGGGATACATTTTATCTATCGGTTACCCTTAAACGACATACCGAGTCCTGTGAGTCTGTCCCCGAGACATAGTTGGATCTCCCCACCCTACCCTCCCTCCAAGTGTTCCCTCCCTGATATACATATGGATACCGACTAAGTACAACGTCAAACTGTCTTTTGTTGTTTTAAGACATTTCGTTAATAGGAAGTTAATTTTTTTTTTTTTCGCTCTGTGATGAGACGGTTGTTTCCAGGTAAATCAGTTTCGATACCAAAAAACCATCAGTACCTACCTAACTCTCAACCTGGTATTTCTTTCGACTCACGGATTCTTAACTACGAAAACTTGACACCACAACCTCTTCTGAAAACTCTCAGGGAACCTGACGTTCCTCTAGGTTGGTCAGTCAGGATTTCCTCTAGTCAGGACTTATAAATAACCTTCTTGACTACGACTTCGACTTTGAGGTTGTGAAACCGGTGGACCACACTTCTCGACTGAGTGACCTTTTCTGGGACTACGACCCTTTCTGACTACCGTCCTCCTCCTCCCCTACTGTCTCCTACTCTACCAACCTACCGTAGTGGTTGAGTTGCCTGTGCTCAAACTCATTCGAGACCCTCAACCACTACCTGTCCCTCCGGACCACACGACGTCAGGTACCCCAACGTCTCAACCTGTACTGACTCGCTCACTTGACTTGACTTGATCTGCGTCTTTATTATGATATTGGATGATCTATGATCAACGTAAGGTAAGGTGTCAGTGTCAAGGATAAGAGACTCAGAACTATTGAATTTCTATGATCTTTTAGAGTTTAATCTAGTCACTACATTTCATAGACTTCCCTTACCTTGTTCGAGTCGTAACGTTGAAAGTACGTAAAGTAACTAAACTACGAAGTAGAACGAAATGGTACTTTAGCTACGAAAATTCTATATCCATCAATTTACTGTAATTCCAAAAAGGAAGACCAAGAAAAAAAACCAAATAAACAAACAAAAATTAGTTTGAGTTAGATTGAGTCCCAGAAAAGGTTACTCAGTTGAGAAGCGTACTCCACCGGTTTCATAACCTCAAAGTCGAAGTCGTAGTCAGGAAGGTTACTTGTGGGTCCTGACTAGAGGAAATCCTACCTGACCACCCTAGAGAGTTCTCAGAAGAGGTTGTGGTATCAAGTTTTCGTAGTTAAGAAGCCGTGAGTCGAAAGAAATGTTAGATTGAAAGTGTAGGTATGTACTGGTGACCTTTTTGGTATCGGAACTGATCTACCTGAAAACAACTGTTTCATTACAGAGACGAAAACTTATACGATAGATCCAACCAGTATTGAAAGGAAGGTTTCTCATTCGTAGAAAATTAAAGTACCGACGTTAGTGGTAGACGTCACTAAAACCTCGGTTTTTTTTATTTCAAACTGTGACAAAGGGGTAGATAAACGGTAATTCACTACCCTGGTCTACGGTACTAGAAGCAAAAGACTTACAACTCGAAATTCGGTTGAAAAGTGAGAGGAGAAAGTGAAAGTAGTTCTCCGAAAAATCAAGGAGAAGTGAAAGACGGTATTAAGAGACTCGGTCCATAATAATAAGAGAAAATTTTCACTTTTTTTATTTTCAAGTCGTCCCGGTTCATTCAACGAGTTACAGTATTTTGTTCATACACTACTCCACCCTAAGTCTATGTCCAGATTGATGTGATTTTAAAAATAACTTTCGTACTGAAAATTGATTAGATAAAGTGAAAGTAAGTGGGTTGTCGAGAGACACTTTCCGAGTCCAGTTTAAGTAAAGGAAATACTTCAGAATTGTAACGTCCGACTTTAATGGATAGGAAGGTTGACAAACATACTAAGCATTACGTCAAACGAAATGTATACACAAAAATGATCTTACACTTGAGAAATTTTCTTTCATTTCAGCGAGTCAGCACAGGCTGAGAAACACTGGGGTACCTGACATCGGATGGTCCAAGGAGACAGGTACCCTAAAAGGTCCGTTATCGGACCTCACCTATCGGTAAAGGAAGAGGTCCCCTAGAAGGATTGAGTCCCTAGCTTGGGCCCAGAGGACATAACATCTGTCTACGAAAATGACAGACTCGGTAGTCCCTTCAGACTTAAGAGATTCCAGTCATTGTTAAGGAAATAAAGAGACAGTAATCACAGACCATACCTCCGACCGACTCACCAACGAGTCGTTTACAAAATGAGATACTTTCTTACTGATCTTCTTACTTTACGGTTATTGGATAAAAATAAAAGAATACCATCATTTATCCTATAGGAACATAATAGTTGTTTGAGATTTCAGTAGGTCGTCATCGAACACCTATGTCTGACAATTCAAACTGTTCCCATTCTTGATACAGTAACAAAAAATTATGACACAGGAGTCATGACTCGAATCACGAACCACGAATCACATCATTTCCCCCTACCCACTGTCTCCTTCCTTAGACATATGGGATTTAAACATTCCGAAGGGAGGGCCGAGTAAATTTGTTTAGAAGTGACAAAACCCCTGAGTATCGATGTCTAGATCTCCTTCTCTACAAGAACCCCGTTCTTACCCCCGACACACTAATACGTTCACCGTTCCGTGTGTCCAGTGGTCAAGACTTCGAGTGGACAGTAGGGGTAGGAGTAAATCGTCATCAGACATGAGTAGACTATTTATCATTCTGGAGTGTAAGGTCAACGTCCACCTATACTCATCCCTTTTCCTTTCCTGTCCTCCGTCCTTCTTCTCGACACCCTGATTCTTTTGTTTTTTACCTCCCTTCTCACTTTTGTTCCTCCTCTCCCATTATTCCCATTTTGTCCTAACCTTTCTTCTACCTCCCCACCCTTTCTTTCCTCCGTTCTTTTTCCTTCTCCTTCCGACCCCCTATGACTGTTGAAATGTGACTCACCGCGGTCTGTTGACGTCTCCCGTTTCCCCTCGACCGTCCCTAGGGAATCAGGCTAAGGTTCCGTCCCACTCCTTGTCACCCCCAGTCAGAGTAAGAAGTCATAAATCTGAGTTAATGGAGTGACGGACCCATACGGACTCATTCCGTTTACCCGGTTACTACAAGTATACCGAGATTGTATGGCTACTCCATCCCGGATTACTACCGTCGAGACTTTACTTATAATGAAGAAGAGGGTCATTCACAGTAATCGTTTTACCTTCTGTTGTGTTGATTTGTTTGTTTATTGAGTCACAAGAGTCGTAGAACTATTAGTCGAAGAGGGTCCTTCCGGACACAGACGACGATAAAACCAACAGGGTGTCGTGAGTCAAGTCACCATATGGGTCGTCTGTAAATCATTTATCAACCCTGTCGACCCTTTAGAATTGTACTTCATAACAAAACTAACCCCCCCATCCCCCTCCCCGTGTCTTTTTACACATTGTCCAGGAGACCACTCTTTGGGCAGAGACGAAACACCTCTTTTCCGACTTCTGTGTTATTCTGAAGATCTGAATACAATAAACAATAATTTTTCCGTTCCAGAATTCTACACGAAAAATTGTCAGAAATCAAACCGACATTAAATTCTACTGAAAATGTTTAATCTAGGATTAGGAACGTCTGTGTCTACCGACAATGTCTTATCGGAACGTTTTTGTGATGAGTAAGTTGAACTTTCTCGTAAGTCTCTTCCTACTTCCCGGTAATTGAGAGTAGGGTGGGGATCGAGATCCTCCAGATTACTCAGGACCCACCCGAAAGACCCAAATCCACACCCAGACCTTAGACCCACCCGGATTCCGTAGACAAGAGTAAACCTTGTCGGAGAGATCAAGTGAGACCTTAGTCCCTAAATCCTAGTTAGTCTGAACTCCAGTAATTGTGAACTGTTGTAATTGAACTTACGAATACACACTCAGTAGTACGACCATTGAAGTACCCTCTATCTATGATTGTACTATACTTGTCAGAGACATTTATTAATGTCTTGTTATCCTGTTCAGGATACTCTCTCCTTACATATTAGATTTGACGTGACCTATGTATTCACTCCTCGAATTCTCTTCCCCTTCCGAAGGGTCTCCTCCACTGTAAACTTGATCCGTAATTTTCTGTTCAAGTTTACCCAGTCCTTTTCACCCTTCCCATCTATAAGTTCCTTTTCTCTTGTTTCATATATTTTTTCGTGTTTCTGTACTGTCAGGGAACACAGAAATCGCTTTTCACTCGTTATAGGATAGAGGACCACTGTCTTAATTCATTCCCCTCCGTCCTAAATTCCACCCTCTCCATCTTAACACCCGGTCTAACACTACTCAAAAATTTTTCGTAAGATTACCCAGACATGAATAGGACTCCCTCATCGTTCGATGGTTTCTAAAAAATTTATTCTTTTTCTTACTAGTCTCATCCCAAAATCTTATTAGTAAGACACCGTCTATTAAAGTTCAACTGGTTCCTGGTATTTTACCTGGACACTACCTATGACCCTTCGAGAACTAAAGAGGTTATCCTTGTTCGGTAAAACCGACCTGTAAAAGAGACTCGTTGACCCGGTTTAAATCAGATTTGACCGGAAGTGTACTCCACCGGTTTCATAACCTCAAAGTCGAAGTTGTAGTCAGGAAGGTTACTTGTGGGTCCTGACTAGGGGAAATCCTACCTGACCAACCTAGAGGAACATCAGGTTCCCTGAGAGTTCTCAGAAGAGATTGTGGTGTCAAGTTTTCGTAGTTAAGAAGACGTGAGTCGAAAGAAATCTCAGGTTGAGAGTGTAGGTGTATACTGGTGACCTTTTTGGTATCGGAACTGATCTGCCTGGAAACAACCATTTCATTATAGAGACCAAAAATTATATGAGGGTCATTAGTCCAAGTTTTTAATTAGACTTTCTTTCCAATGAAAATTTTCGGTCCTTCCAGGTATCTAAGGTAAAGAAAGTCATGAAAGTATAATATCTACTCCGAGTCTTCCCACTGAATTTTGGTTCACAACCTTCCCCAATTAAACCGAGGATTCAATATGTTCAAGAGGTTCCACTCTACAAGTACCAGATCGTATCGGACTTTCTTCGTACTCTCGGTCCGACTAGAACTTGGGGAACTGTCACAGAGAAAAGATTCACAAGTGGTAAATTTCAAGTTGAAGTCGGGATCTTAAATTCCATCAAAGAATGAACCGGTACACCAGGTATCTCGTATGTGTACGTATACAAGGTAATACGTTTAAAATATAGAATATATTCCTTTTTATTCTTCTCCAACCTCATCATCCACTCCCGCCACTCTCTTCCCTGTTACAGGTCGTGGACTCCAGGTGAAATCAGAGGAACCCAATCTCTATCAACAACCTAGAAGTAGGATGAATTCTCTAAACACCGACTCACCATCTCGATTTGTATATGATGATCGAACAAAGATAGGACGTTTAGGTTATCGATTACACTCCCTGATTCAACCACTTCCTGTCCTTTCGGACTACACGACGTCAGGTACCGTAACACTTCTGAGTCCGTACTGACTCACTGACTTACTACTACTACTTCTACTTGGAACTGGTTTAAGAACCAAAACCACAACTTCAGATACGATAATTCAGAGTGTAATCGTCTAGTATTACATCAGTGTCTTATAGTTCTAAATTTTGCATAGAATCTCTATTCGATCAGAGTCGTGGAAAAGTATATTTCCTCCTTGTGGTCCTTACTGAGGTATATATAGGTAATGACGGTTTTTCCCTATTAAATCATCACGAAACAATTGAAGTTTTTATCTTTTTAGTGATGGAGTGTTGTGTTTTATAAGAAAAGAATCTTTCTGGTTTAAACGGAGGGTTATTGAAAGTTGAATGACCAGGATGAAATAACAACCTCAGTGTGTTTTAGTCTAAGGTCAAAAATAACCATCCGAAAGTTTGTCGACTTCTGTTGTTAGTGTACAGGGTACCGGTGAGGAAGAGGTCTCTTTTTGTGAAGGGGTTTACTATACTAAAGGACAAAGGAAGAGAAGGATTGACGGGACGAGATGTCTTCGAGGATAAAGAAGTTCACTGTTGTTCCTCAAAGTCGTACCTCAGATTTCTGAAAACATTTCTCAACTGATCCTGAATTCAATAAGAGAACTACCCTAATATGGAGATTTTTACGTCGACCGAAAAACTACCGTCAGTATTGTGTAATAATTATATATAAGTAGAAGTAAATTGGTATTATTGGAGATAAGTTCGTACTAAAAGGGTAGAGTTTGAACTCGTTAAACAAAAGATTCAGATACGTCAGTAGAGAAAGGTATACATGTATAAAGACATTTTAAAAAGATCCAAAATGATAAAATTCCCAAAGGACTTAGAACAAAAAGTATTAGGTATTTATACTATTACAGAAGTAAATTCAACGGTTATGCATACCACTTATTAATCTAATATCTCGGAAAACAAAGGAAGGTCCCTCTCCTGTCAGAGAATCGGTCGTCAAAGACCTGTGTAGATGAATTAGTCATTTCTTAGATGGATTGACAGCTAAATATAGAGAGATGAAAAGAGGTCTTATAACACTCTCTAGTAGTTTACAGAATGACTTTATGTCTATGTGTCACTTAAGTCCAGTGGGAGGGACTGAAGGGTCCGATTATTCTCGATAGTTTAATATTTTATAAGAACCAAATCGTACTGAGAAAGTACCACTTGGATATTAGTGACTGGGACTAGACTCACAATTCAACAAGTCTTGTATTAAGAGCCTAGAGGATACCCTATATCTCTACTCTAGAACCCTTTCGGACATACTCACGACCTTATCCGCCTTTAGTAATCCTTCCTTCTTTCTCGACCATGAATTAAGGAATGGATCCGATGATCCGTGTACAGACGACCGGACCCTTCGGTATGAAAGAGGTTTCCGACTCCTCTCTTACTACACGTCTTGTTTCTTCCTGAGTGCTCACGAGCAAAACACCATTCAACACGGCACCGTGAAACGAACCTGATGAAACGGATCCGAATTACTACGAAATAGAGGGTAGACTACATGAAGGGTTCTGTCGACACCCTTGAATGTAGAGAGGATCCTTTCCATGAGTCATTGAACTTAAGTAGGGTACCTTTAGGAAACCTTCGATGCTTTAGTTTCTGCTAGACGTCGAATAACGACCGATCCTTTGCGGCGAGCTCCTTGAGCGGCGAACCCCAGGCCTAGGCGTCAAACGAGTGTCCGAGTCGTAAAAGAAGGAAACCGAGCCCTCCGTTCCGGACAAGATTCCTCTCGGACTACCGGACTTCTCCCGTTTTTGTTCCACAATTTGACAACTATCTACCTTGACACCCCCCACCCCCTCCCTCTGTGATCTTTTTGGACGACCGAAGATCTTTGGGTAGTTTTTCAGTAACGGGTAAATAATTGATTCGGATTATGAACTTGTTGTCTTAGTGCACAAAAAGTGGAAAAATTTATAATCGGGTTATACGTTCATTAATTTTATTTAGGGTAGTAATACTGTGTAATTTGACTATCCATTACTGTATCTTTTCTTTAATTAAAAAATGACTTTCCGAGTCATAAACACTAACTCCTTTATCCATGGTTTGTGGGTTAACGAAGGAAAGACGTTATACTTAATTCCGATAATCTTCGTAAACGTTTTCGTGCGCACACACGTATACGTACGTGTGTGTGTGTGTGTGTGTGTGTGTGCCCCTACACTTCCACCCCCCTCTCTGTCTTGCTTTCTCTCTCTTTTGTATGTAAAGGGTTCATCTTTACCGACTTCTGAAACATCTTAAGACCTATTCTATAATTGTTACTTTACCTCCCTATTAAGACGAACCCCACTACTTTTAAAAACCTTTATCACCACGACCAACGTTTTAACACTTACATTAAGTACGGTAAATTAACATGAATTTTTACCAATGTTTCCGTCTAAAGACAATATATATAACACGAAGTTATGTTCTTTTACCTTACCTTTCTTTTCTTTAATTTTATGGTCCAAATGACCTCGTCTGATACCAGGGTCAAGGTCGGAACGGTGAATTGACAGTCTCAACCGGTTCAGGTCTAGAGACCTAGATCTCTACCGTCTAAGTTTGTTGATTCCCATTTAACAACCCTCTAGAGTACCGATCCCGACCCGAGATCAAGAATTGGATCACAATAAAGTGTAAGTTCTATGAGGTCGTCTTCCTTCAATTTCCAGAGACTACAGGGACGGATACCGTCTTTGAGTGATTTTGGTAAAACAAGGATCGTGACCCCCTCCAAGGCATCTGTTTATTCGGACCTTAACCGTACAAATCGAAGTGTCTTTCATTGGTCAACACAAGGACCAATGAGAGTGAGAAAGTACAAGGGTTAAAAGTAGTTGTCCTTTTTATTTTTAAAGAGGGTCAATTAAATGTTGATAATATTAGTTCATTATACTCTCTCTCTCTTTAACCCTATATGTAAAAGATTTTAGAGTTGTGTTAAAAGGTTCAACCACAGTGAGAAGAGAAACCTCTTTCTTGTTAGTGTTTTTTGGTGAGATAATTTGTTGAGAGTCCATTTTTCCCTTTATATTTACTTTTGATGTCTAATAGATCTTTTGTTACTGATGACTTTAAAGTATAAGTATAATCTTACATTCCCTAAGTCAATTTCGGTATGAGTCTCCTTTAAACATTGGGATTTTAAGAATATATTAAGTTTTCCTTTCTTATTTTTATTCTTACTCCGAATTTTGTGATCCTCTTTTTTTTTTGAGTTATTTTGTTTACCTTTCATTCGACTCTTCTTTTATTTTGATTTTCGTATTTCCTTAGTGTAATCTTTTTTTCTTCTTTTTGTATTGATCATTGGTTATTTATCCGACGAAGAAACCTCTTTTTAGTTATTTGAATTTTTCATTATTTTTCTTTGTGTTTTTACCATTGGATATCTTCACCCTATTTGTCCTACCTTCTTTACTGTCGTAAAAGACTTATACGACAAATTATATAAAATGAAGACTGAATATATTTACATAATGGACAATTTTATATAAATTTTGTTGATTATCGTCTTGTTTGACGAGTCTGAGATCATACTTATTCTTTAATGAAAGACACAATAAATATATTAGACCAACCAAGAATGTGACTTCATAAAAGTTTTTTCGTAATTGTAAAAGACATGATATATCTTTTAGATCAGAAAAGATACTATGGATTCAGTAAAAGGAAGACCTTCGTGACTTAATTATAGTGGATGAAGTAGGACACACGAGTCAGTACAGGCTGAGAAACGTTGGGGTACCTGACATCGGACGGTCCGAGGAGACAGGTACCTTAAAAGGTCCGTTCTTATGACCTCACCCAACGGTAAAGGAAGTTTCCCCTAATATTTGTACCCTAATATGTGTGTTGTATACATTTCAAGGGTCACACGACAGACTCTGTATTGTCCGAAACCAATTACCAACGAATCCCAATGTGACCGATTTATCAGGATGTGAGAGTAAAAAATATACCACTTTAACTATGAGTCTTTACCTCTGTTTTTATAACAAATTTTTAGTCTTCTTATCTTTCAATTTAGTAAATGAAAATAGAAAAAAAAAACCTATGGTGTTCATCTTCAAATAGATTATAATCACAAGACTCAGTCGTTACTCAAAGTCGTTTTATAAAAGTTTATAATTTGATAAAATCATTGTGACAGTATACAATTTTTGGGTTACTTCTCTACTTGGGTACATGTAGTTTTAATTCCAGGTTAATACAGATAATATCGAAAGTCATATGATATAATAACTATGAACAAATTACAGACCGAAAGGGTGATCGGACGTCCGAGACATTCCTACACTCTTTTACATAATGAAAAATAATATTGATATCCCGTATCATATGTTTTATCTACGAGTGATATATAAACTATTGTCTTCGTTATTTGATTGTACAATTGACTTTATGACATATATTTTCACGAATCATACCACTATTCGTGTATCATCCACGAGTCGTTTACGATTTTCTTAGACTTATAGTACCGAAGATAAAGATCCTTGGTTCTTGACTTGTGGGGCTCAAAGGAAAGAAACTCTAACTGAAGGAGGTCGTAGTTGACAAGTCTAATTCAAAGGAGTACACAGGATGTTCCCGGTCGATTGGTTCTCAATAAATTTCCCATTTGATGGAGATACCTAATCAATATATGTAAAAGATTTGATAAAAGGGACTAATATTTACATTATATGTAAATGACATTTTTGATCTCATTTACTATTCTTTTGTAATGATTACTTATAGATCTAAGTGGTTCTCTGTCGGTGGTCTCCGTAATACATATAAGTGTCACAACGCAACGGTAGTGGTGACAAAGATTTTGAAAAGTAGTGGAGTCTTAGAAGTAATTAAAAGTAAATTTATGTGTAAAATTTGAAAATTTTTGTTTTAAACTTAGTCACAATATGTGTCGACTATGTGTCGTAGAAAACAATTTTCGACATAAAACAGTAACAAAATTTCAAAAATAACTTTATATGTACTTTTTCATGTGTATATAATTTATGTGTTGAACTATTTAAAAGTCATTCACTTGTAAAGACACATTGATCGTGGGACTAGTTTCAAGAGTCTTAGGAAAACAGGGGAAGAAATCTTAATGGAAGGAATTTCAATTAGTGATAGGACTGAAAATTGTGACGTCAAATTTTTTGAAATCAGATGATTTACATTACATACCAATCTTTTGTCTGAAAACCATACTGTTGGTCTCCAAGTTTAGGGCCGGTTGTCCGTATACTGTCAGAAATACTTGAAGTCAATGGGATAAATTGTCCCGGTTATTATAGAAGGTATATTGCTACGAACATATTTTACGTCAGTGTAAATATTTTGTGAATCGTTCACGACTGGGTACCAGTCGTGAGTTTAATCAGTCGTCACGGGTCATGACTTCAAGTGCGGCATTGTGACCCGTG
This sequence comes from Capra ibex, assembly GCA_006410555.1. Lineage (NCBI taxonomy): Eukaryota > Metazoa > Chordata > Mammalia > Artiodactyla > Bovidae > Capra > Capra ibex. The sequence goes on from SJYO01007492.1 coordinate 18,339,293, forward strand.
TTGTCTACTGTCACCTGTTGTTGACAACGACAACAATAGTAATAGGAAAACGTAGATGAAATTTAGTCTTGAATACACTATAAAGGACCAAAGAGAAGGACAAAGAGAAAATTAGGTGGACAGACGGACGAAAGATAAAACTGTAAAGGAACGGGTCATATTGTTGTCTACGATGTAATAATAGACTTGAGTTGGTTAATGTGATATCTGTTTAGTTGTTGTCATCGAGTAATGGGGTAAGTGACACGTCTGTTACAGACGAGGAGTTACGTGGGTCAGAGGTCCCGAAAAGGGGTCTTACTTTTGTCTGGAGTCTATAGGGAGTGGTCACTAGGTTACACCTTTTGTTACCTCTCTATGATCCATTCAGTCGTTGGAACCCTAGACTTATGGGTTCAAAATGACCGTTTTTTTCTTGTTTTTATGTAGTCATCGAGTCAAAGTTTGACCGATTTTCGTTTCCGGAACACATTCATTTATGACGCCATTTTGTTTACTGTATTTCCTGTCGATGTTAACTTATCGTCAGTATCATTTGTGATAACAATTTGAAAACAAACGAGTTGTTTATGTCAAAAAATAAACGTAATAAAGTCCAAACATTGTTTTGCTCCTTTGGATCACATTCACTTGACTAGAACCCGAAAAACAAAGTGATTTCAGTTTACTTATAAGTTTCGTAAGTGTAAACTCCCTACTCTTTACTCCTGAGAAACTTCACTTTAATTCGGTATTTCTGTTTATAGGTTCTTTCTAACAAAGATATGTTAATACAAAAAATTTGTCTTTCACATCCTATGTGGATGTGGTTGGAAATTATTCTTATTAGGTTCTGACCGAATTGCATGTGGGTGGGTACGTATACATTTATGTACGTGTGAGAGAAGATCAGTCAATGCTTATCTGTGATTTATTGTTAAATATCGACCGACTTCGTCTCACACTTTATCCGATTTCGATTGTAAGTAATTAAGGTACTTGAGAATTTTACTCGTGGATACACAGTGGAGGGTAGATCCACTACCCTTTTATTCTCCCTTGTTTTGTCTATTTTATAAGACGAAGGTACTCCGGTTGTAAAATTGTCCCACCCTCTTTTTGTTGTTTATATGTGTGTTCTTTTATGTGTAAAACGGTGTATTACTACTCATGATACCTCTTTTCTCGTCCTTCATAACCATTTCCCTCCTTCACCTTGTAATTTATGGTATTTGGAACCATATTTATATTTATGTTTATGGTATCCCGAGTCACTCATCTCCGGATTTCCTCTCCTCAGTATAAATGTAGACTCTCTTCATAATATACGTTTTCAGTGTCATTTACGATTCGGTCTTACTAGTCCACCTTTCCCCATCCTCAACCTCAGACTCTCCTTCATTTCCTCTTCTCACTAATCTAGTAAACAGAACTCATCGGGTTAATTTACTGAAAAAAAGGGTAAATTTTTAAATCCATATTAAATATGTATCATCGAGTCAACCATTTCTTAGACGGACGTTACGTCCTCTGGAACCAAACTAAAGACCCAGTCCTTCTAGGCGACCTCCTCCCTATCCAATGGGTGAGGTCATAAGAACCCCAAGGGAACATCGAGTCTACCATTTCTTAGACGGACGTTGCGTCCTCTGGACCCAAGTTAAGGACACAACCCTTCTAGGGGCTCTCTTCCCTTTCAGATGGGTGAGGTCATAAGACCGGACCTCTTAAGGTACCTGACATATCCGGTACCCCAGTGTTTCTCAGTCTGTGTTGACTCACTGAAAGTAAAAGGGAAAGGAACCTTCTTTTCGATACTGTTTGGATCTATCGTATAATTTTTCGGCTCTGTAATGAAACGACTGTTGTCAGGTAGATCAGTTTCGATACCAAAAAGGTCATCAGTGCGTTACTGCACTCTCAACCTGGTATTTCTTGCCACTCACCGTTCCTTGACTACGAAAACTTGACACCACAACCTCTTCTGAGAACTCTCAGGGAACCTGACGTTCCTCTAGTTTGGTCAGTTTGGTGAAAGTGTGTGTGTGTGTATATATCATTTTGAGTAGGAAAATTTACGTATTAAACTACTCAAAACTATTTACGTATATAAACAGATTGGTAGTAGTCGGTAGTTATATTTCTTGTTAAGATAGTAGATGGAGGGTTAAGGGGATAGGGGTCCGTTGGACAAAAGATAGGGACCAAAACGGAAAAGGTCTTATAATATATTTAAATCAATATTTACAGTATATTTACCGAAGGAAGTAAATTACATTACGTAAACTCTAAGTAGGTACAACAACTTATATAGTCATCAAGTGAAGATGGATAACGACTAACCATAAGGTAATATATCGATATAATATCAAACTAATGAGAAAGAGGTCAACTCCCTGTGAACTCGATAAAGGTCAAACCCCACTAATGTTTGTTTCGGTTATATTTGTAGACTCATGTCTGAAGACGTATTTTTATGTAAAAAGACAATCAAAGTAAAGTAACTATATTTATGGATCCACACTGACGACCCAGTATACCATACATGTAAAATTGAAATATTCTTTCACGGTTTAATAAAAGGTTTCACCTACACGATAGTAATTACTACGGGTAGTAATTATATACTCGTAAGGTCACCGAGAAGTAGAAACGATGATGAACCATAATAGGAAAAAAAAAAAAGATTTACGATAAGATAACTGTTAATCACACATAGATAACACCATAATTAAACGTAAAGGGATTACTGTTTATTACAACTCATAGAAGAGTGTAGGAATAAACGGGACTACATATAGAAGGAACCACTTCACAGACAAGTTTATAAACCGGGTAAAAATTTGATTCCCAAAAAATTTTTTTTAATAACTCAAAACTCTCAAGTAATATATAAGACCTATAATCTTTCTACTGAAAAAAAAGTCAGACACCGAACAGAAAAGTCAAAGAATTGTTACAGAAGACTTGTGTTCAAGAATTAAAACTACTTCAGATTTATAAATAATAAAAAACTGAACACGAAAACCACAATCTTGATTCTTTAGAAACGAAGTGAGTTTTGGTACTTCCAAAAGAGGATACAAAAGAAAATCCCGAAATTATCAAAATCAAAAATGTTAATCCAAGTACTGGGTAAAAGTCAATTAATAACTTGTACTGTGTTCTATACCTAACCTTCACAAAAATGACAAAACAGAAGTTAAAACAAAACGTATATAGGTATATAGATGGTCAAACGTCGTAGTAAACAACTTTTCTAGTAGGAAAGAGGTAACTTAACAGAACCGTAAAAAAGTTTTTAGTTGACTACTAGGTATGTACACCTAGATAGAGACCTAAAAACAAGACATAGTACCTATATACCGTGTTAGTAAAACCATTAGGGGTGTGACAGAACTAATATGACAGAACTTGAGATCATCACATTTAGGTGATGAGAAAAGAAAGTTTTGACTAAAAACCGATAAGATCAAGATGACCGAAAAGTATTTTTAAAATCTTAGGTAAACACTTACAGATCTTTTTCTTTTTTTAGGACGTTCCTAAAACTAACTTTAGTGACATTTCTAAAATCGAAAATAAAACTCTATACTTCTATTCACTATACTTTACTATATTATACGGTTAACAAAATTCTTCTTACATAGTTTTCTGTATGTCCTTTCCGTTTTACCTCCGTACCTCAGTTCGACACTCCTATGATTTCATTAGGTCCATTGTCTTTTACCAACGAATCCACTCCCACCGTCGTCACCCCAATCACTCTTCGTAGACTCAAGGTGTATGTAAAACTTCCATCTCAGTTGTCCTAAACGGGATAAACAATTTATCCCTGTACTTTCTCTCTTCAATTCTCATCAAGGTTCGAAAAACCGAGTTTGTTGACCTGTCTAAAAGGTGAATACTATCCCTTCCGATACCTGCCATTCTAACCCACCCCTCTCATTCTAGTCAACAAGTCAAATTCTATACAATTCAAACACTACGGATAGTCTGTAGATTTACCTCTACTACCCGATCTTTAATGTATAAGTATAGACCTCAAGCTCCTTACCTTCCTCTACCTCTATATTTAAACCCCCGGTTTACATATCTGTCATGAATTTTAGTACTATTATTTACTCTAGTAGTTTATTCACATTACCTAGAATATGTCCATAACGACCAGACTGAGTTAGGACCTCGGTGTTAGGGTGACGACCCGTATGTGTGGTTCCTTTGGTCTTGACTTTCTCTGTGTACATGGGGTTACAAGTAGCGTCGTGACAAATATTATCGGTCCTGTACCTTCGTTGGATCTACAGGTAGTCGTTTACTTTCCTATTCTTTCGACACCATGTATATGTGTTACCTCATAATGCGTCGATAATTTTTCTTATGTAAACTTAGTCAAGATTACTCTACCTACTTTGACCTCGGCTAGTATGTCTCACTTCATTCGGTCTTTCTTTTTGTGGTTATGTCATATGATTGTGTATATATACCTTAAATCTTTCTACCATTACTACTGGGACATATGTTCTGTCGTTTTCTCTGTGTCTACACATATCGTCTGAAAACCTGAGACTCCCTCTCCCTCTCCCACCCTACTAAACCCTTTTACCGTAACTTTGTACATATGATAGTACATTCTTTGTTTAGCGGTCAGATACAAGCTACGTCCTACGTCCTACGAACCCCGACCACGTACCCCTACTAAGCCTCCCTATTACACCCCACCCTCCACCCTCCCCCCAAGTACAAACCCTCGAGTACATGTGGGCACCACCTAAGTACAGTTACATACCGTTTTGGTTATGTCATAACATTTCATTTTATTTCATTTTTATTTTTAATTTTTTTTTTTCTCTCTTTTTTTTCTTCCACGAGTCGTGTCTCAAATCCTGTGTAATTGACGAGTTCTTAACTACGAAAACTTGACACCACTACCTCTTCTGAGAACTCTCAGGGAACCTGATGTACCTCTAGGTTGATCAGGTAGGATTTCCTCTAGTCAGGACCCACAAGTAACCTTCCTGACTACAACTTCGACTTTGAGGTTATGAAACCAGTAGACTACGCTTCTCGACTGAGTAAACTTTTCTGGGGCTACGACCCTTTCTAACTCCCGTCCTCCTCTTCCCCTGCTGTCTCCTACTGTACCAACCTACCGTAGTGGCTGAGTTACCTGTACCCAAACCCACCTGAGGTCCTCAACCGCTACCTGTCCCTCCGGACCGTACGACACCAAGTACCCCAACGTTTCTCAGCCTGTGCTGACTCGTTGACTTCACTTGACGAGTTTATCACTGTACGACTACCGTTTTGACTAACAGTAATACCAGGTCACATTACCATAATAGATACACTTTTCTTCGTTGAATGGATTCTACTTTTGTATTTGATATTTTTTAATCAAAATCAAATTATTGGACAAGTACCACGGTGGAAGTAAGAAGGACACATCTCATTATCTATTTTTCTTATGACCTATCCTCAAGACCAAGACGAAAATGATTTGTTTACGATCCAAGTCAAGTCAAGTCAGTGAGTCAGTAGAGACTGAGAAACACTGGGGTACTTAGTGTCGTGCGGTCCGGAGGGACAGGTAGTGGTTGAGGACCTCAAGTGAGTCTGAGTACAGGTAGCTCAGTCACTACGGTAGGTCGGTAGAGTAGGAGACAGCAGGGGAAGAGGAGGACGAGGGTTAGGGAGGGTCGTAGTCCCAGAAAAGGTTACTCAGTTGAGAAACGTACTCCACCGGTTTCATAACCTCAAAGTCGAAGTCGTAGTCAAGAAGGTTACTTGTGGATCCTGACTAGAGGAAATCCTATCTGACCAACCTAAAGGAACGTCAGGTTCCCTGAACGTTCTCAGAAGAGGTTGTGGTGTCAAGTTTTCGTAGTTAAAAAGCCACGAGTCGAAAAAAGTGTCAGGTTGAGAGTGTAGGTATGTACTGGTGACCTTTTTGGTATCGGAACTGAACAACCGTTTCATTATAGAGACGAAAAGTTATACGATAGATCCAACCAGTATTGAAAGGAAAGTTCCTCATTCGCAGAAAATTAAAGTACCGACGTTAGTGGTAGACGTCACTAAAACCTCATTTTATCCGAAAAATTAGGACGATACTAGAATAAAAGAAGTAGACATTCTACCATTACTAACATAGAGGGTATTAGGTAAAACATCCTACCGACACTTCTAATTTAGTCTCTTAACTTCTCTTCACGGTTACAAAGATTAAGGTAGAAGAAGACAAGAGAGTAAATCACCAGAAATTATGACGAATCCTAAAAGATGAACTCCTCCGTATTTCTAACTTTCCTTGGTTGAGACCCATCTATCCGTTTTTGCGTTACAATTTTAAAAGACAAACTCCTTTGGTCGTCGTTTTCCCTTATCGAAACCCAGGTAAGAAAGGATGGGTACTAAGGGGTTTTGAACCGGAAGATCGTGAGTCGAGATCACTAATTCTGACACAAGGTTTAAACGGGTAAATGTCAAGACTCCTTCAGGATACGGAAAGAGGGAAAAAAGTACTAATAGGTCGGGTATGGAAAACGGTAAACAGGTTGGTGGATAGATAAGTTAGGTAGGTTTTATGAGAAGATGAAGTAGAAATTGGTGGCCACATAATAGTCAAGAGGTTTCGAAGGAAGGAGACAATTCAGAAGGAGCAACGGAAGGATCAGTCTCCAGTAGAAGGAGGGTTGGACGATAAGATGACCAAAAATGTTACATATAATATAAAAGGATATCAATAAACCATAAGTAGATGGGGGGACATGATTTGTCACTCAAGGAACTCCCATGTCCGACAGAGTGTGAACGATATATCATGGGTGTCATGGTCTAAGTAACTAGACATGTGTGTTTTTATAATTGTTTATAAACGACTTATGACTGACTAATTTTCTGAACCCTCAGTTGTTAGAATCAACTTTGGAACAGATGAATGAGGTTTGAGTCACCGTTTTTTGTTATAAGTCCTTTCTAAAGAATTTCCTATACATCAAGTATGTAAAGAAATTTTTATTAAAAAAAAATTAAATAAAAAACCGACACGATCCAGAAACGACGATGTGTCCGAAAGAGATGGACACCGCACACCTCCGATCAAAGATCAACGTCACGTGTCCGAAGAATAACATCACCGAAGAGAACAACGTCTCGTACCCGAGATTCCGTACGTCCGAAGTCATCAACACCGAGGACCCGAGTTCTCATATCGGAGTTGTCAACCCCGTGTACCCTAGAAGGGTCTAGTCCCTAACTTGGGTACAAAGAACGTATCCGTCCGTCAAAGAAATGGTGACTCGGTGGTCCCTTCGGGGTATGTAAAGAAATTAATACTATTTTAGACAAGAAATTTGACTTGATACTCTTTTTACATAACAAACTCGGAAACGTCTCTACAAAAGTAATTTAACACGAGACCAGAATACTGAAATTTCAACTTTCAACATTCGACAGTATGTACTGAACGATAACGATAATGTCGATGACCTATGTCGACTCATGTCATAAACGGTATGACGTATCAAAGGAGAACTTGTCCTTGGTGTACCTTGTAGCGAGATACCAGAAACGCGAACTTTTTAGATCCGTGAAAAACTCCCTGACATTGTAGTCGAAAATAGACTATAATATCTGTCTCATTGTGGACAATTGTTAGTATAAAAGGCAATCGAGTTCTCTTCGTTTATTGTTTAAGACACCGTTTACATGTCTTGAGTCAGTATACGTAAACCACAGAGACGACCTAATAGACAACAGTTGTATAATTAGAATAGAAACCGAAATAGAAAGAATTAAATGGAACAGAACTAAAGATATAGAAAAGAAAACGAAAATTAGGTAAACTTAACTTAACGTACATAAATACAGTCAATGAACTTTGAGTAAAACCTTTCTTCTTCTATATATTTAAACGTTCTGTCGTGTTTAAAAACAACAGTAAAGAAAAAAAAGGGGAGTCTTATCAGAATGTCTGAAAGTGGAATAGTACCGGTTCCTGGTCTAGTTTTGTGTAAGGATCTAAAATGACTAAAATGAAGTCCCAAATGGTGTCGTTTTATTTCGGTTAGGACTTCCTTAAAAGGACATTGATTCCACTAGATTGATAAGTCATGAATTAAAAAGATTTCTTAAAACATTATGAATCTCTATTACTTTTATTATTTTGGTAAGAACAAAGAGTTACGTTAATGTATCCAATCCAAAAGACCAATCTTTCCCTACGTCACAATGACACCTTTCAGTCCACTGAACCAAAGATCAGGTCTAATACACAGGTTGGTCAAACCACTGGTATTCGTTTGACATATTAGAGGGACCCAGAGTTCAAAAAGTCTCCAAAGTTTTATGGTCGAAAAGGGTTTCTCTGTAAACAATATGTGATCACACGATTTTATACAATTGACCACGAGGTGCTTTTTTATCCTTGACTCAGACCTATCGTTACTTAATTTAACGAGTCAGCACAGACTGAGAGACGTTGAGGTACCTGACATCGGGTGGTCCGAGGAGACAGGTGTCCTAAAAAGATCGTTCTTATGACCTTCACTTCACTTCACTTCAGTGAGTCAGAACAGACTGAGAAACGCTGGGGTACCTGATATCGGATGGTCCGAGGAGACAGGTACCTTAAAAGGTCCGTTCTCATGACCTCACCCAGTGGTAAAGGAAGAGGTCCCCTAGAAGGGTTAGGTCGTTAGTTTGGGCCCAGAGGACGGGATGTCCGTCTACGAAATGGCAGAATCGGTGGTCCCCCTCACCCAACGATAAAGGAGGAGGTCCCCAATACAAGGACTAGGTCCCTAGCTTAGGTACAAAGGACTCAGAGGACGGGACCTCCGTCTAAGAAATAGGGACTCGGTGGTCCCTTCGGGTTTGATTCTATTCGTCTTCTATTTGTCAAAGAGTCACCACCCTAAATAATTTCAGTAATTACGTCGAGAGACTCCCTTTCCTATCAAGTCGTAATGGACTTCAACAAAAACCCTCATGTGGTTTCCGGTTCAAGTTCATTACTGATCGACGTTTCATACTGAATAGGAAAGAGGGAGACGCAGGACAGGAATGTGTACAAATGTCGACCTTGTGTGACCGTGACTTCATACGATTTCCTATAAATACCCCAAAAGATACTCTCTTGTTCGAAATGGTCGTAAACCTTTCTCTTTTAAAATCGGTTCCCATTTATTCCATTTAGTAGTCTTCTTTCATGTATGCGATGGTTCGAGTTCTAAGGGACCTCTACCCTTCTCGATGGGTGAGATCATAAGACCGGATCTCTTAAGGTATCAGGTACCCCAGTGTTTCTCAGTCTGTACTGACTCACTGAGAGTGAAAGTGAAAGATCCAGATTTTGTCCGTCAATTAACACGTGTGAACCGTAGATCGTTTATATACAACTTTTATATGATAATCTCTCTCTCGTTCGTGTAAACACTTTCTCGTATTTTCACTTTCAAGATCATAAAATTTTGATATAAAGAACCCTGAAGGGAGCATCAGGTCACCGATTCTGAGGTGTAAAAGTTACGTCCCCACAGGAATCAGTGAGTCAACACAGACTGTGAATACTGGGGTACCTGACAACGGTCCGAGGAGACAGGTACCTTAAAAGGTCCGTTCTTATGACCTCACCGACGGTAAAGGATGAGGTCCCGTAAAAGACCTGGGTCCCAAACTTGGGTCCAGAGGGTGGACCGTCCGTCTAAGAAATGACACACGGTGGACACTTCGGGAGTTACGTCCCCCGGACCCAAGTTAGGGACCATTCCTTTGATCTAGGACGTACGATGTTGATTTCTACGACCTTAATTCTGGGAAACGTCGGTTTATTTATTTATGAAAAATTTTTGTGACATAAAGAACTTTATCGGATTTTCATATCACTTTTTAGAGAATAGGTTTGAAAATACTTTGAGATGTGTGTACTAAGGATACCAGTATGTGTTACTTTTTACCGGAACATGACCTTACCTCATTCGTTTTAGCGTACTCGAACCATGTGTCGGTATTTCTGGATTCACTCTTAGAGTCGACAAGGGTAAAGATACGCACTGAAGAGTTACTCGAAGTCAAAAGAGTGTACACTTCTCTTTAGAGATTCGAACGTCGAACAAAATTACCAGTTATTTATTTGTGTCCATTTCGTCGACCGTCTCATGAACTGTGTGTCTTCTACAAGTTGTTTCAATAAAGATAGAAGGCAATAACTCTCAGAAGTCGTACGTGTTTCTGATCTCAAACAGTCCATATCATAGAACGTGTATACACTATCCGTGAGTTATTCACAAACTTGTACTTATTTGAGACTAAAGGTTTATCACTTTAGAATGTGTAAAGAGTTCTGGATGGAGTTTATAGTGGAGAAGATACCACAACAGACTAAAGTTTTCGACACTTTCTAAAAATGAAACTGGGATTTGAGTATTCATAAAACAAAAATAAAGAGAGTACAATAAATCGTGGGAAAAGGAACTAGACGACAATTAACATCTGTACAACGTAGAAGGGATGTTGTACATTAGAGAAGAACGTCCGTCTTTTACAGAAAGATCGGAAACAAAGAGAAAGTCACGATTCGTATTAAGAATGAGTTTTTAGTAAACAACTACGACCTCTCCCACATCTCTTTTCCCTTGGGAGGATGTGACAACCACCTTTAACCACATAAGTGATACCTCTTGTGATACCTCCAAAGAAATTTTTGATTTTCATCTCGATGGCATACTAGGTCGTTAGGATGGGGACCCGTATATAGGTCTTTTCTAATTTTTGAAATCAAACTTTTCTATGTATCTGGAGTCACACAAATGTGACTCCACATTTGTCGTCGTGACAAATGTTATCGGTTCTGTACCTTCGTTGGATTTACAGGTAGTTGTCTAGTTACCTATTTCTTCTACGCGATGGATATGTGTTACCTTATAATGAGTCGGTATTTTTTCTTGCTTTATAACGGTATACACCGTTGTACCTACCTGGTTCTCTAATAGTATGATTCACTTCATTTAGTCTGATTCTTTCTGGTTATAATACCAATGGTTTTTCCTTTCTTCCCCTTTTCCCTATTTTATCCTCATACCCTAATTGTGTGACGACGACGATTCAGTGAAGTCAGCACAGGCTGAGACACGCTGGGACATCTGCCGTCGGGTAGTCCGAGGGGACAGGGACCCTAAGGGGTCCGTTCTTGTGACCTCACACATCGGTAAAGGAAGAGGTTACGTACTTTCACTTTTCACTTTCACTTCAGCGAGTCAGCACAGACTGAGAACCGCTGGGGTACCTGGCATCGGATGGTCCGAGGAGGCAGGTACCCTAAAAGGTCCGTTCTCATGACCTCACCCAACAGTGACGGAAGAGACTAATTGTGTGATGATATATTTTTTATTTGTTTTTATTAAATAACATATAGTATCCCTTGATATAAGTTTTGGAACATTAATAGATATTACCTTGTCTTAAACTTTTTCTTTATACACACACACATATATATACATAGACTTAGTAAAGAGACATGTCGACTTTAATTGTGATATAACATTTCAGTTGATATATAGTTAAAAATTTTTAGACGACTTATTCAATACTCCGTCGTAGGAGACTGTTTTTTACTTCTGATTACCTCAAAAGGAGTCGGGTTCAATCCCGGGAGGTCCGAAAAGGTAGTGAACGAAAGAGAAAAATATTTGGTTAAACCTGTAATTAAAGTACAGATCGTATTTCAAGATTTTCAGGAAAAGACGCTCGGTAGGTTCCTTCAGTAAACTATGGTGAAGGAAAAAAAAGGGTAACGTGAAGTCCATTTAGTGATCTTATGGAAAATGTTTATAATACATCAAAATAAAAATATTCTGATACTTAAGGACCTCCCCTCCTGGGTAAAGGGACAAGGATTTCTAAAGTATGTGTATGATTCATCAGTTTTTTATAGACGTTTTACTCACTTACTTTTTAAGAGACACAATAGTGTCTGTACTGTACCTGAGTTCCACCCCTTTTTTTTTTTTGGTCGGTTCGATTTACCTAAAGAGTATTAATCCCCGGGTCACGTTCTACAACGTCCTCAATGAGACAAAGAGACCCACCCATGTCACTTCGGACCCTTTTCCCCTCTTTTATGTGAGAAACACCCCACTCTGTTATAAATCCTTCCTACCCTCATAGACAGTCCGTCCTTTCCCCTCTCCTTAACTCTTCTTATCTTTTGGTACTTAGATCATGTTCCAGTTCAAAAGACTCAAGTTGTTGTATTGTCTAGTCCTTACTAAGAAGAATTTTTTTCCAATCAAAAGGTATGATTTTACTCAGACCCTTTTCACCTTTGTTAATTCAATATTCTTTACAATTGTAGGAATAATCGTTTACGTTACCTTTGTCTGCATCGTAAAATTATTGAAAAGATTTTTAATACGGGATGGAGTGCAAGAAGAAGAACAAGAAAAGCTTAGACAAGGTTTGCTTTAACAAGACGGTAGAGAGAGAGTACTCGAAGGGAGACAACTATTTTCTCTTACATTAAGTTGTGAGTTATTTGTGACCAGATGAATTTTTTTCTTTTTTTAGGTAAGAGTCGTACCGGATCTCCATGTGACATCATTACTTTTACAAATAGAGACCTTGTTTCTACCTTTAATTTTGTTGTTTCGTATCCATAGACTAGTACAAATCCAAGGATAATTTGAACAAATCCACGAGACCCATCACGTCGTAAGTTCTAGGAAATCTCGAAAGAGACCAGTAGGAAAGACCAGGAAAGACGATGGAGTCAAGTCAAGTCAAGTTAGTCAGTACAGGTTGAGAAACGATGGGGTCCCTGACGTCGTACGGTCCGAAGGGACAGGTAGTGGTTGAGAACCTGGAACGAGTTTGAGTACAGGTAGTTTAGCCACTACTGTAGGTTAGTAGAGTAGGAGAAGGTAGGGGTAGAGGAGGAGGGAAGTTAGAAAGGGTCGTAGTCTCAGAAAAGATTGCTCAGTTAAGAAACGTAGTTCACCGGTTTAATAACCTCGAAGTCGTAGTCAGGAAGGTTTCTTGTGGGTCCTGACTAGAGGAAACTTACCTGACCAACCTAGAGGAACATTAGGTTCCCTGAGAGTTCTCAGAAGTTGTGGTGTCAAGTTTTCGTAGTCAAGAAGACGCGAGTTAAAAGAAATATCAGGTTGAGAGTGTAGGTCTGTACTGATGACCTTTTTGGTATCGAAACTGATCTACCTGGAAACAACCGTCTCATTACAGAAAAAATTATACGACAGATCCAAACAGTGTCGAAAAGAAGGTTCCTCGTGCACAGAAAATTAAAGTACCGATGTCAGTGGTTGGAGAGAACGTGGGTTTATAGTTTGGTCGGAGACAGTACTTGGGGACGAAAGACGGGAAGGACGATCGTATATAATGAAGAAGAGAATAGAGAGAAAGAGATAGACCAACCTTATTTGTCGGAGAAGATACTTTGGGAAGGTTCATGTAAAGGTGAAGAACCGACAGGTATTTTCGAAAGGTGATCTTTAAGACAAGTGACTTGAGAATGTCTTGAGTCCCGAAGGGAATACTGTAAATGCTAGGAACGGGTTCACAAGGTCGATAGACACGAGAACTGAATTAGATGAGAGGTGGTGTTACTGGGAAGAAAACTCCCATTCTTTGACACCGAATAAGTAAAAGGAGAACACCTTCACACACGAGTTTTCGTGATTTATTCGGTCACCAAGAGTTGGGACTGACGTGTAATTTTAGTGGACTTCTCAAAAATTTTGTAACGATTTAAAATGGTATCCGACTAATTTCTTGTTTACTTCATTTATGATCCGGGTAAACATAGAAGTAAAGAGTACTAAGAACTTTTTCGAGATAGAACAGTTTTACTTGGTACGAAATTCTTGGTCTCCGTCTTAATATAAGAAAGACAATTGACTTAGATCGAAAGAGGTTCCGTTTTGGTGGAGAGTACCTAGTTCTACTGATTTCCTGACCGTGAATTTATTAGTTTCTGATAAATCCTAACTACAGAAATAGGGTCTTCAGGGAACTGGTTTGGATGGAAACGAGACAGTCGGAGTTCACTTTCCGCTATCCGGAGTAGAACAAGAGAGAAGTGTAAAAGAGACCGAAGAGCAAGTAGGAATAATTCTTTCCTTTTATAAGTCACGTAAAATGGTGTAATCACAAAAAATTTCTTTTTTTTACTATTAGGAGAACAGAATAGGGACATATTTGAATAATATTAATTGTTCCGTGAATATTTCACATGTCGTGTTTGTTCATTATTCCACGTGTCGTGTCATATGTCACTTTTGTTTTTCAAACTTCGGCTCACGGTGGTGAATGTTTAACACGCTGGAACCCATTCAATAAATTCAAGAGATCCAGAATCAATGGAGTTGATATTTTTTCTTTGTTGTAAACAGAGTATCCCAACAACACTCTTAAGTTATATATATATATTTGATAATTATAAATCGTTTCATGAACCGTAAATCAAGAAGTCACTAATCAAGGAAAGAGAAAAAGAGGACTAAAAAGATTCTATTTGAACCTCTGACAGTCTTGACCCGGATTCCCTACCCTCTGTCTTTTTCTGATCCTTCATTAGGGGACCAGTCGTGTCTTTGTCCGACTTTATAGTGACGATTTCGAACCAACACGACACGACACGAATCAGTGAGTCAACACATGCTGAGAAACACTAGGGGACTTGACGTCGGATGGTCCGAGGAGACAGGTACCTTAAGAGGTCCGTTCTTATGACCTCACCCAACGGTACGGGAGGAGGTCCCTAGAAGGTCCACCTAAGAAATGGTAGACTCGGTAGTCTCTTTCATAAAGGGGTATTGTAAGTGTGAGTACTTCACATATATTACATCTTCAATAAACTCAACTTCTAGAAAACCTTATAAAAATTACAGTCTTCACTAATACGGTAGACGGATGTAAATTTGACACTACAATATACTTTAATTAAGTTGATGGTCTTAAATAAACAATTTAAGACCTCATATCGGTTATATAGTTACACGACACGACACGAATAAGCGAGTCAGCACAGGTTGAGAAACACTGGAGTACCTGACGTCAGGTGGTCCGAGGGGACAGGAACCCCTAAGAGGTCCGTTCTTATGACCTCACCCAACGGTACGGGAGGAGGTCCCCTATAAGGGTTGGAGCCATAACTTGGGTCCAGAGGGCGTAACGTCCATCTAAGAAGTGGCTGACTCGGTCGTCCCTGTATAAATAGTTATGTACATGAATTTAAATTATTTATGGGTGTAACCAACTGTAATCTCATGCCAAAGGAAAATACCAATAAAACGTCCTATCCAACTTAGTATACTTCAGTAGTTATAAACGACCGAAAACTGGGTATTTTTACCTGTAAAGTATGCCAAATTGACTTAAGAAAGAAAAACAGAGGAGCTAAGTTATATACAAATGAGTCCGACTCATATACGAGTCGTAACAGAATCCACGTGGGAGACTATAGATGAGTTCCAACCGGAAGAGGGACTTCAGAGTATGAGGAAAACCAAAGTTACTAGGGTAATTAAGACGTTAGAGACCATACTTATCGTTGTAAAGTAACTAAGGATCAGAAAGTTTATTTTTTAATATTTCTTAATCTACAACGGCAGGACCTCAATTAATGATATGATAGATACTATTTATTCATACGGTCCCTTTAAATTACAATGTTATTTTATAGTGCTTGTTACAAATTGGACTTTCTAGTGAATCTAACGTTTCATTAGTCCTATTAAATGTTCGGTATATTATAATGTGTACTTATTTTGATCCAACATTTTTGAAGATGAACCTCTGAATCATGAATCGATAATCATAAAAGTAAAATTTCTTTATCTTCGTATAAGGAAATTTCTATAGAAGTAACTAAGGTTGCCCATAAAGGGTGAAACCAGATGTATGATGTCAAAATGATACTGCTCCATGTTGGTCTGACTATCCTGTATAAAATATATAAAGACAAATATAAATGTAAACGGATTAAGTAATGAGACATTCGTGGAGGGAGGGGGTTATATGTTCGAACATGTCTCACCTATGAATTATCGAGAAAACCGGTACCGACTAGATATAAACTACATATTATAGAATAAAAAAGTGGCTCTCTCTATTACTCTTCTAATCATCTGGACACACGTTCAAGGTCGGTACGATAATCGTTCGACACATAAGAACCCATTTGTCACAGAGGGAAAAGTCAGTAAATAATTCAACTTCTTAACTTAAAAATTCCTAAGACACGGAAAGATTTGTTCAAATAGAAAGGTTTGAATCTATAGGGATTATAATAGTTGTTGGATACCCTCAAGAGAAAATTATAAAGTTTATCCCTTTATAAATTCTACGAATTTTAAAATTGACATTGTGTGAAAAACTAGAGTAAACGTTTAATCAAATAATCTAAAGAGAACATTGTGGGACATGAAAGGGAAATTTTTGTAAATAGTGTTAACATAACAGTCTACTAACAAATAAATTACACTCTCAAGGGGTACTGTTGACATTCGTGGTATTTCCGTCTCTGGAACAGGTATAATGTATGGAAATATAATGTTCACAAAACGTGTTACGGGTTGAAAACCCTCCGTAAATTGTTCGTAGACGACTTATTTACTTGACGGAAAGGTCCATATTTTGTAAATAACAGATGACATTTTTAATCCCTCCTTTTACTATGTCGAGTAAGTGTTTCGTCGAGGTAGACTCAGTTACTTTAACTGATCGACCCGTCTTTACTGGACAATGCTGTGATACATGTGTGGTGTTTCCCTAGAAGATTTTCGAGAGACTCGTGTTTATGTCAGATATTATCTTCATAAGATCCATTTGTCGAGACAATCTGACAACGTCTATACTTTCCAGTAATTTATGTCCCTAGGCACCGTATTTTACGCCGTGGACAACACTATTGTGAAGGATTCGGTCGATTGAAAGAAGCAAGGGAGAGGGGAGAAGAGGGAAGATAAAGAGACGGGAAGAAAGAAAGAACTTTTATAAATAATTTATAGTTAAAATGAAATCCGTAGTGTGATCGTCACACTTCGTCCTTATGTCTTATGTCTTCGTCCTGTGTCAAATTATCTCCTTCTATATCTATTAATATGTACCTGGTGGAAGTAGTAATAAAATCCGTAGATGACTAAATGACACTGTTCAAGTCACAAGTTCAAAACGTAATAAAAGGAAAACAAAGAATTTATTGCAGTGAGAATGGTGGACCTTTTGTAGAACAAGGTAACCGAGATAGGGAGTTTTAGGGTTGTCGAAAAGTATACAAAAATCTTTATATTCTCTGGTCATTTGTCTATTTCTTTGACTTTAGTGTATTCCCATTTATTAAATGTGTACCGGTAATTCAATCACTATCTTGAGTCTAAACTTAGGTCTAGTCGTTATAAAAGGAGAGGAGAGGGAACCATTAAGTTACAAGGAAAGGAATGAGTGTTACAGGGACTCATAGTCTGTCCCTCTGTCTTCCTGGTCGAGTTCGTACACCGAGTCCCAGTTAAAAGGATTTAAGGTAGTACCAGTATCTAAGAACGTACAAACCATCAACGAACACTAACTGATAGTAGGTAAAAAAAGGGGACAGAACATCTAAAATATGAACGGAGAGGTTGACAGGATGAGTGTCAGTAAAGGTTAGACCCCTATATCTCTTACAACGAATCGGAAAGGGGGGTAATAGGATACAACGACAACAACAAGTCAACGATTCGACACAGGCTGAGAAACGCTAGGGTACCTGATATCCGACGATCCGAGGAGAGAGGAACCCCAAAAAAGTCCGTTCTTATGACCTCACCCAACGGTAAAGGAAGAGGTCCCTTAGAAGGTCCTAGTGTCTTACTTGGGTGTAGAAAACGTGACCGTTCCTCTAAGAAATGGTGACTTGGTGGACCCTTCGGGTATAATGCTAGTTTGAAAATCCTGTTAAGGTCCATGACACCAATTGTCAAGTACATATCTAAACAAATGTATTTGACACGGAGAACCTTGAAGACACAGGATGTTTATGACAGGAACGTCTCCAAGGGGAACGATTTAGAGTCCCCTACGTAGTCTGTTTCACTAATCTTTATGTGACAACGAATCCACCTCCATCTTGTCGACCTACTAGACCAAATCCTTGTCCAAAGTCCACGACGGACTAGATACCGAACCCGATGAATCATATTTTTATGAAGGACAATATCCTTTTACTCTTCGACGTAACGAGTCTTGATTCATTATTGGAGATGACCTCGGAAAGTGGACATCGTATGAACAGTGACGAGAGTACGACGAAACACGGTGTGAGTAGACATATAGACAGAGTGATGAGGGATGAACTCGACATTTGAGGGATTCCCTTTTCTAAGATATATAGGATATCGTAGATCCGATGATAGAATATGTATCGTTTGTAAGCTATGTATTAACCATCTACTTACTCATCTTAATAGTCACGAATGGTCAAAATGTAGACTTCAAGAACTTGAAGATTCATAAGAAATCTGATCACTAAAAAAAATGTATTCGTATAAAAAAGACTCATCATATTAATGAACGTTTCTTCACGATATTAAGTTTAAGTTTGGGTCAGAAAAGGAAGACTTTCGGATACGGAAAAAGGGTGACACCGAGAGACCCAACGAGTCATCTCAAAATATAGAGACTTTGTCACTGGTGACTTAATCCACAGAGATGTTGAGTAGTTTTTATTACAGGTAATCTGCCATTTCACAGACGAATGTTACACCCTCTGGACCCAAGCTAGAGACCCACCCCTTCTAGGGGACCTCTTCGCTTACCGTTGGGTGAGGTCATAAGTGTGGACCTTTTAGGGTATCTGGTTCTTCGGACCACCAGATGTCAGGTACCCCAGTGTTTCTCAACCTGTGCTGACTCGCTGAAGTGAAGTGAAGTGAAGTTTTTGACTTGTGTAAAATACTCGATAGTTTACCAAGAATTTACTCCTTTACTTGGTCTGCACCTTAAATTCACGTTGAACAATGAGGAGGAACAAATTTCAATCATTAGTAGTCAATTAAGAGTTCTTGATTACATTTTAAAGTGTAATAGTTTAACTTCTTCGATATCACTAATCCGACCAAAGTTTATTATTGGTTGTCATATATGTTTATGTGTGTATGTATATATGTATACCATAAATAGACAAGAAGACTTACGGGTCCAATTTTACATGGAATTATTCATCCGGAAACTTTGATTCCTTTACTAGGACCAGACAGGGACTCCTCTATACCTGGTTCTATTACACTTTAAGAGAGTTATATTTATGAATCTTTATCATCTATTTTATATCGTTTTTACAATTTTTCATAATGAAACGTATACTCTTTCTTTCGTGTTTCCTCTTAAGGATTCATGGTCTTTGTTTCTCCTTTAATTTATAGTCGTGACATTTGTCACTCCATTATACCTTGGACTGTCCATCTAATAGGTAGAACCATTGGATCTCCGGGTCAACCTTGGTCTTCTAAAATAAAACGTGGGTTCGTTCCATCGTTCAACCTTTTCAATAGATACCCTATTGAAAACCATTAGATTGTTTTCATGTTAGTCTCCCACTTTTGTCCACGTCCCTTATCCTTTTCTTTTTAATAAAATTCTTTATTACCGGTTTAAAAAAAACTTAAACTATTGATATTTCTGTGTCTAGGTTCTTATATTTACTTGTACTCTGTTTTATTTTTACTTCTTTCGATGTGGTTCCGTGTAGTATTGGTTTAACGTATTTTAATTATAATTTTGTTCTTAAGAATTTTAGATACTCTCTTTTATGTATTATATATCCCCTTTTTTATTTCTGCTCTAGTCTGAAAAGTAGATTTTGTCACGTTTACTCTTCTGTGAGTTCTTTGTAGAAATTTCGTGACTTTCTTTTGTTGTTTTTTTGACAATTGAATCTTAAGATATGGGTCATTTTTATACAATTTTTGACTTCCACTTTACTTCTGAAAAAGTTTATATATGTCTTCGACTTAATTGATGATAGAATACATGATGTTATTTTGAATTTCCTTCAGGAAATTCCTCTTCCTTTTACTCAGGTCAGTCTTTAGACCTAGATGGGTTTCCTTACTCCTCTTGACTTTTACCCGTAAAGTACGTATTGAATTATCTACAAAAGAGAAATGACAAATTTAGAGATATTCCTTTTGACTCACATAGAGTTGTCGTAAACAATGTCTTTATTTTTTAGGTAAGATTTAAGTGTACCTTTGAGTCTCTGAGATTTATCACTTTTTTTTTTCTTTCTTTCTTTTCTTTTTCCTCTTGTTAAAATTGTTGAGTGTAAAACTTTTGAATGATGTTTCAATTTCATTGGTTTTGGAAGACCAGATTTGGTTACGTTATCTTGTCTCTCGGGTCCTTATTTGAGAGTATATGCCTACGGTTCTGGTAAGTTACCTCTGTCCACTCAAAAAAGTTGTTTACCTAGCCCCTTCGACCTAAAGGTATACCCTTTCTTACTCTGACTTAATAATGATATGTGGTGTATATTTTTGTCGTTGATTTTTACTTATTTTCTAGATTTTAATTCTTCAGTTTTGATATTTTGAGAATCTTTTATTTCCATTTTTAGAAGTAATGAAACCTAATCTGTTACTAAGCAAATCATACTGTGTTTCGAGTCCGTGATTTTTCATTTTTATCTATGTAGTCAACTCAAGTCAAGTCATCGAGCCAACATAGGTTGAGAAACGTTGGGGTACTTAGCGTCGTACGGTCCGTAGGGACAGGTAGTGGTTGAGGACCTCAACTGGGTTTGAGTACCGGTAGCTCAGTCACTACGGTAGGTCGGTAGAGTAGGAGACAGTAGGGGAAGAGGAGGACGGAGGTTAGGGAGGCTCGTAGTCAGAAAAGGTTACTCAGTTGGGAAGCGTACTCCACCGGTTTCATGACCTCAAAGTCGAAATCGTAGTAAGGAAGGTTTCTTTAGGGTCCTGACTAGAGGAAGTCTTACCTGACCAACCTAGAGGAACGTCAGGTTCCCTGAGAGTTCTCAGAAGAGGTTGTGGTGTCAAGTTTTCGTAGTTAAGAAGCCGCGAGTCGAAAGAAGTGTCAGGTTGAGAGTGTAGGTATGTACTGGTGACCTTTTTGGTATCGGAACTGATCTACCTGGAATCAGCCGTTTCATTACAGAGTCGAAAACTTATATGATAGATCCAACCAGTATTGAAAAGAAGGTTCCTCATTCGTAGAAAATTAAGGTACCGACGTTAGTGGTAGACGTCACTAAAACCTCGGGGGTTTTTATTTCAGACTGTGGCAAAGGTGACAAAGGGGTAGATAAAGGGTACTTCACTACCCTGGTCTACGGTACTAGAATCAAAAGACTTACGACTCGAAATTCGGTTGAAAAAGCGAAAGGAGAAAGTGAAAGTAGTTCTTCGAAAAATCAAGGAGAAGTGGAAGACGGTATTCCCACCACAATAGACGTATAGACTCCAATAACTGTAAAGAGGGCCGTTAGAACTAAGGTCGAACACAAAGAAGGTCAGGTCGCAAAGAGTACTACATGAGACGTATATTCAATTTATTCGTCCCATTGTTATATGTCGGAACTGCATGAGGAAAAGGATAAACCTTGGTCAGACAACAAGGTACAGGTCAAGATTGACAACGAAGGACTGGACGTATGTCTAAAGAGTTCTCCGTCCAATCCACCAGACCATAAGGGTAGAGAAAGTCTTAAAAGGTGTCAAACAACACTAGGTGTGTCAGTTTCCGAAACCGTAGCAGTTATTTCGTCTTTATCTACAAAAAGACCTTGAGAGAAGGAAAAAGGTACCAGGTCGCCTACAACCGTTAAACGAGAGACCAAGAAGACGGAAAAGATTTTGGTCGAACTTGTAGTCCCTAAAGTGCCAAGTGCATAACGACTTCGGACCGAACCTCTTAAAACTCGTAACGAAACGATCGTACACTCTACTCACGTTGACATACTTTATGAATCCTTATGAAACTTTTTTTCTACATGGGACTTTTTGATTTTGTAAGACTCTCTTTAATTTCTGCTGGATTTACCTCTGTATATTGGAAAAATACCTAATTTTCTCAATTACAAAATATACAGTTAAAAGAGATTTAATCTAAGTTACGTTACAATTATTTTTATGGTCGTTATAAAAAAAAATTTCTTTAAGTGTTTGACTATTATTTTGAGTATACCTTTACATGTCCTGAATCTTGTCGGTTTTGTTGTTACTTTTCTCCTTGTGATCTCCTGAATGTGATGAACTAGAGTTCTAAGTAATATTTCGATTTCATTGACGTACACCATAATCGTATTCTGCTGTTTTCTTATTATTTTGTCTTATCTCAGATCTATATATGGACGTGTTCGTTTCCAGTAAATCGTTTATCACGGTCTTCATGACTTATAGGTATATAAGAAAATGGAGGGTCTTTTTGTTTTTTTTAGGAAGTCAGGGATGAAATATGATTTATACTTTAAATTGAGTCTACCTAGTGTCTGGATTCGTATGATAGATTTCCGTATTACGAAAATCTTCTTTGTATCCTCTTTGTCACTGGAACCAATCAGTCATAAAGAATCTATACTCCGTTTTTGTCTTATTTTCATTTTTATGATTTAACTTAAAGTAGTTTTAATTTTAGAAGACATCATGATTTCTGTCAACTTTTACTATTACTTTTAATTCGGTGTTCAACCTTCATTTTAGAAACTTTTAATGTATAGTTTATTTCCTGAACATAGATCTCGAATATTTTTTGAGTGAATTATATTTTATTTCTTGTGTTAAAATTTTTATCCGTTTTCTAAACGTTTGAAAAAATAATTTTTCCTATACCATCGTTCATTAGTATACTTTTCCCCGAACTGGAGTAATCAGTAACCCTCTTACGTTTAGTTTTGATGTTACTCCTTGGTGGTTTTTACATAATCTTATAGATCTTAATTTTCTCTGATCAATATGGTTCACAACTGTATGTTTGACATCGGTGACCGTGAGAAAGTGTCACGTCCATCTTTTCATTTTACCTTTTGTGAAACCGTGAAAGAATTTTTTACTTCCTATATGGATGGTATACTAAGTCCATTAATGATACGTATAAATTTAAATCTTTCGTGACGAATTCTTCGAAATACTCTCCCTCTCCCACCCTACTAAACCCTCTTCCCGTAACTTTGTACATATTATAGTATATTCTTTACTTAGTGGTCAAATTCAAGCTACGTCCTATATCCTACGAACCCTGACCACGTGACCCTACTGGGTCTCCCTACCATACCCTTCCCTCCACCCTCCCCCCAAGTCCTAACCCTTGTGCACATGTGGGCACCACCTAAGTACAACTACATACCGGTTTAGTTATGTTATAATATTTCATTAATCGGAGGTTAATTTTATTTATTTAAATTTATTTGAGGGGGGGGGTTTATTTTCATCGTATATAACGAATTCACTGTTCACCAACAGTACAATGAAGACGGAAGTCTTTTTGGTATGTACCTCTTTCAAATAGATATGACCACGTCTTCTTACCAAATTGTGATCCTGGTCCTGGATTAAGAAGTCGTCAGTTATTCAGACCCTCTGTTCTGGATACGAAGACTTGTCTTAGGATATTATCCAAGGGTTTACAAGTGTGTCTAAAGAGGATGGACAGATGACTCTTGTATTTGAGAACTCTTTCCCTCTCTCTGTTTGTATAAAGGAAAGGTCATACCGTCGGAACAATGTACCGTTCAGGACGATTTACGAGACCTCTAAAAAAACCACGTACACACACGTGCCTGTACAATTTGTCTCTACTACATTGTCAGAAACTTTTTTAGATTTATGATATCAGACACCGGTAAGGAAGGACTTCCGCCTGTCTATTCTTCCTCCTCCTTCCAATGAAAGTTAGTTTCCAGTCGTTTGACACCAGAAGCCCGGTTTCGACCGGACACCGAACAAAAACATTCATTTTAAAAATCACCTTGTATCGGTACGGATAAACGAGCACTTGACAGATACCGATGAAGACACGACGTCTCCGTGTCAACTCATCAACACTGTTTCTCATATGTCGAGGGTTTCAACTTTTATAAATGATAAACCGGGAAACGTCTTTTACACACGGTTGGGAAATGTTAGTAATATTTACAACCAAAGTCGGAAATATTGAAAATCATTCAACTCTTATTTCGGGATTACTTTAAAATTTAAGTATTCAGATCCCTTTCGAAGTCCTTTTCCAGTCTACCTTTCTTATTGATTAAACGAATAGTGTATGTTTTTTAGTCTTCGGTATTTAATCGAGACTGTAGTCATACTTTCCAAATTTCAGTTTCCAGAATGTCGTCGGATAATGTTCCTGATTATTATTTTCCAGAACTTCCACCTAGTATCTATTTTTATTGACATAATTTATATTCTTACTTTCTCTTAATGTATGAACCTATCCAAAAGTCCATAGATCCTTTTCACCTCCTTACTAAAGATTGAAATCTGTGTAAATCCCCCGTTTAGTAGACAGAATCTCTGAATCCATATCTTAAAAAACAAGACATGGTGAACCATAGAACCGAATCAAAGTCCGTTACTGAGACAAGTTGTATCCCATACTCATTATGTGACCCGGTCCATAACATCCTTTGTCTTTCTACCATTTGATTTGATCATCAACAATTTGATCGGGATGAAAATAAAAAAATATATTTAAATAAAATTAACCTCCAATTAATGAAATATTATAACATAACCAAAACGGTATATAGTTGTACTTAGGCGGTGTCCATATGTGCACAAGGGGTAGAACTTGGGGGGAGGGAGGAAGGAGGGGCATGGTAGGAGACCCAACAGGGTCACGTGGTCGGGGTTCGTAGGTCATAGTACGTAACTTGGACCTGACCGTTAAGCAAAGTATATACTATAATATATACAAAGTTACGGTAAGAGGGTTTAGTAGGGTGGGAGAGGGAGAGGGTGTCTCAGGTTTTCTGACAAGATATGTAGACACAGAGAAAACGACAGAGCGTGTGTCCCAATAGCAATGGTAGAAAGATTTAAGGTATATATATACGCAATCATATGACATAACCACAAAAAGAAAGACCGAATGAAGTGAGACATATTAGCCGAGGTCAAAGTAGGTGGAGTAATCTTGCCTAAGTTTACATAAGAAAAATTACCGACTCATTATGAGGTAACACATATACATGGTGTCGAAAGAATACGTAAGTAGACGACTACCTGTAGATCCAACGAAGGTACAGGACCGATAATATTTGTCAAGACGCTATTTGTAACCCCATGTACACAGAGAAAGTTAAGACCAAAGGAGGTTATACGGGTCGTCACCCTAACGACCCCTTTATCTTCTCGGGATGAAAATTTTTCACAAAATTTAAAGTAGATTTCTTTCCCTGTTTACTAAAACCTTTCGATAAAGATACCTCTAAAACATCAATAGTTTAAAAATAACAACTTTCATATTACAGTTTCTGAATGGAAAGATGTTATATTTAGTGTCATATTATGAGGAAAAAGGATTGGAAGTTACTGAAAGGGTGTGGGAACCCTATTTGAAGGATCGTGTCCTAGGGAGTTAATGAAATAGTCGAAGTAATGGGTGAAAGGGGAAGGCGTATGGGATACCAGATCGGGAGAGTGACGAGGGACTTTACGTAGAGTGACGTAGAAAGAGACGGAAACGGATAGGAAATAGGAGTCGGACCTTATAAGAAGGATTGAGGAGGAAACCGTTTTAGTCTGAATAGAAAGACCGGGTTTCATTCACAGATCCGTAAGTGTCTATGGAGTTGGACCCAACTTACCAAAGTAAAGACACAAGATAAGCGTGGTATAATAATATTAATATATAAATGTGTACGGAGAATGAGTCATCTGGTTCGTAAATCTCCTGTCCTTATGACAGGATAATTAAAGACTTAAAGGTCGTATGTACTTGTGATGGTACAACCGTAAACTATGTTATTATCATTTGTAGGTCACTTACAAATCATATACGGTCTGTAAGAAGATTAATAATAAAATAACTTATGAGTCTATATAATTCCCTTCGTTCTTTCTTTTCTCTACTGATATGTCTATTTTTCTCTTTCTCTGGATTCCACAGACGAGGTCCTTGGCAGTACCTGGAGTTTTCACCGTTTTCAGAAACGTTCGATTTACGAGAATAAAATGAAAGGAGAACGATGGTATCCCAAAGGGACCACCAAGTCTACCATTTCTTAGGTGGACGTTACACCCTCTGGACCCAAGCTAGGGACCCAACCCTTTTAAGGGACCTCTTCCCTTACCGATAGGTGAGGTCATAAGACCAGACCTCTTAAGATACCTGTCTCCTCGGATCGTCCGATATCAGGTTCCCCAGTATTTCTCAGTCTGTGTTGACTCATTGTAAGAAAGAACGATGGTAATAGGATTGACCCCAAGACTCTAATACCGATCTTCGTAACTCTCTTTATTATTATATCAGTCCTTCCCTTTTACGTTTGTCGAGAGGACTCCTTTTACTGTCGTAGGAGAGAGGACTCCTTTTACTGTCGTAGGAGAACATCCCACGATCTAATAAAATCCTGATAGAAGGAAGACATTGTATTAGACATTCCCACTGTTCAAAGAAAAGAAGTACACTACTGACCCGTGTCACGGACCGCACCTTATCCATCAGATGTTTATATATAACTTAACTCGACCCTCCTGTTAATTGACTGAAAAGAACTCAGTGATTTTGTCTATTTGGTCAAAGATCTTTAAGACGTCTAAGTCACTACAGTCTTTTTACATTTTATTAAGTTGATAAATTAGTAAATTACGGTTCAAAAGTTTTGGACGGAGATTTCGATTTAACTAATAAAAGGTATTTATGAACCAACCACACTCTAGTTTCCTTCGTCTCTAAAATTGTTAATTTAATAAGAATTCCCCGATTAAGTAATCCGTGGTTTTTCTACATTCTAACGGAGTCAAAGAAGAAACCATAAACTCTTCATTTTTCGGACACAGAGAGAGAGAAAAAAATTTAGAGGTTGAATACCAAAACAGTCCTTCGTAAATTGTCCTCCGAAGGACACACGACAAAGCCTAGACAGTCCTGAAGAGACGAGGAATAATTAAGGACTTATGAGTCCTTAATTCTCCTCTCCCTTCGTCCCCCGACTTCTTAGATCCGTAAAGGAAATAATCAAAAAGATGTGTCACCATTCATGGGAGAAGGAAGAACACTTGGTTTGCCATTTTCACTAACAAATGTTGAGAGAGAGAGAAATTATACCTAGCGGATACAAAACATTCAGACCTTAAAATTAGAAATAGAAACGACTCTTTTGATGGAACATTCTGTCACATATACGGGTATAGTACAACTAATTTTGTGGAAACGAGGTAGTCTCGAGACCAGAGACAGAGACAGAGAGAGAGAGAGAAAAAGTCCGACTAGGGGACCTCAGGTCTCCGAGAGACTCAAGTGAAAGGACAGGCCCGAAGATTCTGGGAGAGCTCTCCCGTGAGACGTGGAAGTGGGGTAGCTCTCCCGTGGACTCCGGAGGTACTTGTCTCGTTCGGGGCACGGTCCCCGACATAACCGAAAGACACATTTGGTTCCTTATAGTCGGAAAAAGAGGAAAGGAAAGAATAGCAGCTGAGGCCTAACCTCAAGTTTATAAATTCTGGAATAAAAACTTTTAAAGAGTCTAGGGTCCTATAGGACTATTATAGCAAATATTTGGTTCTATAAATTCCTCATAGGGTATAAAATTTCATAGTCTTAATCTGTAAAGAGGTTTCTACATGTTTACCTGTTGTTTATGTACTTTTCTACGAGTTGCAGTAACCAGTAGTCAAGTCAAGTCAGCGAGTCAGTACAGGTTGAAACACTGGAGCACTTAACGCCGTGTGGTCAGGAGGGACAGGCAGTGGTTGAGGGCCTCAAGTGAGTTTGAATACAGGTAGTTCAGCCACTACGGTAGGTCGGTAGAGTAAGAGACAGCAGGGGAAGAGGAGGACGGGGGTTAGGGAGGGTCGTAGTCCCAGAAAAGGTTACTCAGTTGTGAAGTGTACTCCACCGGTTTCATGACCTCAAAGTCGAAATCGTAGTCAGGAAGGTTTCTTATGGGTCCTGACTAGAGGAAGTCTTACCTGACCAATCTAGAGGAACGTCAGGTTCCCTGAGAGTTCTCAGAAGAGGTTGTGGTGTCAAGTTTTCGTAGTTAAGAAGTCACGAGTCGAAAGAAGTGTCAGGTTGAGAGTGTAGGTATGTACTGATGAACTTTTTGGTATCGGAACTGATCCACCTGGAAACAACCGTTTCACTACAGAGTCGAAAACTTATACGATAGATCCAACCAGTGTTGAAAGGAAGGTTCCTCATTCGCAGAAAATTAAAATACCGACGTTAGTGGTAGACGTCACTAAGACCTCGGGTTTTCTTATTTCAGACTGTGACAAAGGGGTAGATAAAGGGTACTTCACTACCCTGGTCTACGGTACTAGAAGCAAAAGACTTACGACTCGAAATTCGTTTGAAAAAGTGAGAGGAGAAAGTGAAAGTAGTTCTCCGAAAAATCGAGGAGAAGTGAAAGACGGTATTCCCACCACAGTAGACATATAGACTCCAATAACTATAAAGAGGTTCGTTAGAACTAAGGTCGAACACGAAGAAGGTCAGGTCGCAAAGAGTACTATATGAGACGTATCTTCAATTTATTCGTCCACTGTTATATGTCGGAACTGTATGAGGAAAAGGGTAAACCTTGGTCAGACAACAAGGTACAGGTCAAGATTGACAACGAAGGACTGGACGTATATCCAAAAGGTTCTCCGTCCAGTCCACCAGACCATAAGGGTAGAGAAAGTCTTAAAAGGTGTCAAATAACACTAGGTGTGTCAGTTTCCGAAACCGTATCAGTTATTTCGTCTTTGTCTACAAAAAGACCTTGAGAGAAGGAAAAAGGTACTAGGTCACATACAACCGTTAAACGAGAGACCAAGGAGACGGAAAAGATTTTGGTCGAACTTGTAGACCTTCAAGTACCAAGTGCATAACGACTTTGGACCGAACTCTTAACTCTTAAACTCGTAATGAAATGATCACACACTCTACTTACACTTCAGTTCACCCGGAATCTTTCGTAGTGATACTTGTTTCGATCACCTCCACTACCTTAAGGTCAACTCGATAAAGTTCAGGACCTTCTACTACGACACATTCACGATGTGAGTTATACGGTCGTTTAAACCTTTTGAGTCGTCACCGGTGTCCTGACCTTTTCCAGTCAAAAGTAAGATTAGGGTTTCTTTCCGTTACGGTTGCTTACGAGTTTGATGACGTGTTAACGTGAGTAGAGTGTGCGATCATTTAATTGCGAGTTTTAAGAGGTTCGGTCCGAAGTCGTATGCACGTAGTCCCCTTACGTTTAGTTTGGTGTTCCTTTATGGTGGAATATAGGTGATGTTACCGATAATAAAATTTTTTTCTCTCTCTGTTAGTCACAACTACTCCTACACCTCTTAGGAACGTGTAACGTCCAACCTTACATTTACCATGTCTGTGACTTTTGACAAACCACCAAGAAGTTTTTCAATTTGTCTTAATGGTGCACTGGGTCACTAGATAAAGATCCATATATAGGTTTTCTTGACTTTTGTCCCTCAGTTCATCTGGGAACATGTTCTTACAAGTAAGGTAGTAATGTTGTCGGTTTTCTGCCTTTATCAGGTTTACAGGTAATTGTCTACTTGCCCATTTGTTTAACACTACATAGGTATGTCACCTTATAATGAGTCGATATTTTCCTTACTTCATGACTCTATATTATGTTACACCTCCTTGAATTCACTTTCTTCGGTCTGTGTTTTCAGAGTACAACATACTAACGTAAACACAATTTATAGCTCTTGTCCGGTTCAGGTCTCTGTCTTTCATCGTACCACCGACGGTCTCCGACCGTCCCTCGGTCCTCCCGACCCCGTCCCTCGGTTCTGGCGAATTATCCAACCCCATTGATCTTATCTCTATTACCGAAGGGTCTACCGCAATCTCCAGTTCTTGGGCAGACGGTTACGTCCTCTGTATTCTCTACACCCAAACTAGGGACCCAACCCTTCTAAGGAACCTCTTCCTTTACTGTTGGGTGAAGTCATAAGAACGGATCTCTTAGGGTCCCTGTCTTCTCGGATATCGGGTGTCCCAGTGTCTCTCAGTCTGTACTGATTTCGTTGAATCGTGTAAATGTCTATCTACATTATCCACGTGTTGTGACACGTACATATTTTACGGTCACTTGACATACGAAGTTTTACCAAGTAAAAGACAATAGACTTAAAACGGATCGGTGACGTGGGGGGTGTATAGTTTAATGTCTCGGTTCTTGATGTGTCACTGTTTCGAGAGATACACATTTTACCTTCTAAAATTAAAAAGAAGTACAGTTCATATTTACTACTCCCGTAATGAACTTTTCTACACAATTCAATCGTAAGTTTTCTTCATGACTGACCCATCGTAACCGAAGAGTCACATGACACCGGTTCCGTAAACAGAAGGTCGGTTGAACCTAAGATCAGGAACAAAGTAGAGCTACCGTCTCGTCATGTCCTTTTTTTATGTCGAAGTTTGTGTCTATAAAATCAAACCAAACTTAAAATCCAACCGGTGAATTAAAGACACAGGAACCCGTTTAAGGAACTGGAGAAAGTTGTGCATAGTTAAAAGAGAGATTTTAACCTTTTTATAGAGGAACAACCTAACGACCTTCCTCCTTCAATTTACTACTTATGGATAGTGGATCGTATCACCCGTAAACCATTTACAATGGGATTATTAGTAACGATAGTATTAGTGGAATTATAATCAGGAGAAGGAACATTATTGATTACACATTGGTATCCGGTTTGTCAACATAAGGAGACTTAAAAAGTGTTCCTGAAGGATCCCTCCTAGACCGCGTTTAGTAGGCAGTAATTATCGTAGTAAAAAGTCGTTCATTTAACCGTCACCATCTTCTCCTATTTGTCCCCTTGCAAGTATTTACTAATATGTCTGTACTCGGAGTCCAGAGACTTTGTAGAAGGGTGACAGGGCATTGACTTACGACACGGGATGAGATCAGTGACAGACACATGGTCCCGAGACCGTTCCTAGGGTCCCGGTCTTTTTTTTTTGTAATCTCCAGATTTCGCTCTAATATGTCGGATACATTAAATCTCTGTTATAATTTGACACAAGTCTTCAAACTGTTTTGATTAAAAAGAATTCTGATGAAACTAAAAAGACTTTATTATTTAAAGTTTTTCCAAAGAGAGAGAGATATATATAAAAAGGATAAACCACTTTGATGAAACGAATAAAATGTCCACGAACCAGACGGAAATATATTAGTGTAAAATTCGACGTTTCCTCCCTCCAAAAATTATACCTCCGGGTCCTGTCTGGGGATTCAAACGAGATGAAGGTTCTCTGGGTCCGATACTCCTAATTTATGTTATGTACCACCCTATTGCGAGACTTTACCTGATTCTAAAGTCTGACCTTCCTTCCTAGTCAAACAAATGTCTTAATCCTTACAGAATCTTCCGGAGTAGATGAGACACCATTCTTACTTAAAGAACCGTGATCCGGATTAAATAGTGACTAAAGGTAAGACATTTTTTGAGAGTAAAGGAACAATTAGTTTCACTGGTAATTGATTCATAAACGTTTCCTTTTGTATCATTCATAATTATTTATAGGGGGACGGATATAGAAATAGATTCTAAAAATTAGGAAATTTCAGAATATAAAGTTCCAAATGTTTGGTGAAAGTGTACACTATGAATGTTATTAATCCGACCGGTCCTTCCCTGAAACTAGGGGTAACTCTCTTCTCCTTTGTCTGATGCTTTCAAATTGACTAAAAGGGTCCCTGTGAATCGAATAATTTTATATCCGGTGGGTAAGAGTAAATGTCAAGAAAAACAGTAAAGTGGAGAGAAGTTGGTTGTGTGAATGGTACAAAGAGGGAGAGATTTAAAATAAGGAAGGTTTGTGACGTTTATAGTAAGAACTTAGTCATGTCCTTACCAATACCATACTAAAAGTACCCTTATTTGATAAAAGTAAACGACTTACTTACTTCGTCCTTTTTGTCGAATGAAGTAATGGTTACCTGAGAGGTGTCTCTTCTCGTTCTACCATATCTTACCTATACATGGAGGTCGGAACATAATAGGACATCTCAACAGTAGTAAATAAATGAACAGATAAAGAGAGAAGTCTGAGATTTGTTTGACTTCTCTGAAAAGGAATAAATAGAGACTTAGGGACCAAGATCAGAGGTCGTCATGGATAATGAAACATCTTTGAATTTTACTTACTTGTGAAACTTGGGTGTCTGTATACGTAATATTAATTCGACTTAACGAACATTTTAGTAGTTACTGTCGAGTTTTTGTCACTTTACTAATACCGATTGGACTGTGAACTGTAAGAAAGTCCAAGGACTTTGTTATTCAAACCATGGATAATATAGTTCCCGTCTCGGATTTACAATCTGATTGACCAATAAGAATTTTTAGGTCAATAGTTTTCAAAATTCGTCTCTTTAAAGTTCTATCAACATAGACCATAAATATAGTATCAGATTAGTATCCTGATACTTTTGTCTCTACTTAAGTGTTTATCTTTCATTGAAGGTTCAAGATTGATTCTGACACAACGAAACGATCATACATTCAGAGACCTTAAAGGCCGTCTCTACAAATCTTTTCTAAGAAAAAGTAGACCTATCTTCACCATACACCCTCACTCAACTTTTCGACCTAAATTCTGACCAAACGATTAAAGAAATCACCGTCCTAAAGTTTACTACTGGACGCAGAGGCTCAGACGAAATCTCCTTCACCCTGTTGAACACTTTCTCTCTCAAGTACAATTCGATTTTGTTAGGTCTCTTAGATGGATGGACGAACCATTGGACCCTACTTTGGACGTATAAAAGGTTCGTACTGCGGAGTCAAGTCTGGGACCAGTAGAGAACGCTGATACCGTGACCGGAGAATCACCTAGAGGATTGAAGGTCAGGGAAGGATATTTTAAGTAAATAGGTCAGTAAAGTGAATGTGTAAACATTTAGTAAATACGAGTAGATATATTCGAAACACAATCCTTTACCTTGTCATTCATTCTTCAACAAAGGAAGAGAGTGATCAGCGACCTTTGTTAACATATTCTAACCTTTCCTTCCGTTATACTCCCGGATAATACCTAATCAGTAAAATATTATACGACAAAGAAAAGTAGGAGTGTGATGATGTTAATAATGAAGGTGAAGTGATACCCTTTTGGTTCTGAACTGAACCAATGTATTAATCGGACATCACAGATCGAACATACCCTGACTTAACCGAAATTATAAATCCAGATAGTCAAACATTTCGGATATAAGAAAGGTGATTTGATTACCAGGAGTTTAAAATTCTATATGTCCTTAGTGAACACTTTGAACATTTCTGGGTCTAAGAGACCGGGTTGACGTCTCTAAGACTAAGTCATCCAGATCGTACCTTTAAGTTTTCAGACATGACAATTGTTTGTACACGAGTCCTGGTGTAAAACTTTTTCGTGACGTTGAGTTTTTCTTTTTTTACTATTTTAATATTGAGGTTTTCTTCATGATAGTATTTCTATACTTGTTTTACTAATCGTTTATCGTATCTGTATTCTTAATTAAAGGATTTATTGTTTAGATTAATCCAGTTAATCGGAGAAAAAAAGAGAAAAGTATGAGAAGTACGACAAGTACCCCAAGAGTTCCGTTCTTACAAAGTCACCGAACGATGAGGCAAGAGGTCACTTGGTGCAAAACAGTCTTGAGAGGTGGTACTGGGTAGACAGAACCCACCGTGACATGACGTACCGGGTATCAAGGTGACTCAATCTGTTCCGACACTGGGTACACTAGTCAAACCATGTTCTACCACCTCATCTTCCTGTACACGAGAAGAAGAGGACACTCACAGACCTCAACGACCGCCTCCGTGCCCAGTTGTCGTCGGCGACCCAGTCCCCGTGACTGATGTTGACAGGACCCTAGGCACGACCAGTTCTGTGAACGAGGAACCTTCTTTTCGATACTGATTGGATCTATCGTGTAATTTTTCGTCTCTGTACTGAGACGGTCGTTTCTAGACAGATCCGTTTCGATACCAAAAAGGTCATCAGTACATACGTGCACTCTCGACCTGATATTTCTTTCGACTCGCGACTTCTTGACTACGAAAACTTGACGCCACGACCTCTTCTGAGAACTCTCAGGGAACCTGACGTTTCTCTAGTTTAGTCAGTTAGGATTTCCTTTAGTCAGGACTTATAACAGTCACCTTCCTGACTACGACTCCGACGTTATGAAAACGGTGGACCACACTTCTTGACTGAGTAATCTTTTCTGGGACTACGACCCTTTCTGACTTCCGTCCTCCTCTTCCCCTGTTGTCTCCTACTCTACCAACCTACGGTAGTGGTTGAGTTACCTGTACTCAAACTCGTTTGAGGACCTCTACCACTTCCTGTTCTTTCGGACTGCACAACGTCAGGTTCTCCCACGTTTCTCAACCTGTGTTGACTCACTGACTTGTTGTTGAAAGAGGAAGGGAGATGATTATGGAGGAAGAACAGAATATCTTGATGAAATGTAAAGGGTGTACAGAGTTCAGTAAACTATTAGAGGTTCGACATTATGTAAAGGTGTAAAAAAGTTACATGAAGAAGGAATTAGGTTTACTAATAAAGGATGAACGAGAAGTTTTAAGTCAAATATATAATAATAACTTTTGTAAAGTTTTCATGAATTATCTATGGTCCATGGTTAGGTTTGTGAAATGTACATAGTTGACTAAATTAGGATAGTTCATTGATGGTTGATGATGAACTCCTGTGACTCCGTGTTCCTCTAACTTTCTCAAAAGAGTTCCAATATGTTGACGATTTACCGTCTCGATCCCGAACTTAAGTCCGATGTACCTTGAAATATACTTGTATTTCATTTTATTAATAAAAGTTACATACAAGATACTTAAAATTGTGTACATATCTAAAATTGGTGGTGACTTTATCCTATGTCTTGTCGAGGTAGTAGGGTGTTTATAGGGACTACGATAGGGAAACAACAGTAGGAGAGAGAACTCAGGATTAAGAGTCGTTGTTGACTAACCAAGGGACCGGGATCTCAAACAGAAACATTTTTATATTTTACCTTGAGATATCATGTATTGGAAATCTTTGGAAAAAAAAAATGTGATTCGTCTTACGGAGACATTATGTAGGTGCAACGACATGCATAATCGTCAAAAATAAAAATAAAAAATTCAAAGACTCATCATAAGGTGTCGTACCTACGTTCGTCATATAAATAAGTGAGTGGGTGACTTCCACTTGACTTCCTATTACTTCCAGGATAAACAAAGTCGAGACTGTTAATACTTATCTCGAAAATACTTGTGCACGTCAAAACGACAATTGTCTTCAAAAGTAAAAAGATCCCAATTATTATTATTTATGGGTCCCTATTCTGACGACCCAGTATACAATTCACATACAAATTGAAGGACCCTTTGGTACTGGTTGACAAAAAGACTTACCGTCTTGGTAGAACATAAGGGTCCTCGTTACTTACTCTCAACAAGAAGTAGTCCGTGGAGTCACAAGAGAGAAATTGAATACCCATTATTCGTCGGAATCAGGTTTAGGGGTTTCGAACCTCCCCTTGGGGGTGCGTTTCTCCAGTACTCATAAAATCGTGTATTTGTCACTTAACGAAGTTATTCTGTTACACACTTTCAGCGATTCAGCACAGACTGAGAAACCTTTAGGTACCTGGTATGTCAGGTACCTTAAGAGGTCCAGTCTTATGACGTCACCCATCGACAAGGGAAGAGGTCGCCTAGAAGGGTTGGGTCCCTAGTTTGGGTCCAGAGGACGTGACGTCCATCTAAGCAATGGTCGACTCGGGGTTCCCTTCGGGTTCTTATGACGTCACCCATCGGATAGGGAAGAGGTTGTCTAGAAGGACTGAGTCCTTAACTTGACCCCAGAGGACGTAACATCCGTCTAAGAAATGGTCGACTCGATGGTCCCTTCGGGTTTTTTTTACCCATGTTGACCCTTAAGGTTTTCGTTTATGAGATAATTTTATCAAAAGAGATTAGACGATTGAAAAAAGGATCCTATAAAAAGATGTATGCAGGTCTGTACTTGTGTGTGTGTGTGTGTGGGGTTTGTTGTTGTTTTTAAATCTTAACACCTCACGTCTCCTGGTAAATAGAAACACCATAGATGACGATCGCATTAAATACTATTAGGGATAGTTCGATGGTCGCTATAAAAAGTGTCTTGATCTTGTTTATTAAAGTTCTAAACATACCTTTATGTTTTTTGGAGTTTATCGGTTTCGTTAGAACTCTTTCTTCTTACCTTTACCTCCTTAGTTGAACGGACTGAAGTCCGAGATGATGTTTCGGTGTCAGTAGTTCTGTCATACCATGACCGTGTTTCTGTCTTTATATCTAGTTACCTTGTTTTATCTTTCGGGTCTCTATTTAGGTGTGTGTATACCTGTGGAATAGAAACTGTTTCCTCCGTTCTTATATGTTACCTCATTTCTGTTAGAGAAATTGTTCACCACGACCCTTTTGACCAGTTGATGAACATTTTCTTACTTTGATCTAGTGAAAGATTGTGGTGTGTGTTTTTATTTGAGTTTTACCTAATTTCTAGATTNAGTTGTTATGTACTTGATACTTGAAGGTCTATAAGTTC